>JAWWEW010000060.1:5505829-5547300 GCA_035583185.1 Anabacerthia variegaticeps
TTTGGGGTGAAAATAACTCAAACTGTGGCGTGATGGTAGGAATGACCCACAATGTGGGGATGTGGCTGAAGCTGGGAAAGTTTGGGGTGAAAATAACTCAAACTGTGGCGTGATGGTAGGAATGACCCACAATGTGGGGATGTGGCTGAAGCTGGGAGGCTGAGCACCATCATCCTGGGCTGACCAGTCATTCTCATCTACTAATTCCCATTCCTGCAATCCGGGGCCTTAACCATCAGCGAAACCACTGCAAGCGAAACCACTATTACCTGTTTCCTTAAAACATACTCATTTTGGTGAACTAAAACCAGGTAGAAGTGCAGGGTATGGCTCTTCTTGGGAAATGCAGAGTTAAGGAGCAGAGATCACTGTGGGAGTTTGAGGATGGACACAATGGACACCCCCCACACAAACACACTGATAACAAAGGCGAAGCCTCCGGAGACCGATGGGACACTGAAGGGAAGGGGGTTCGTCCCCTCAGCGCGGACACGGAAGGCTTAGCAGGGTTTCTCCCGCCGGGGAGCGGGTCATTCCACCCCCGCAGGGGTTTGTTCCCCCCGCTCCGAGCGGGGGCCGCTCCAACACACACCGGGGGCCGCTCAACACACACCGGGGGCCGCTCCAACACCGGGGGCCGCTCCGACACCGAGGGCCGCTCCAACACCGGGGGCCGCCCGCACACCGAGGGCCGCCCCGGCCCGGCCCCTCCTCGGCCCTGACGCCTCCCCCGGCCCGGCCATGGCGGCTCCGCGGCGCTGAGGGGGCCATGGCGGGGCCCGGCCCGGCCGCCCCTCCGCGCCTGGCGCTGGCTCTGGCCGCGCTCGCAGCGCTGCTCGCCGTGAAGTATTACCGGGACGCGGAGGCGGCGCGGCGGCAGGTACGGGGCAGGGCGGCGGGGCCGGGGGCCGGGCGGGGAGCGGCGAGGGCGATGGCGATGGCGCCGGCCCGGGCAGCGTGAGGGGGAGGCGGCGGGCCCGGGGCTGAGAGGGCGGCGGGCGGGGAGGGAACCACCGGGGCCGGGGGCAGCAGCGCTCAGAGGGGGCTCCGGGGCCGGGGGGACCACCCGGAGCTGGGGCCGCCGCTTGTGAGGTGGCTGCGGCCAGGCCGAGGTGACCGCCGGGCACCAGTGGGCACTGGGAATGAGGTGAATGCCACCACCGGTGGGCACCGGGGCTGAGGTGAATGCCACCACCGGTGGGCACCGGGGCTGAGGTGAATGCCACCACCGTGGGCACTGGGAATGAGGTGAATGCCACCACCGGTGGCTGCGGGGAACACGAGTTGTTGGTGGCCACCAGGGCTGAGGTCGCCGTAGCCAGGCTGAAGTGACTACCAGGCATCAGTGACCGTGGAGCTGAGGTGGGCACTGGTGTTGGGGTGGCTGTCAGGCATCGATGACCACCAGGACTGGGGTGGCCACCACTGGGCTGAGGGGACCGCGAGGCATCGGTGGTCACTGGGGTTGGGGCAGCCACAGGGGCTGAGATCCTGCCACCAGGCTGAGAGGACTGCCACACATCGGTGGCTGCTGGGGCTGTGGTGGCCACCGCCAGGCTGTGGTGGCCACTGCCAGGTGATCATTGAGCTGTGGTACCACACACCAGGGGACATGGGCTTGAGATAGCCACCACCAGGCTGAAACCACCATGGAGCTGTGGTGGCCACCGGGTACCAGCAGTGACCAGTGAGACGAGCTGCTCCCTGAACGGAGAAGGAAGAGCGGGAGCACCAGCACCTCCTGTGCTGGGGGTTCTGAAGGTCACTGCAGAAGCAGCCAGAAAATGGAAGACATGAGCTGGAAAACAGGAAGAGGTTCTTTTGTTGTTTTTGTTTAAATTAGGCTGCTTGGCCGGTTTTGATTGTAATCCCTGTGATTCCAACGGCTGTGCCATGCTTTGGAGAACACCTTTGTTGGGGATCGCGCTCCTCTGGCTCTGTGCTTCATCCTTGAACATCTAAGAAGGTTCTGGGAGAACAGCAGACTTCTCCTTCTTGATGTTTCTATGGAACAAAGAGACGTGTCTTTAAATAATGTTTTTAAAGGATGCCTCTTTTCTTTGTGTCTTCTTGCATTGCAAAAAGGGAAAAGTGGTTCGAACCAGTTAATTTGAAGAATTTTTCCAACAAAGACCGAAGGGTGAGGACAGTCCTTACAGCCTGACACAGCCAGGTCTTTTGGAGGTTTTTTTTTCTGGAGGACATGCAGACAGCTGTCATTGGGTTCTGCTGGAGAGGAGAACAAAATGTGAACAGCCCAAGGTTTTTATTTTTTCTTCCTCTTGCTTCAAACATATGTCTTGTCTCTTTCTATGGAAATGTTTATTTAGCTAAACAACCCACAAGCAGGTGGGAGAGGAAAATTCTTTGTGAAAACCACAACTCTTCCTCTACAAAAACACTGGAATAAGCTCAGTTTTACCCCCTGGCACAAAGAGGGGAACTTTATGTTTCTTATAATCCCAGATTAGAAAGAAAAAGGAAAAAACCCACAAGCTGTGAGAGCTTTCTTTAATGTGAATGTTATCAGAAAGCAAAAGGCTGAGCCCTGACATCTCTTTCCCTCTTTAAACATCATTTTTGTCATTCCTTGTGGCCGAGTGCAGCAGGACTGGTGTGTTCTCTGTGGAAACCTTTGTTCCTCCATGGTTGGGGTCTTATCTCCAGCTGGGTGGGTACTCCTGGGATCCTGCTGATGGTTTGTTACTGCTTAAACCACGTGTCAGTACAGCTGAGGGATGCGACTGTGCTTTCAGCTCTGTACATTGATTTTTGGATGCTCATGTCCAACGCCTGTGTTCCCACTTCATGTCCTGCTGTCTTAGCTGCAGCCAGAGATGTTCTTCTGTCTGTCTGGGGCACAACTGGTTCTACCTCCACACACCCTCAGTAAGGGGTGATGATTTTACGCCACACTCCAGCAGCAGGCAGAGTCCAACCATATGAAAGCTGGGAGATGTTCTGAAGCCTGGCATAAGGCTTTGTGTCATGATCCTGGCACCTGGCTGACAGGGCAGGTGCTCAGGAAAACATTACCTATTTACAGGGCCAAGAATGCACATCCCCATTCATTCTGGGAACAAAAGCACAGTTTTAGCTCCAGGAATGTGGACAGGCCACAGTGGATTGTTCTGTGCACAAATAACTATCTTGTTCCTCTATTTTTCCATCTGTGTAGCTCCTGCACTCTCCCCTCCTTGTCTTTCCTCAGCCATGTCCACATCCAGATCTCCAGTTGCTATTCCAGGGTCTTTATTTCTCTCTCTCTCAGGCATGGAACTGCCCCGGAAGGCTCATAAGTGCTTTTGTTGCTGCAGTTGATGGGAGCAAAGCCTTCCAGGCTGCATTAGTGCTGCTTCAGGCTGGCAGGCACCAGATGGAAAATAAACTCGTTCAGGAGCTCTGGGGATGGTGCTGCTGCTGCAGGCAATGGAGAACAGCAGAATACAGAGGATTTTGTGCTCACAGCTCCAGGCTTTTCTAGGGGGTGACAGGGGAAGCTGCCCCAAGTGATGGGTAACAGGGGATGTTCCAAGGGCTGGCAGTGAGGGGCTTGTCTCATTTGTTCCGTATCTCTCCCTTCTGTCACACCAACATGGAGCTCTTTTGTTGTGCCTCCAAGTTTTTCCTTTCTTTGCAGTGCTGAGACTGTGGAGTGGAAATAACTGGAAGCGTCTAGAACCCTTTTGGGGCTGCTTCAAGGGAGACACTGCCTTTTCAGTGCTTCCCACTGGATCTCCATGTGAGCTTTGCAGTGGGAGAAACTGAGGCACAGGGTGGCTGGAATCTTGTGGAACTTTCTGGAGAGAACCATGGGGTTTGTGGCTCCCTGACAGATGGCTGAGGGAGCAGAGAGCCAGTTGTGGGCAGTAATGCTGGCGTGGATCTTGCCACGGTGGAAGTTATGAGTTCCAAGGGCTCAGCTCATTCCCTTTGTGTTTTTGTAATGTGGATACTCACGTATTTGACTGCCTTTGTTTTACTGCCCATCAATTCATTCCAGCAATCACCATCTCCAGGTGCTCTGAATATCTGCAGGTTTCACTAGCTGAAAAAAGTGGGAAATTTATCTGACAAAAGACTTTGAATCTGACTCTGAGCAAGTGGTTCAGTCTGAATTATTCAGCCAGATGCAGTTTTAATATGCTTGTGCCAACACTTCCTGGACACTGATCCCAACTGTAAATAGCACAAAATCCTGCCAAGGGGTGTTAATCTTTCCCCTGGACGGTGTTTGTGTGCTGGGAAGAATGCAGATTAACTCCAGGGCTAAGAGGGGCCAGAGCGGATTTCTTTAAGAGGTTGGAATGAAATCTTACTTGCCTCTTCTTCCCAAACTAGGAGCTGGCTCTGAAGTCCTTGGGAAATGAGGGGCTGTTTCTCTTTTCCTCTCTGGACGCAAACAATGACCTGTATCTCAGCCCAGAGGAGTTCAAGCCAATAGCTGAGAAGCTGACAGGTAGGTCCCTGTCTGCCCTCCAGAGCTCTCCCTGCACAGACCAAGCAAAAACCAAAGATAATGCACTCCGCAGGTTTTATTAACTTAATATTTTATTGATTTTATTATTTTCTGGGTGCCGTTCTGGGTCTTATTTACATGAAGAGAGGCTGCAAAGCTTTACATGTTTTTGAAAAGGCTTAAGCACTAGACATCACTTTCACAAAGTCAAGTTTTTATAAGATGGAGGATCCCATTGCTGGACTAGCAAAGTACATAAGTTACTTTGTCTGGAGCTTAAAGGGGATTTGGGATGGGTGAATGCAACAAATACAGCTCAGCCCAGGCTAGGCCAAAACTATTATTGAGTCACAGCGTTCCATTCATTCGCTCCTCTGGCTGTGGCTGCCTCTCTTGGATAGCAATTGTAGTAGATCATGTTTGGAGACCATATCAGTGTGTAGCAAATGTCTCTGCTGGTGCCAAGCAGGGAGAAGTGTAGGGCTCCCAGTACAGTGGAAACACAGTCAGTCTTTGCTTGTGCTGTTATGTAAACCCACTCTTCTTCAGTTTAAAGCCATCGAGTTAGCTGCTAAAAGGAGAGTTTCCCTTCAATTCATGCAGCCAAAGCTGGTCTCCAGGGTGGGTCTGAGTTCTGCTGCATAGGGACAACTGGGAAGCTCCCAAGTGCTCCTGGATTTGCCAAGATAAATGTCTAATCCCTTCACAATTGCTTAAAAGGGGAGGGAGGGGAAACAGCTGCTTAAATTCCTGTCCTTTTGTCTAGGGGTTGCTCCCATGTCAGAATTTGAAGAGGACGAGACGCCTGATCCAAGCGGGGAGACTCTGTCCATTGTGGCTAAATTCCAGCCTTTGGTTATGGAAACAATGACGAAGAGCAAGGACGGTTTCCTGGGAGTAGGTGTCATGCAGGATGTGTATGGCCACAAATTCTGGAATGAGCATGTCCAGTGGGCTGGTAGCATCACCAGGAATATGTGCTGGAGTGTTAGGAGAGGGACATAGTCCTGCTGAAGCTGGTGGGATTTGCTGTGATGGGGAGACTTGCTGCTTCCTGCAGCATTTCAGTGTTTTTAGCACACTCAAGAGCACCGTGCCCCAGTTAACACACCCTTCCTGGGAAGCTGGAAGCAGGAATTAGACATGGCTCTCCTGGAGCTAAGTCCAGGAGCAGTGGTATTGAGTGGCATGTTCCCCTTGCCTCTATTACTCACATTCCTGAAAGCTGACAGAACTGTTTGGGTTGGTAAGAAGAATTTAGAATGTGATATAAATTTCCCCCCCTTTTTCAAAGCCTCCTTACATCTGTGAGTATCACTGCAAGTTTGAAGAGTCCAGTCTGGGCTCTGACAGTGTCTTTTGTTCACAGATTTCTCACGTTGCTCTCTCTGGGCTGAGGAACTGGACGGCCCCAGCAACCCCTATGACTGTGCTGCTTGCCAGGCAGTTTAAAGCCTTTCTTCCTCCAAAGAATAAACTGGATCTTGGGGATCCGTGGTGGATAATTCCTAGTGAATTAAACATCTTCACTGGGTATCTTTCCAACAACAGATTTTACCCCCCGCCTCCCAAGGGCAAAGAGGTGAGATATGAAACTCAGTTTCTACATGCCTGATATGCAGTTGGTAAAAACGTTCTGATTTGTAGCCCAGATGAATCACAGGAATTCTCAGAGGGACAAGGCTGTTGCTATATGTCTCCCTGGATGTTCTAAGGAAGCAAAAAGCCTGCAGTATACAGCCAGGAGTACCGTCTCCTAAATCAGCTAAAACAGAGCAGACAATATGAGGCTGACTTGAGTTACTTCATCTTGCTTTGTTAATTGTGTTTTTAGGATATTTAGGGATTTTAGGGTAGTTTTTCCCAGAGAGGGTTAGCCAGAAGGCAGCTGTATGAAGTGATCATTCCTTGTGGAACAGTGGCCAAGTGCAACCGCAGAGGGGAACATTTTGTTGACAAGTGAATCACTGTGTATACACAGCAGGTAAAGCCAGGCATGAGCATCACCCTCCCCTGGGTGCACAGGTAGGTGTCAGTGATCACTGAGCTGAAGCACCTTCTCAGCTTGGTGTGAGTATTGATTGCACACCCACTCCTTCAAAATCTGAAATACTGTTGATGGAGGCAGCCTTGTAGATCAGTTTACTGTCCTGACTGGGATGATGGAAATTTGCAAACAATGGGGATAGTATAGAAGCCCTGGAAGGTGGATTTATGGATGTATTTTCAGAAGCGATCTCTTGCTTTATCTCCTTGGTTTGTGATTAGGTTGGTCTCTGAGCTAGTTTTTAAATCATAGCCATTCTCTTGCCTTCCTGATCTGGTGGGGAGTTGCTTTGAAGCTGCAAACCTGCATGGACAAACTGTTCCCATTCATGCTCTCTTACAATTCTTTCTCCAGGTCATAATCCACAAGCTTTTGAGCATGTTCCACCCACGCCCCTTTGTAAAGACCCGCTTTGCTCCCCAGGGAGCTGTGGCCTGCCTTCAAGCCATCAGCAGCTTCTACTACACCATAGCATTCCGGTGAGGCCATGGGGCCAGGGTGCTTGAGGGGGACTTGGGGGCACTTCAGTGTTTGTTCCATACCCCAGGGGAGTGGGGAAGGCTGCTGTGAGCCCCTGGCAGACAGCACACGTGCCATTGCATGTGCACTCATGTTCCCAAGCAAGGCCAGATGTGTTCTGGCTGGTGGGGAGGTGAAGTGTCACGGAAGAAGAGGGTGGTTCACAGCCAGCTCTTGCTCTCAGTGTCACTGTGTCTCTGGTGAGGCAGGGACTGTTCCCACATGCAGGACAGCATTGATTCTTCATCACCCTTGGAGCTATTCCTGGCTGAAAGGGGAGTGATTAGCAAAAAATTTGCTAAATTTTGGTTAATCAGGGGGTGGAGTGTCTTTGCAAGAGGGAGAGTCTGGGGAATTATTATCTTGTTTCATTGGGAGTCTTACAGCTTTTATTTACCCAATCAAGCTGGAAGGGAGGCTGAAGGGGTCTTGTTCTGTCCCTGCATTTCAAGAAATGATAATGTAATTTGTCCTTCCTGGGTGGACACTTAATGACAACTCCAAAAGGCATCAATACTGGCGATGTCCCTGACCCAGAGGATCTACTCCAGTCTTTTACTCTCTTCATTGTGTGACATGAAAAGGTTTTTGAACTGCACTTCTCTTACCCTGCTTAGGTTCATAATTTCTGGTGCCTGGAGGTAGCTTTTTCCTGCTGTCATCTGCAGCACATGATCCTTTCTCTCCCCCGAGAACTGCAGCTGATGGCTCCTTTCCCTTTTCAGGATCCATGCTGAGTTCCAGCTGAACGAGCCACCAGATTTTCCCTTCTGGTTTTCCCCAGGCCAATTCACAGGTCACATCATCCTCTCCAAGGATGCTTCTCATGTCCGAGAGTTTAAGCTCTTTGTCCCTAACAACAGGTACATCTTTTTCTCTCTTCCTGGGTGATGAACAGACTTGAGGATTGTTACAGACAAGACCAACCCAGTTGGAATCCAGGGGCTGTGGGATCCTGTGCAAGACTGGAGGTCATGTGTGGGGGGAGGCTTATATAATCTGTTTAGGTGAAGGTACAAGTGCAGTGACAGCCCTGTCTCCTGTGGTACCTGGGCATCCTGAAAAGTGCAGGGAAGGCAGAGCTGCAGCCTGAGCTTTGGCCAGGCTGGTTCTGCTGTTTCTTCATGTGCTTCCCTCATGCATCCTTCCTTGCCAGTGGTCACCACAGTCGTCATGTCCTTAATTCTCTAGTTGCTCCCTAAACTGTTTCTCATGCAATTTTTTAGGAATAGCTTTGTTCATCAACAGGTCCAGAGGGCATCTGGCTTGGGAGAGGCAGGGAAGGACAAGGACAGAGGAAGGACAAAAAAGAAACAGGGCAGAGGCTGCTGAGGGTGTGGAGCACAGAGTTGGGAATAGTTGTCCTTGCACAGTCTGAATGCAACTGGCACCTGCTACAGCTGAGCATCCAAACCTGAGCTATCCTGTGCCAAACCACTTTGGAAGGAGGTACCTGCAGGCATGTGGGAAGATACACATTGAGGTTGTCCTGCTGTTGCCCTAGAGACAGGCAGCAGCCTCCTCACTCATAGCACTGCTCCCCATGTCCTGTGCTAGCATTCCTTGGCTGTGGCAGGCACTCCTGCAGCTGTGAGGTACCTGTTGGAAGCTGCAGAAGTTCCTCATGTGTCTGTGATCATAGAATCATGGAATGGTTTGGTTGGAAGGGACACCTTCCACTAGACCAAGTTGCTCCAAGGCCCATCCAACCTGGTCTTGAACACTTCCAGATATGGGGCAACCACATCTGCCTGTGATGAATGAGCTCATGCTTTTTTAAGCCAAGTTTCTGGAAAATGAGTTATTTGAGCTTTGCAGTTTCCTGTAAATGCATCTCTACTAGTCACTGAGGATCCCTGACACATTCCATGGTCTGATTCACTCACCAGTAACTGTCCCTTGGTACGTGGGGGATGAGGAGGGTGTGGAGAGCAGCCCCAGGCACAGTCCCAATGCCTGGCTTCAAGCACTGAATTTCAGCAAGGCCTGATGCTCCTTCAACATATTTTTTGCTTGGAGTCTCACAGGTTAAGGTTTTGTGTGCATAGCTTTGCACTAGTTCATTCGTGCTCTCTGCTCTGGCAAGGAGCTGGAAGTGTTTTGGGGGAGAAAAGCTTCAAATCTCTTTGGTCATGATGTCTGGAGTGAAAATTCTATTTTAACATTACCCTGGTGATTCAACCCCAATGGCTCTGTTAGCACATTTCTTACAGTGAGCAGACACTTAGGGCTCTGCCAGCAGTTCCTTACAAAAGCCTTTCACTTCCAAAAAAACACTTTTAAAAGTTCAGTAGTATCAGAATGTGTGAGTTAAGTGCTGGGAAGGAAGAGGGAGCAAAGGCATCTCTCGCTTCTGTAATTTGATAGAGCTCAGAGGTGTGAGGGCATTTTCCCAGTGTGCTGAGTGAGTGCCTGGGCCCTGGTCCAGCAGGGATCTGTTGTTACTGGTCTGGTGGAGAGAACACAGTGATCTCCAAGGAGCCAGAGGCTCCAGGCTTCAGTGCTGACCCTGCAAGAGGAGTGTTGGATGTTCCCTTTTTTCAGGGTTTTCCACGCACAGCTTTAGCCTTGGGTGACTCTGAACATGCTGGGTTCACCTTGCAGGTCTCTGAATGTGGATATGGAGTGGCTGTATGGGGCGAGCGAGAGCAGCAACATGGAAGTGGATATTGGATACCTGCCTCAGGTCTGTGGTCATTCCACATCCTCCATGCATGGGCAGCAGCTCCGCAGGGAGTTATGCTGTGGTGGCCCCAAGCTGTATCACATCCATTATCCTTGTTCTTTAGGGCCTTCTCTTGATTATTGCAATACAATTGCCATTGATCTGTGTATGTCCTTTGTGTGGTTTCCTATTGCCAATTCTTGTGTTATTTTCCTTTTGCCCTCCATGTGGATTGAATTCTAAGCTCCTCGAGTCATGTGACTTTTTGCTTTTTTAAAAACATCCTCTGACAGGCAGGAGGGGAAGATGAGGAGCTGAACCCGGGCTCTGAGCCTATAAACAACAGTGGGTCTGAATTTAGAAACTGCATGAGGTCTTTCCACTGTTTTGTGGTAATCCCAGCTCTTGGGACAGGAAACATAAGTCAGCATTTTGAATACCTGAATTTAAGAGTCTCATTTTCTCCTAAACTAGGCCCATGTTTATTTTTAATTATCAAAAGACAGGAAAACAGGCTTAAAATCATTTCAGCTGTACCAGAACACTGAGCCACAGGGAAGCTCCTGAGCAGCTTTCCCTGTTGCACCCTCTTGTGGCTTCTCAGGGCTGAGTAAGGGCTGAGCTGGTGATGGAAGCAAGAGCTTCAAAGTAGCCCTGCAGGTCCTAATGATTTTAAGGATCTGGTGTCCCCTAGGCAGAAATCTCCACTGGGAAGGTGGGAACATGGAATCTCATGCATTTCCATTCTGGCAAGCACAGCCAAACAATAGCTGAAGGAAATTAAGTTGCTTTCCTGGTATATCCCCCACATGTGCAACTGGTAAGGTGCAGCTCCAGGAGACAGGAAATCGAGCTGTATCTTCGTTAGAAGCTGCACAGTCTTATTTTGAATCTTTATCCTGTCCTGGAGTACAGAAAACCAGGAGTGGGGTGTCTGCAGTGTCCATCTCAGTCTGTTCTCCTGCAGATGGAGCTGGAATCGACAGGGCCTTCAATCCCCGCCGTGATCCATGACGAGAATGGAAACACCATCGACAGCCGGGATCCCTCAGGGGAACCCATTCAGTTTGTGTTTGAAGAGATAACCTGGCAGCAGGAAATGCTGTGGGAAGAGGCAGCCCAGAAGCTGGAAGTGGCCATGTATCCATTTAAGAAGGTGAGGAAGGGGCCGGGCTCTTTCTTGGCATGTTTATTTGGGGCATGTTGTCTTCACTGAGACATCCAGTCACCTTGAGAACAAGTAGAAAGCAGAGGTCACAACATAAGAGGCTTTCAGAGCAGTGTGAGAGTCTACCAGCTCAATGTGTGCCTCAGGCACCACATGTGGCTTGATGGGCTTCAGCTTCCAGATGAAGGAGTGCAGCATCTCTGAAAAGGCAATTGGGGTCACAGGGCAGCACAGACAGGAGCAAAGCCTCGATGTCAGGTGTCCCAGACTTGTATTGTAAGCATAGGCTCATCCTTCTCACCTCTTATCAGTAGCTGCTGCTGTGATGTTGGAGGAGGCAGGTGATTGTGCTCCTTAGAAATGGTTTTCCTCTGGCATTACTTTTGCAGCATTCAGGTACCTTTGGACCAAGCTTTCCTTATCAGCAGAGAACACACAATCTGCCTGTGCCTCTGCATCCTGCAGTAAGACACAAATTTATAGCTCTGGGTGACTCAAACTATTTAACATGCCAGCAGCCTGGAGCAGATGGCTACTGCCTGTCACCGCTTCCTTGGCTGAAGGGACACGTTTCAGTGGCTGCCTCCTTGTGCCTGAGCTTACAAATGTCCCTTCAAGCTGCCAAGATGTTAGTATCAGTTCCTTTCATTTGAGTGATTGGAACAATCTCTGTGCAGGGTCAGTTTTTAGGCTCTTTTGGTGAGGTTTTCTAATAAATATCTCAAGGCCAGATTTCCTGGGCAGCTGAGGTGGGGTTGCAGACAGCTTGCCATTGTGCAGATGCTCTGTGCAGTGAGTAAAATCAGGGTTCTGCAGGTGCCAGTGACAGCCCACAGGCTGTAAGGGATCACAGTCTCCCCAGGAGATGAAGTTGTCCCTGGGGAAACCACCACAGTTGTCATTTGCTTGAATCTGCAGATTCTACTGTAGCTTGAAGTCTGTGTGTGACACCCAAGGTCTGTGGCAGGTTCCTTCAGACCTGCTCCTGTTTGAGTGGGGCAGTTCCATATCTGTTTCTCACACTGTCTCTCTGCCTCCAGATCTCCTACCTGCCCTTCACAGAAGCTTTTGAGAGAGCAAAAGCAGAGAAGAAGCTGGTGCACTCGATCCTGCTGTGGGGAGCCCTGGATGACCAATCCTGCTGAGGTGAGGACGTTCCCAGCCTGGCTGGAGGGATAATGGGCCTTGTTTGGCCAGGGTTCCAAGGAGAGCTGGGGGTCAGGGAGCTGGTCACAAGCCAGCAGTAAATTTTCTGTTACTCTTTTTGGCACTGAAGATGCTGAATAGACAAAGGCTGGAAATGGGGAATTACCGATATGAGCTTAGTTCTCGCGTGGCAGGATCTGAGTCAAGCCTAAGACCAATGTGTGAGTCAAGTGCCTTTGTCGAGGTGGGGACATTGATCTGGTCCCTCCCCTTTCTCTTCCCTTCTCAGGCTGCTTGAGAAGAGGCAGGGCTGGCAGGGTGAAAGGGACACTGCTCTCTGCTTCATCCCTGGCACCTGCACAGGACAAGCCAGAGCCAGATGTGGGCTTGGCATTGTCCTGATGTGCAGCTTTTCCCTCTAGTCTCTAAGAACTTCTATGCCACATAGGGCAGTGGGGATGGATGGGATGGGTATCTTTAGTTCTGTCTGCCCTTAAAAACTCTCCAGCACTGGGCTCTGCTTGGCATGAGGAGTGAGTGGCACTCAGGGTGGATCCGCAGGGATCCATGGCAGACTTCTGGTCCTTCTGTGCCTGGCATGTGGCTTGGGCTCTGCTCTGGTGAATCTTCTCTGCCAGCAGCACCTGCAGGAAACAAAAGCTGTGGAAAAGTGCCAACAAAGGAAGAAAAAAGACAATGGGAAGGGCTGGGAGGAGCCAGTCAGCTGCCATGCCAACCAGAGGGTGGCATCACGGTGGCATGGAGCATGGTGACAGTCACCTCAGGAAACACATCAAACCTGTGTCCCTCTTCCTCTGACAGGTTCGGGGCGAACTCTCCGGGAGACCGTCCTGGAAAGTTCGCCCGTCCTCGCCCTGCTGAACGAGAGCTTTGTCAGCAGCTGGTCCCTGGTGAAGGAGCTGGAGGAGCTGCAGGTGAGGGTCCCACCACACCTGCCATCTTTGCTAGTGCTGCTGAACACAGATGAGGCTTGGCACAGGGGTACCAGGGGAGGGGGTGCTCACACCTCTGCCGGAGGGGATTTTGGTTTCAAGTGCTTCATGTCTGAGCCACTGCAGGGGCCAAGCAGACACCAGATGGAGGCAGCCTAAGAATTGGCACAGTGACCCCCTTCATTCTATTCTGGTGCCAGTTTTAAAGGCTGAACCACATGCTTCACTGGGAGACAGCCCTGTCCAAGGCCACTGCTGCCATCAACCAGCTGACTTCTCTGCAATCCAGGGAGCAACCAAATAAATATCTGAGCCCTGAGTCTTCTGATTGCACCTTTCCCCACTTCTGAGCCTGTCTCTGGGCCTGTCCTGTCAGCTGGGGTCAGTCACAGAGCTGGAGACTCTGCAAAAGGTTGGGATCAGATTGTTGGTATGTCTGGAAACTGCCAGTGATGGGGTAATTTTATTGTTTGGGGATAAAACCTACAGCTGAAATTTGAGAGGGAAACTGAAGGGGAATAGTAAAGCAGATTGTGAGAACGGTACCGGTTACCATGACACTGCAAGGCAGCTCTTCAGTCCCTCCCTCACATGCTTTTTTTACTTGTGTGCTGTTCTGTCAGTTTTGGGGTGTGCAAATGTGTTTCTTTGGGTTCTCCCTACAGAGTAACAGAGAGAATGAGTTCTACAGCAAACTGGCTGACCTGCACCTGGAGAAATACAACTTCCCCGTGGAGATGATCATCTGCCTCCCCAATGGCACTGTGGTATGGTCCATACCCTTCAGCTGGGCTGGGCTCTTCCCATTAGAATGTGCTCTTTGCAGGGTCTCCCAGATCCTGGAGTGAATGTCCACTGCTCCAGCCATTCCCTGGCCCCTTGAGCCATTGTCCTTCATGGTGTGGTGCTCCCAGGGATGCTATGGCAGACAGGCAGCAGCCCTACCCAGAAATCTAAAACAAATGTGTTTTTATTCAGAGACAGAGCAGCAGCAGCTCTGGGCAGGGGTGGAACAGACTTTAACCAAGTGTCTGCCTGTGATTCCTCATTGTCCCTGGTTGAGGTCGGTGAGGAAGCCACTGTAGTGTGTTCCCTGTTCCCATTGTCTTTTGTGCTCATCCTTTGGAGAAAATCTCCTTATTAGCCCCTTCTAGCACATTTGTCTTTCTCTTGATTCCCCAAATTTATCAGGTCAGATCAGCCATTAGAAGGTCCACGTGCTTTGGCTCTGCTGTGCTCCCCAGCAAGCAGTCCCCCACAGTCCCCCCACCTTGAACTTGATGAACAACAGTTCCTGACACTTGGCAGCACAGTGCTGTCTGTGTCAGCTGCTGGACTGGGCTGTCTGCAGGGCAGGATTCTGCCAGGGCTAGTCCCACTGTGCCCCTCACTGGGCAGATACCAGTTGGTCACATCTGCAGGGCCCCCTCACTCTCTCTTCATGGCTCCCCCACAACGAGGCTGTGGGCCGGTGACAAATCACAGCTCAGCCTCTCTGTGGTCAGTGGCCACGTGTCCCCCTTTCCCACCATCATGGGGAGTGGGAAGTGTTTGAAGCTCAGGTGCTGGTTCTGCAGCTGTGTGGGTTGAGAGCTCATATCAGTGTGGTCAGGCTTTGTCTCCCAGCCTTTATTCAGAGCTAAAGGATCTGAGCCTCCATGATTTTTTCCAAATCGCCTTCATCTTCTTCTTAACCTAAGCCAGAGGTCAGTACTCGGGGGAAGACAGACACCATTGTCTTTCACACATTTTTCTCTGATTTTAAAATGCAACCCTGGATCCTGGTTCCTGAATTAGCATTTACAAAGCATTAAAGATTCTGTAAGAGCTGTTACAGCCTTGTCACCTCTGTCCTGGCCAGAGGCCAAGGCAGCAGATGGGGAATTTTTCTGGCCCTTAAAGTCCCCTCTCATCTGTTTCCTTTCCCAGATTCACCATATCAATGCCAACTACTTCCTGGACATTACTTCTATGAAGCCTGAAGATGTTGAAAGCAGCATCTTTAGTTTTTCAACCAATTTTGAAGACCCTTCAACTGCAACTTATCTCCAGTTCCTGAAGGAAGGACTGCAAAGAGCAAAACCATACCTGCAGACCTAAAAACAAAGGCACCTGAATGCCTCACAGAGATGGCCAAAGACTTCAGATATCTATTTTGGTTACAGCAACTGCTCATCATCTTCACACCAGGTGTTGATGTTAAGCTGCAAACAGTCCCAGAACAGGGCTTTGCTCTGTATGCTGGTTTGAGGCTGAGTTTCAAGTTTTACACAACCTGCCCTTTTGAGTTCAGGCGAATTTTACAGGAGTTAAACTACTTGAATACATTCTTGGTGCATATGCCTTGGTCTGCCAGCCACCCTCATTTTTTTCCAGCTCCTGTTCAGACTCTGGTTAAACTAGTGTAACAACATCACCCAGAAACCCCGATCTGCAGGACTGGACTGTTGCAGAATTGCCATTATGACCAAACACTCGTGGTGAGAACAGAATCCAGTGCCGGTTGGAAGCTCCCCACTCCCACCTCTGTGCCAGTGCCATGGACGCCAGCTCTTGACAACAGCATTTATTGACAGTGACAACCAGTGTGTGATGGGACTGTAGCTGGGAATGTGCAGACAGGAATGTGGGAGGTTTGAACTGGAGAGTGAGCTCTGCAGTGGTTCCACAGGGCTGTGTGTGACCTGGTGGCAGAGGGGTCTCACTGGTGACAAAAGGGTCTCGCTCATTCAGGTTCTCTGGCCCTGAGGGCACAAGTGCCGAGCTTGACACAGGAATATTAGGAATGGAGACCAGGGCTTTGGAAGTTTGGTGCAGCTCAGAGGTGTCAGGTGAGGATCAGTTTGGGGGGCTCAGAGCCCAGAGCTCCTGTGAGCTTCACCAGTGCAGTCCACGCACTTCAGGCTATGGGACACAGCAGTGAGCAGTGCCCCCACCCATTCATCCCAGGGCTTCCACCTCACTGGCTTTGGGAGCTTGGTTCTCCCAGTGTGCCCTTGGAGCTGGTGCAATGCCCTGTCCATGTTTGCTTTGAGCTTCCAGGTCACACTGGATGATGAACCATGAAATTCCCTTTGGGAACTGTCCCGAAAGCATTGCCTAGTTGAGAACTGAGCAGTTTAGGCATATTCCTACAGATATGTGATGAGACAAAGCATCTTCAGTAGCAGCCTGCAGTCAGCTGGTGATGCTTTTTCTGCTCTCTGAAGCACAATTTTGTTGGACCAAACCAAATGAAGGCAAAAGCCTTTTTTTTTTTTTTTTTTAAGACATATCTTCATTCCTGGGCTCCAGGTCCTGGGAAGAGCCCAGGGGTGGTGATATCCTCTCCTAGCCCTCCTGTCTCTTATCAGAGCATGGAGACTGAGCTTAGCTGAACTCTGGGCTGAACCAGTGTCACTTCACTAATTGCTCTAGTGAGGCAAATTACTCCAGGATGTTTCTTAGTATTGGCTTTATAACTATGCATTAGCTCTGCACTTTCCTACCACTCTGAGGGGCTGCAGGGTGACAGGCTGGGATCTGACAATGCTGTGTTGGGAGACAGAGATCCTGCTGCACCAGCAGTCTCATCCCTTCAGAGGACTTTGATCCCTTCAGGGCTCTAAGGAAGCCTTTAGGATCCTGCAAAGTACCTTGTTTTTTATTCTTGTGAACCCCTGGGCTCTTGCAGCCACCTCTGAGCGCTCCTGGGAGACTCAGGAGAAAAGGGTTAGTCTGAACAGTGGCAGAGGGAGCCCAAAGAGCCCCCCCTGGCCGCTCCAGCCTGGGGCACTCAGGGGGTCCTGGATCCTGCCAGACTGCTCTGTCTGCCCACCGGGGGCAGCGGGCTGGGCACGGCAGCTGCTGCCTCCGGCTTTATTAACTCGTGCCAAGCGCTCGTCTCCTCTTTGTAAAGCACCCATTTACTCTGTAAATTCTCCATAGAGGGGGAGCTGGTGCTGTTTCCCCCCCCCGCCCCTGCGCCTTGTGACGCCCTGGCCTGAAACCCACGGCGGGCCCGGGCCGATGTCGGGCAGGGAGGGTCGGGGGAACCAGCCCCGCGCGGGTCGGTGCCGGTGTGCGCGGGGGCCGTCGGGCCCGGCTGTAGCTGCATCGGTAAAACCATCCCTCCCACCAGCCCCGGCCTCCCGCAGTCCTTCCTTCCTTCCCTCCGTCCCTCGGCGCGCTCCGGGCAGTGCCGAGCCGGCTCCCCGGGCCCGCCCCGGGCGCGGCGCCTGCGCTGCGGCCCCGGAAGGGCGAGGGGCGAGGGGCGGCTCCGGTTCCGGGCGATGGCGGCGGAGGGCCCGGCCGGGCCGAGCTGCGGCGGCCCGCAGGTACCGCCGGGCCGGGGGGGACCGGGGGGAGCTGGGGGGGACCGGGGGGAGCTGAGGGGACAGGGAGGGACCGGGGGGACAGGGAGGGAACGTGAGGGACCGGCGGGACGGGGGGGACAGGGAAGGAACGGGGGGACAGGGAGGGACCGGCGGGACGGGGGGAGCCGGTGTCGGGCCGTGGCGGCGCTCCCGCAGCCCCTCGTTGTGTTGCAGTGAGGCGCGGCGGGGTACGATGAGCCCCGGCAGCCGCAGCGGGCAGCGTTGAACCCGGCCCGGCGCCGCCGCCGCCGACATGGACGCGGAGGCCGTAAGTGGAACGGGGCCGGGACAGTGGCCCTGCCGCCCCGGCAGCGCCCTCGGCACCAGCCCTGCCATTTAGCCCCAGCTCTTAGCCCCGCCAGCTGCCCCAGCACTTGCCCCGGGCACCTGCCCCCAGGACCTCCCCCCGACATCTGCCCCAACATCTGCCCCCAGGACCAGCCTCTAGCCAGAGCCCGGTCACGGCACTCGGTGCACCCCAGCTCGGTGGTTCAGTTTAAAATACACCTTGGGAATTTCAGGTCTAACTGCAGAGAGCATGGTGTGCAGAATGAGCTCTGGCAGTCAATAAATTAACAGGTGCATTGTGGCCCGACCAATAAAACGTGCTTGGATTCCGGTTTGTGATGGTATTATTTGCTGTCCAGAGCCTTGTGCTGCCTCCTGTCACAGGAGCCTGTGACAGCTTAAAATGGGCAGAGGGGAAGAGAACTTCACCTTTTGGGTCCAGTTCAGTGTCCAGAGATCACTAAAACATTTGCTGTTTCTGGAAGTACCCTCCAAGGCTGTTCTCCTTGGTTCTTGGTTGGGATGGGCATGGAATAGACTTGTCACTTTGCTGTCACCAAAGAAATGTTTTATCCCAGGATCCCAGAAGGGGTCAGGTTGGAAGAGACCACCGGAGGTCACCTGGTCCAACCACCCTGCTCAGGCAGGGTCTCCTAGAATAAGTTCCTCAGGATCATGTCCAGGTGAATGTCTCCAGGCAAGGAGACTCCACAACCACTCTTATCAGAAACTTATCAGTGCTGCTTGTATTAAAGATTGCGTGAAGGCAAGAGTGTCCCTCTAAATAAAGCTTTATTCTGATCTCATGTTCCTTCTGGGCCCTTGATACGACAGTGTTTTCCTTCTCTTGCAAGTTCTCCTTGGTCACTCAGTGCCTGTTACTGAGTGCTTTTAGTTTTCAGTCCAGAAAATACTACACCCATGTTCAAAATGCTCCTGTACCATCTGACTTCATGTGTGTTAAGCTAAAACAGTTTTATGGATTGGGGAACTTTAGTTATCAACAGGCTCCAAATGAAAAATATCACTGAACAAGTAAAGTCAGAGACTCTTGATAGTTTAGGAGAATTTCCAATTTAATACATTTCAAGAAGGGCAACAGACTTCAGGTATTAATTTTGTCATGGGGATTCTTACAGACAATCCCCATCTGGCAGAACAAGCCCCATGGCTCAGCACGCAGCGTGGTCAGGATGATCGGGTCAAACCTGCCTCTGAAACCCTGTCCCAGAGCCACCTTCGAGGTAAGTGGCTCGTGGGCTTTGGGGGTGGCTGTGGGAACTCCTGTTCTGGGGCAGGACGAGGCACTGCCTCGAAGTGCTGTTTGTCACCATGTCCACAGAGTTGTAGCCACAAAACTTGGAGCAGTACAGTTAATTTTAAATCTTGGGGTTTTTTCTTTTATCTTTAATTCTGTTCTTGGAAAGTGATCATTGGCAACGTGAGGAAATACTTCCTCAGACAGTGCCTGAAGAGTGGGTTTAACAAGGTGGAGGAGTTGGAAATGTGGAGATGCTGACTCAGTGCTTTGTTGTGTGTCCTCCCACAAGCCTTGTGCCCTCTGGGCCTGTTTCCTAAACAGTCAGACAGGGTTTATGGAGACAGTGACGTCACTGTTGGAGCTCAAGGACAAATCTGGGACTTGTAGTGACAAAGTGTTGTGTGTGGCCTTGGCAGTGTTTGGGCTGGATCAGGTGTCCCTTCCTGCCTCAGACACAGACCAGCACACCAAGAACACATGCAAGGAGCCAACACAGGGAAGTGCAGCAGTTCCCAAGCCCCATGGTGTTGCTGTTGTACTTGTGACAGAGGCAGCTGCTATTTTGTTGCTGAGGAGTTGGGCTCTGCCCCTGCAGCACATTTTGGGCGGCTTCAGGAGACACAACCATCATCTCCTTAACAGTATTTTCTTCTTTTTAGGTTCTACCAAGTGTTTCAGATCTCTATTTAAATAATGTGCCCCCAGTCCCCACCTTGGCTGACATTGTGTGGATTGCAGCAGACGATGAGGAAACGTATGCGAGAGTCAGGTTAGTTCCTCTCCCTGTCTGCAGGTCCTTGTTGTTATCCTTTGGTTTATTTTGCATAGCTCAGGCCAGACATTGATCAAATGGTCACAATTGCCAGTCCTCACAGGCTCTGATGTGGTGCCTCTTGAAAGACATTTTTCCCAAGAGAAAGGGGAAAAAAAAATTACAAGGGACCCTGTGAAGAATTCCTGTAGGAAGTGCCAAGAGTCTGTGCTATGCCATGTTTTACTCACTGGTTGATCTGTGTAGAGTAATCCCCTGATCCAGGGTGGTTTCCCATTAGGAAGTTGAAGAGTTGAGTTCTCACAGGACTGAAATGTTCTGCCCTTGGGAGTTTGGCTCTGGTCAGTTGAACTTCTGTCCTAAGGCAGGGCAGTAGTGACAGTTGCCTTGTGAAAGATAAAATGGACTTTGGAATCAGAAGCAAAAGTTAACTGGTAAACGAGACTTTTCATGTGCACCCAGCGTGGGGACATGGTCACCAGAAGAAAGGTGACTTCAGACCATGTGAGTCTTTTGTTCCTGAGTCCTCTCACCACATCTTTTGCCCCTGGGTTGTGATTTCTGTGACAGACTTTCACAGAATTCCAGACTGGTTTGGGTTGGAAGGGACCTTAAAGCCCATCTTCATTCCACCTGCCATGGGCAGGGACACCTTCTGCTAGACCAGGTTTGCTCCAAGGCACAGGCTGTCCAGGCTGGCCTTGAACACTTTCAGGGATGGGGGAGCCACAACTTCTTCTGTTCCTTTTTATTTCATTGTGTTGAAGGCTTCTGCTCCCCTCAGTGTAAGCCAAGCATTGTTGTCACAGATAGGTTTGGGTCTTGTAAATGACCAACAGGTTTTTCTCCCCTAGAAGCGACACTCGCCCGCTGAAGCACAAGTGGAAGCCAAGTCCCTTCACTGTGATCCAGCGAAACGCCTCAGTGCCCAACCTGAGGAGGCAGGAGGAGAAGCTGCTCGCCCTGAAGAAGCCTGGCTTGCCAGCACTGAGCCGAACCACAGAGCTCCAGGATGAGCTGAGTCACCTCCGGAGCCAGATTGCAAAAATAGTCGCTGCAGAGTCAGGTAGGGACATAATGAGCTTTATTTCTGTTGGAGGCTGAGTTATTGAGCCGTTATTTACTCCATGCAGACCAGACTCATTCCAGCAAAGCCATAGTGGGATGTTGGCTCTGGGGGCAGCTCAGGGCTTGATCTGTGTTCAGAGGTTTGTATCTTTACTGGAGAAATTCCAGCTTGTTTTCAAGAAATTCCAAGTGCTGCTTTGTGGCTGCATTTGGAGGCACCTTGTTTCATGAAAACATTGGTGTGTTCTTACCATTCCTGCTCCCAGTTGGCCATGAGTGTGAAGGTTCTGTCTTGATTTGGGTAGGAGGGAGGTTTTGATGTTTGTTTCTGGGCAAATGACAGAATTGTTCACCGTTTCTGTAGCAAATGAGGTATTTGGGGAAAAGCCCAGCTGGACTGATTTCTTTCCTTTTTGTTTAGTAAAATTTTATGCAGTTAAAAACCGTGATTTGGCCTCAAAGCTGAACTGTGAGGAAAGACTTTATACTTCTCTTCCTTTTGTGGCTTTTCCCCTGTAGTCATCTCTAAAAATGTGACCGTATTTGGTAGGATCCAAATCCAAATGTTTCTACAAGTCTTGCTGCAACAGTGGCTGCTTCAGAGTGTGTGACTAGTAAAGAAATACCTTGGTGACTCTGTATGGAGAATTTGGAAGGCAAAGTCATATCCCAACTCCAAAAATATTGAAGTTTTACATACTAAAGGAATTAAGTCCTTTCTGAAGAAAGTTTTTCTTAGAAGCTGTGTTCCTCTTATGCACAACATTTTGCTAATAACTGAGGTGTCAGCTGTGTTGTTGTTATTATTATGCCTGCTTTCCAGAGGAAAAGAAGGACTTATAATTCTTCTCATTACTTTAAAAATAATAAAAATAAGGATTGTGCCACACTCTAAACACATTAACCTCAACCATGCAGGGAATGAGCATAAAACAAGGCAGCACAGATGTCCCATCCAGAGAGGCTGTGTGTATCCTCAGCCTTCTTTATGCAAGATCAGAGGGACAACCAGATTGGAATAAAGAGCAGGAAATTCTGTGATTTTTTTTTTGCTTCTCAGTGTTGTCTCAGCTCTACAGTTGGTTAGAAAACTCTGTTTAAATTCAAGGAGAGTAGCAACAAGGGAAAATTAGAGATCCAGATAGGAGAAAAATGATTTAGTCATTTAATACCTTTTTCTTCCCCCTGCTCAGTCTGGTGTGTGAAAACAGCTCAAATCAAGTCTCAGTCATAGCAGGAGTGGTGATTTAGAGCCTTTGCTGCAACTCATCATCTGATGGAGGAGATAAGGACTTAGGAGGCTTATTTTGGAAAGATTGATGTCAAGAAAAGAAATATTGTGCACTCTGCATTGTTATCTATTGTTAGAGAAATCTCTTAATTGGGAATTGGTGATTATCTGCCAGTTCACTCTCGAGGCCAAGGGTATCAGTGTTTGGAGGGACAGTTTGTTTTCAATGCCTGAAGGTTCTTCCAAGGAGATGTGCCCTTGGCATGTTCCTTGGTTTGGATCGGTTTCTCTTCGTGTTTTACACTGAAAATGCCTAATTCATTTTCTCTTAACACTGGGAATTCCTATAGCTGTTGTTATCCTCACTGTGTGTTACATAAATCCCATCTTCCCTGTGGAAATAGGTGGGTGCTGTACATTGTGCAGATGGGGATGGGAAGCAGAACTGGTCAGAACAGCTGCAGGCACAGAGTGAATGGCTGTGACCACCTTGTGTGAAATTCTGGAGCTCCTGAATAGGTTCTGCATTCCCACCAGGCATCATGGATTTGGGGAAGGAGCCTTGCAGGAAAAGAAAGGCCAGGAGTTCTGAAGGCAATGAAGGAAAAAGAAAGAATTAACAATTAAGACCTGTCTCCTGACCCAAGCTCCCTCTGTGACCCTGGGCAGCAGCTAAAATCTCTGTTCCTCGTTTTTACACTTGTAAAACCAGGAGAAGTAAACATCACCAGGCTTGTGCTGGGTTTGGACTGGACGGGTAATGGGCACAGCAGAAATAGAGATAACATGAGGGGCTTGGTGGGATAAAAGGTGCTGGGGAAGGAAGCAGAGTGGACGTGGGGCTTAACAGAGAAATATGAGGGATTATTTTCTTGCAAAGGGAGGTTGGCTGATGATGCCTCTGATTTATATTCTGTCGTTCTAGGGAAAAACTGTCCTCTGTGGTTTGGTGTGAGTTTGTTTATCCATCTCTGTTGTTTTCTTTTCCAGCTTCTACTCAGTTAACACCAGATTTATTATCTCCAGGGAGTTCAAATGCATCTTCTCCTTTACATTGTTTTGGACCCTCTTTCCAATCCACCACTTCCTTTGTCATTAGCGATATCACGGAGGAGGAGGCAGAGCTGGAAAGCCCCGAGCTCCCGTCGGTCTCCCTGCTCTGTTCTGCAGCCTCTGAGAGCTGCAAACCAGACCCGAAGGATCCCGATGAGGAAGACTCCGTGTCCCTTTCCAAGGCCAGCAGTTTTGCAGACATGATGGGAATTCTTAAAGACATTCATAGGATGAAGCAGAGCAAAGACTTGTAAGTGCTTCCTGAACTCTCTTTATCTCTTTTTTTTGTGTTAAATCATTGTTTTCTGGACACTGGACATTGCACTCCCTGCTGGTGCTGCTCCTTTATTTGTGATTCACAGGGAAAATACCTGTTTGGAGCAGAACTTGGTAACACATTCCTGGGTTTTTGTTTTAACTCTGGCTTACCCACCCAGATAGGAAACAGTGGAGGGGGATTTAAACTGATTAGCTCAATGTGTGGCTGTTTCAGCTTGTTCCGATGACAAAAAGCTGTGTTTGCCCAGATGCAAACCTGGACTGTGTGTGTTGGCAGCTTTGAGAGTGAGGAAGGATCACACCTTCAGTGTTCCAGGTGCTGATGTCAGCTCGCCTTACATTCCCAGGCAGTTGGGAAGCTTGGCAGCTTTTCCAGCATGGCATGTAGAGGAACTAACATGTGGAGCTTCTCAGCTTCTCTGTACATCTGGCCCAGCTCTGGGCGTGGGCAGTGAGTTTGCACTTGTCTCATGATGAGCTGACACGCTGATCATGAGAACGCCCAAAGCTGCTCCATGGCTGGAACAAGATTCTGCCCAGCTAAGAAAGTTCCTTCTTCAATGCTGGCTGAAATGACAGTGGTGAAGTTCAGTCTCTGCATTTTTCAGCCCAGCCATTATGTTGTGTAAGATTCCTGGCCAAAAATAACACACTGTGTGATGGCCCTTCACAATTTCTGTGCCTAATTCAGTTTAAAAGAAATTAAATTCTCAGCCCTGAAAAAATTGTGTAATCACATGAGAGGAACGTGTTCAGTTTCCACCCAGAGCATCAGGAGGGTGTTACACCTCCATCACTCACACATCTCACCCCTTTCGTTTTCCTGAGTGTTAAATACTGCTCAAAGCTTGAACACTTGACTGATTTATGTAAACACCTGTCACATGTCTTGGGAATGAAGATTCGTGGACCACAGGTGAACTACTCTTCTTTCTTCCTGTCTGTAGCACAGCAGAATTATTGATTTATTAGGCAAACAGAGAGAGAATTAAGAAGAATCCTGGGGTTTGTGTGGCTCAGCCATGTTGACTGACGAGAGGTTTGGTTTGGCTTTTGGAAACTGTAAGTGCCCCATTCTAATGGTCACTGGTATTGCAGGTACTTAGTGATGTGCCATGTAGTGTTTTACCTGTAACAAAACCTGTTGATGATTAATGATAATGATAGTTATTAATGATAATTACATAACAATGTAGTTATCACTCTTCTAATCAGTGCAGGCTGCTGTGTCAGCCAGCTATGGAAGCTCTGAAGGCAGAGGAACTGTGCCTGTCTGTGCCAGGTGGAGAGGGAAATATGTATTATTCAGGGGGGGAAAAGCTTGTACAAATTCAGATTATGGCAGAGAAATCCAAGGCGTTTCTTATCCATGCCTGGATATGCCAACAAAGCTCCTGCAGATTCCAAGATTCCAGCACTGGCCAAATCACGAGGAGCTGGAGGGAGGCTGTGACAAACTGTGTGGGTGACAGCGAACACTGAAACATAAGGGGCCACAGTTTTAATTTCCTCGACGGAATTTGTGAGAAAAGTCCTAATGGATGAACGTGTTTGGTCCTGCTGTTCCCTGGGAGAGTGAGTGGGAGGACGAGATGGTTTGTGCACAAGAAAAGGCTTTACCAGCAGCTTTAATTCTTTTTAAAGTCGTAGGAGATGGATGAGAGCAAAGATTTGGTACTGAGAGGAGGGGAGAGCTGCCAGAGCACTCCTCAAAAGGATGGGCGGAAGGACTGGATCACCAGGACCCTTCTCTCTGGATCCTTGACTGATTAGCCAGGGAATGCTGTGACAGAAAGGCTGTTTCCTGCTGGAGCTGAACCATTTCTCCCTCATCACTTTCTCTGTTTCAGCCTGTCACTCCTGCACATGGCAGTGACATTTTAGGGTTATTACAGCTTAATTAAAGTTGTCTAAAGAGTCACAGGGAATTGAAAAGTTAATCACTGATGTTCATCAGTGACTTGATGAGATTTAATTCCTTACACACCCCTCAGTGCAGTTGTGGAGCAGCCCCTGTGCTCCCCCAGCTCTACTGGGCAGCTCTGGGAACCCTGAACAGGGTCTGGTGCTATTTAAGTGGATGAAAGTACCAAAAGATGCTTAAAGAGAGAATTAATTACGTTGATGCTTCTCTGCTGCTTCTGTGTAGGACTTGGTGCTTATACACAGCCTTGGTGTTTAGACACAGCCTTGCAAGCTTCAGGAGTAAGGCAGAAACTTACAGAAATGTGCCTGTTTCAGCAAATCTGAATTACAGCCTGTTCCAGTGTCTGCAGTGGAAATACTCCAGAGGGATTTTTTTTTTTTTAGGAATGTTTAAAAAACTGAGCAAGGGAAGGCTTTAGCTATGAAAAAATAAAACTCTGAATTATCATGATGGGTTGTAAATGAAACTGCAGTGAGCAGTTCATGGTACCTGAGGGAAAAGAACTGGGGTTTGGCTTCTTGTAAATTAATCTGCTTCTGAAATGAGCTGCTCGTGTGAACTTGCTGAAGGAGGCAGACTGCTCTCAGAACAGAATGCTGCAGAAGAACTTGTGTAGTGGAAGGAAATGTGTATCAGCCCTGCTTTAAAATATCTGTAATTACCCATATATAATAGGAAATAATATATCCATTATATGGCAGAATTAATGGAAAAAAAAACATAATTCCAGGAGTTCGCCTCAAACACCTCACTGCTTGCTGTTTTATGTTGAGGGGATGGAGGCTGTAAATAATAAAGTTTTGGTTTACTTGTTATTAGCACAGTTGAATAAAAATTCTCCAGAGATTTGATGGCGAGATTTTCAGTGTCCCTCTTGAACCAACACAGGGGCTCCAGGTTTTCTAAGCCAACACGAAAGGGCTGAATTTAGCTGGTTTTTGTTGTTTTGTGATGTTGTTCTTGCACCTCCTCCACTAGTGACAACAGCTGATAGTAAAGGCTGTAGGAAAACACTTGGAAGACTCTACCCAGAATTACTAGTCATTAATTTTGGCATTTGTCTGTGCTATTATACAGTGATTTTTTTCCTCCCATGTAGAAACCGACCTTCCATGAAGGAGGAAGATCCGGCTGTTCTTATTGCAGAAGTTCTGAGGAGAAAATTTGCCCTAAAGGATGAAGATCTGGTCCTGAAGGAGAAATGATGTTACTGTCATTCAACTCTGTAAGCAAAAGTGTTATGCTCCCAAAATTTTCTCTACAGTAGCTGCCTTCCTAAGGATTGAGCCTTTTGCCTCTTTTATTAATTAGACCTGGTTTCTGCACTGGACTCTTAGGAAAGACCCTACGGATTTGATGTGTTTTCTGTGTATTGTTATATTTAAGAAAAAATGTTTTTAAGAAGATGGAAATTCTTTTCCACCTGTGTTTTGATGTTGATTATTGATGAGGATCCTCTGGAGTGCTGCTGGATGATGTTCTTTCTACCTACACTTTTCTTTAGGTTTCAATTAAGCATTAACCTCTAATGGTCTCGTATGATAGAACCAGTTTCCATTTCCAATACAAACAAGTCAAACCTCCAGTTTTTTGTTCTGAGTATGGTACAGAGCTATTGAGAATGAACTAATTAATGCTTCCAGGTCTTCAGGCTGTTGGATCAGAGTGGTGAAAGGCATTTTCCCAGTGATAAGATCGAACAAACCACTTGGTTGGGTCTGAGGGATGCTGGATTTAGTGTGCCCTGGGTATTTAACTCACAGATTAGCCCACAGTTGCATGACAGAATGGCCTTAATTTCTTGCCAGTAATTTAATGTTTCATTACTAGTTCTTGTATTCCAAAACTGTATTTTATTTAGTATTCAAAAGGTCTATTTATTGAAGCACGAGTGCAAAGGGCCGAGCACACCCCAGATCAGGGGAGGAGGAACTCGACCTTGGCTGTGGCTGCAGCTCTCACCCACTGAAGTTTTCCTTCAGCTCCACATTTGCTGCAATGTTCCTCATGGCTGTATTTAAGTATAATTTTTTTTCCTTTATATAAAATGGAGCCTTAATAAGACAATGATTGTCCTTGAGGTGATTTAATGCGCTCGTGTCCCATGGAGCTCCTGTTTGGGGGGTGGAATTTCAGGTGCTGCAGCTGAACATACTGAGGTGCCAGAGATTTTCTTAATCTACCTTAATTTTCTTAATCAAGGGCCCTTGGCCCTTTAAAAATTAAATCATTATCCCCACCTTAAAAAAAAGAGAAGAGACTTTTATGGCAGAGAACAGAAAGAGCATTGAAGACTTAATTTTATAGGGAGTTGATACAGCTCCTCCCCTCTGAACAATGTGATCGTTCTCCCTGTCCCCTTAAGGGTCCTCTGCCCAAGGATTTGGTGGGAACACACCTGCTTGTGGAGAAGATGGAGCTGTACCCAGGAGTCCCTGTTCCTGGGAATGCGCTCCATGTACAGGCTGGACAGGAACATGGGGCAGGACTATGGGCCGTAATCCTGAGTGAAACAGTCAAACCCCTTATAAATAAACTCCATCAACATTTTATTTGCATTAAACAAAGTCTCAGAAAATGAAGAGGTGCTGCCTGTGGCTGCTGGTTACACCCTGAACACACACACAGGGCCAAACCAGCACAACTTCTCAAATTCTGGCAACTTTCCTACAAAACCCCACCACTTTTCTGCCGCACAAGAGGCCACACAGAATACTGAGGTCACTTACCAGTGTTTAATCACCCTGTTCCCTTCAGAATCCTGTGTGAACAGTAACTCAGGGCAGAGCTCCAGCTGTTGCCCTCGGGGCTGGCTCAAAGCAGCACAGCTGGAACTGTCCCTGTAGGGAGAATGGGGCAGGTCCCTGCAACCATGAGCAATGACCCTGTTCCCTTCCAAATCCTGGGAGAAGTGCTCCCCGCAGGGACTGCCCCGGCCCACCCCAGCCCCTGCTGTGTTCTGGTCTTGCTCTCTCAGGGGCTGAGCTCTTGCTGGGCTCCATGGAGATGAACGTACCCCCCCAGGAGCCCAGGGCCTGGCTCCTGGCACAGGATTTATATTCTCAGTTAAATCAGTTAAAGAATTAACACTACTCAACTGTTGTACTTTCTTACTCTGCTCTGCACCAAGCCCTGGCTGGAAATTGAGTCCAGCCTTCACCTCCTGGCCCTCCTGTTTGGTTACCCAATAGTTTGATGTGACACGGCTGCTCCCTGAAACTGTTTCTCCAGGAAATAACTGGGATTTGCTCCTGTGAGTGATGATTGGGGTGCCCTCTGAGTCCTGGGTGAAGCTGAAGCACCAGGAATCCCCTCCTGCCCCACAGAAGGCTTTGCCCTGGCTCTGTGACTCCACCTGTGGCTCCAAGCAGTCTGGCAAAGGTGTTTTCCTTGCCTGGCACTGGAATGTGACATGCAGCCCCTTCTTGGATCCAAAGGGTTGATCCTGAGCTGCCTCCATCTGTGGTAAGGCCAAGATCTTCACAACACAGGCAGCCAAAGGAATACCTGTGTCTTTACTGTCTTTATTCGAGGTGAAAGGAGATGGCCTGGAGTTTTCTTTGTCTTTTTCATCTGAAAGCAACACAAAATTTGTTAAAGCCAGAGATGGCAGACACATTTTTCAGTCACTACCCAACAGCACCATTTCTCAACTCAGATCCGTCACCTTCCTGTGGCTTTGCTCTCCATTGTGTATCCCTAGGATTGTCCCACACCAACCCAGCACTGCCACCACTTCACTGTAATCTATTTGTGCTGCAGAGGTTGAGCTGGAACAGCATCCAGAGCTCTGGGGTGGTTCACATCAGTCAGAGTCCCTCAAGTGAGGAAGCAAGAGCTGTATCTGGAGCTGCTCCAGCCCTTGACTCCTTCACCTTCCTCCCTCAGCTTTCCAGGCAGATCACCTTTAACATTTCCTTTAAAAGCAGCAGCTCAAGAGTTACCAAAAAAAAACCCCACAAACCCCAATGAAACTGCCTATGCTGGTGTGGTCTGATGGATGCATCAAGTCCTGCATTTGCGTCTGAAACCATTTAAAAGAAAATCCAGTGAAAGTTCTCAACATAAACGAGCTCACCCTCACTTCAGGATAAGCTAAAATAATAAAAATACAAATAAATCCTCCAGCATCCTAAATCCTCCAAAACTCTGGATGAGCATTTGATGAATCCAGACACTCCCAGTGAGTAAGTAAATGTAATCAATCTGGGGAATCAAATGGGAAAGAGGAAAGCACATACCATGTTCAAAAGGAGTAGGGGTAATGAATCCAAAGCAAAAAACCATCAATACCCCTGTTACAAGACAGAAATTCTGTCAAATTGTACAATTTGTGTAATGCTTCCTCTTGTCTGCTTATTTCTAAACCAGTTTGCTGCTGCTGAGCCAACTCTTACATAACTCACAACACACAAACAGCCCCAGAGCCCTGCACTGCTGCTTTCTGCATCTGTTTCATTTCTCTCCACACTTGTTAACTTGAGACCTCTGGAAAATCCTCATTTCTTATATTCCAGAGCACAAAAACAGCCTCAAAAGCACAGAGATTGTGAGCTGACTTAATTAGCTTAAGTATTCCAGTTCCCCTGTGATTCCTCCATTGGCTCCATTAGGATTAATCACAGCATGCCTTAGAAAAGGCTTTGTCCAGCCCTTCATTAACAGCTTTCCTCACTCCTGTCCCAAAGAGTGCCCTTGCAGGGAGGTAGTTTGGATAAAGTAATGTTACTTTTTGCTTTCAGCTACCACATTCTCCCAGGGATATTTAACTGACAATTTCAGGCTGTTGTTTAGGACAAGCCTGGCAGGTGATGTCCTGGATGCTGCCCCTTCCCTGGGCAGGGAGAGCTGCCCAGACACTTCATGCCCACAGCATGAAGCAGCATTCCCAGCTGGATTGTCCTTCATGTGACACCACCTGCCTACACAGAGCTGGATGTTTTGCCACCTGATTAGTTTGTGTCAGTGCCTGAGCTGAGTTTGGCTTCCCAGGATCGCACTGAAAACTCCAGCTCTGTCAGGAGTAAAGCCTGGCACATAATTTAGGGTTCAACTGTTCTCCAGTGAAGGCTGGAAGCAGTTGCTGTTAATTTTGCTCTAGAAGCAGCTGCATTTAGATTAACCCTCACAATAAAATCCTTTCTGGCTGTTCAAACCTTTACTCTCTGCACTAGAAAATGCACTTTTCTGCCCAGCAAAGCTGCCAAGAGATACCGTTGGGATGGGTTTGCTCTAACACCTGAACTGCTTCCCCATGTGCTGCTCCTTGTTACCTGTGCGGGAGCTGAAGAAGGTGGGGATGGTGGTTTGTTTGGTGCAAGTGTGGGGAGCTCTGCCCTTTGTGAAGAGTGCCGAGGTGGGTCTCCTCTCCACAATTTGGGTCGTTGCTTTTAGTTTGGTTATGAGAGGCTGGATGGGGAAAGAAAAAAGTGAGAGCAAATATATGATTACATACAGAAACAATTCTACCTTCTTCCATAGCTCCCAGCTCTGTTAAACAGCAACACAATCATTTGGGATGGAAATCACTGAATTGTTGAGGTTGGAAGGGATCTCTGGAGATATCCAGTCCAACCCCCTTGCCAAGGCAGGGTCACCTGGGGCAGCTGGCACAGGCACCTGTCCAGGTGGGTTGGGGATGTCCCCGCACAGGGACACTCCAGGCCCGCCCTGGGCAGCTGCTCCAGGCCCGGCCACAACTGTGGGAAGAAGTTCTGCCTCGAGTTGAGGAGGAACTTGTGGTGTTCTAGTTTATGTCTATTACTCCTTGTCCTGTCACTGACACCACAGAGCAAAGTCTGGGACGGTCCTCTGGCAGCCCCTGGAGATGTTTGTGTGGATTGATGGATCCCCTCTCGGCCTTCCCTTCTCCAGACTGAGCAGGCCCAGCTCCCTCAGACTCTGCTCGTCAGAGATTCTCCAGACCCCGACATGAATCTCAGATGACGGAGCGCAAGAATTAAATGAAGCGAAACGCTTCGACTTTTCGGGCTCCCTCGACCCCACGGCCTCCCCTCCCAGCTCCCGAAACATCGCCGGCCGTCCCTGGTGTCCCCCGGGCCGCCCCCGCGGGCCTCACCGGCGCTGGGCTGCGCTTCAGCTCGCTCGTGTCCAGCCACACGCCGCACGGCCCCGCCGGGCCCGCACCGGCCCCGCGCCGCCGCCTCACGGCCATGGCGGGCGGCCCCGGCCGCGGCTCCCGCTCCGCGCGCCGCCCAATGGGGAGCGGCGGGGCCGGCCAATGGGGAGGGGCCGGGACAAGGGGCGGGGCCGGCCGGTGCTCCTCGGCAGGAGCGGCCGGGGAACAGCGGGTGCTGCGCAGGGCGGGGCGGGGCGGGGCGGAGCAGCACAACACCGGGGTGTGTTTCCCGGCACAGTCACAGGCCCTCTTACCGTGTGTGTGCCGTGTCCGGCCCGGCGTTTGCCCCGGGTCCGGCTGAGGGGCGGGAGCTTCAGCAGCAGCAGCGGCTGCTCCCGGGGCCAGATCCGGCACTGAGGGTCCCGCCCTCGCGCTGGGGCTCAGCCCCCCTCACATCCACCCTCCCCTCGCAGTGCCCTTGCAGGGACACGTTGTGCCCACCTTCCTCCCACCAGCTGAGGGACAGGGCCCTGCCACTGCATGGATAGCTCTGAACAGCTCCCTAAGCCTGAGGGGCCTGGAGTGATACTGAAGTACTTTGCCCACCCCGCTTGTGATTTAAACAGTCTCACCTTGGTCTGTTTCCACCGGTTGGATTCTACCACAGCTCCTTACCTCACGCTGTGAGACCTGGCAGCTTCCAAGAGTCTTCCCCAGCCCACTGCTGTCAGGGCACAGGGCTGCAGCACTCAGACACCTTATTCCAACTCTTTATTCAGGGGTGAATTAAACCCATGTACCATTTTTAAAAGCAAGCTGGAACTATTTCTCAATTTAAAAAGCAGAAAAAACAGCTTTTACTGTCTCTTTCTATAGAAAGCACTTGCTGAGTAACAGTTCATGAAGTGTCTCATTCTTCTCGAGCTTCAGCACTGAATTCATCCAAAATGGCGACAGGCAAGGTGAGCTCACCTGCTTCTCCTTCAGGGCTTTACTCTTCCTTGAAACCCAGCTTGTTCTTCACCTTCTGGGCCATGTAAGTGGCTGTGAGGACAGAGCAGGTCACAGTGAAGAGGCACAGGGCAGAGAAGTTGTGTGCCAGATCCCCCTGGAGAGTGGAATAAATGTGTCTCCTGGACTCGTAGTCCAACACCACCGCCTCGATCTGTGCCAGCGTGCACAGCATCAGGCACACATGGAAAATCTGATGGCTCTGCCCAAAGAAGTGGCATTTTCCAGGGAACCACTTTTCAGGGTAAGGATGGGAGAAAAAAAAGGCACCGATGAGGAAAAACAGCACCTGGCACTTGTGGTAGAGGAGAGCCTTGTCCGGGTGCTCTGAGGGCAGCGCGGTGCAGATGCGATGGACCACGGGGCTGATGTCCAGCAGGTAGGCCAGGCCTGAGGGCAGCTCCTGGCACAGCCGGCTCAGGAGCCGGGTGGACTGGTGGTATCGGTACTTGGCATAGCAGGAGCCAGTGCAGGACAGCCACGCCAAGAACACAGCTGCTGGCATGTAAAACCCACAGACCCTCTCGTGCCAGCTTGGCTCAATGGCATAGTAATAGTGCCCCAGAGCGCTGCCATACTGGTAAACAGCAACCCCCACGTAGTCCATGAAGAAGAAGCTGTAGTGCCAGAACTCAGATTTGGCCTGCAGAAGGTGAGCAAGGCTGCTGAACATCAGGTAGGTGATGGAGGCTGCGATGATGATGAGGAGGGGCTGGGCGTGCAGGTCCTGCCCAAAATCCACCCACTGTGAGAGCTGCCGGAAGCGCAGCAGCAGGATCAGCGCTGCCACCAGATGGGTCCAGACATTGATGGCCTCGTTGTGCTGCTGGAAGAGTGTGGAGAAGTAGTACCGCCAAGTCTGCTGGACAGGCCGGTAGCCGGTGTGGATGTAAGGCTTCCAGAAGACCCTGGGCACCTCTGAACTACTGACAGTGGAGGGAGAGAGAGGCCCCAGCAGCTGAGGGACCTGCCGCATGTTAACAAAGAGCCCGCTGAGCTTTTCGGTGACAAACGTTGCCATGGTGTGGCCGAACTCCGGGTCCCCACTGTGCAAAATAACCTTTGGGATAGAAAGAAAGCTTCGAGCAAGGTTTAAAAGTGACTAACACGAAGTCAACAAGCAGGGGCGGTTCAAATGCTTTGCCAGTTTTTTATTTGTTTTGTTTCGTTTTTCCAAAGATAGATGCGACTGGAGAACAGCCTCAAAATAAGAATCACCAACAGGGATAAGAAGGAGGCTGAAGGGAGATTTAAGAACCCCTGACATGCTGCACAAGTAACGGAGGAGCACAGAGGACACGAGTATGGGGTTAATTGACGCAATAATTAACACACCAGGACACATCAGTTACTGGCTCACCCCTTCCCTGCAGCTGGGGACTGTTAAACAAACCAAGCATCTTAAACAAGCCTCCCACACCAGATTTTCCCCCTTGTGAACTGTTTACAGTCTCTGTCCTTACAAATAACACAAGCCACTTGCCCACCAGCATTGAGGTGACCAGCTCTGCCGCACAAGGGGGGCATCTAAGAACAGAAATAACCAGGGCCACTCACAGAGGATATAACTCCTGTATTTGGAGTTTTACCTCCTTTTTTGAGGTCCTGACTTTTCAAGCAGCTTTCCACAAAAACAACATGGCTCAAGTGAGTTCATCCTGTTGCATCACTGAGGTCCAGCAGCATAACCTTTGCAAGCAAATATTTCCATATTTACATTTTGGAGGCTGCTGTCCTTACTCAGATAAAGGCAGCTTTTTCATAAAAACTTACTGAACATAACATGCCCAAAATGAGATTCTCCCCCCATTTTACCTGCTCTTGCTCAGACTAGTCCTGAAGAAAACAGCCCAACTCCCATCCAACTCCGGTGCTGATTTGTGCCTCAATCCCTGGCAAGTGCCATTATTTCAGGGACAGCTCAGACAGGAAAAGCTTTTCAAAGTTTGAGAATGTGAGGAGGCAGGGATGAGACTGTTTTAAAAATATCTCTAATTTCTTCATCAAAATGGGTCTGTAACTCATGCCTGTCTGAATCCAAGGGGCACAGATACAGACAAAATGGCTGTTTCCTGCTCAGCTTCCCTCCTGCATGCTCTTTTTCCACCTTGCCTGGCTAAAGAGGCCCCACATTCCAAGCAGCGCCCCCTGGCTGTGGCAGCACCTCACAGAGGGCAGTCCTGACCCTTGGTTGGCCTCCTAAACCCTCCTGCAATGTTGCGACAAGCTCTGGCTGCCTGTAAAAAATTAACTTCATAAACCTCTTCTAGACTCACAGCGCCTGTGCTGAACTGAAAGAGCCTTGGGTCCTACCACAGAGATGTGGGCAAAAGCAGAACTTCCCAAATTAAGCTTTTTTGACAAAAAGTCAGTGGGCAGTTTGGAAGAAAACACTGCCCAGATAACTTGCCTTTATGCCAAGGCTGCTGCTGCCCACGAGGACGTCCAGGTACAAGGGAGGGGGCTCAGCTCCAGATCGCGTGCAACCCTGTTTTGGGTTCCAGAAGAGAAATTCCTGTGGGAAAGGCACCCCTGGTTTGCTCAGGGAGATGCTGTGACAAAAGCAGTGCAGAGCAGTCAAGCACGGGCCAGGACAGGGAGTGGTGTTTACTTCAGCTCCTCCAAAACTTGTTGGAGCAAGACTTCAATTTGCCAAGCTCTTCCCAGCTATCAACCCTTGAGCAATACTCTGTTAGGAACAGAACACATCTTGAAAACCATTCATCTGCCTCGTAATCCAAATAACAACATCCACATCCCCACGAGCTGTCACTAATGGTGCCTCAAATGCCTGCTGCTTCCTCTGAAGCACTTCCTTTCTCCAGCAGCATCCACCCATCCCGCTGAATTTTTTTATGATGAGAGAGACTCGGGCCCTGACTGTTTACATCCCTGTTTGCTTCTGCCACACAGCGAGATCCACCCTCCTAAAGCACAAATACCGTTCTTTTTTAAGATGGGTTTTCTCTAATTCAGCCCACCGAGCCCCTGATACACCTGAGCTCCCCGCCAGCCTCCGTCCCGTCCCCCCACAGAGCAGCAGCTCCAGCCCTGCCAAAACCTGGGGAGCCAAGGGATGGTTCTCCCTCCCCGGGGATACGGGGAAATCCGCCCCCGGGCGGGGATGCTCCAGGGCGCGGCTGCTCTCGGGCACGAGGATTGGCAGCGCTCTGGGACCGCTCACCTCCCGGTGCCCCCCGGGACCCCCTCCCCGCCCAGACACCTGCAGAACGGACCCCTCCGGCCGCGCTCAGCCTCTGCCGCCTCCGCCTCCCTCCGCCGAGCCCGCCCCGCGTCGCCTGCGCCGCTTCCTTCTCTCCCTTGGCCGCGGTTTCTCCCGCCCGGAGCGGGGGCGGGCAGGGGGTCGGTGAACCGGAGGTCCCGTCCGCTCCGCAGCCTCTACGGGCTGCTCCGAACCGGCTCTCCCCGTGCCCTTCGCACCTCCCAGCAGGGCTCCCCCTCGCCCCTCCCTACGCAGGGTGCAAGAAGCTGTGGAGCCTTTTTGTCCCTTTTTTATTTTTAAAGGACCTGTTTCCACCTCAGCTTTCCCCACCGGAGACAACCCCGATTTCTGTTTTCCTGCCTGACCATCACCCTAGTAATTCCCCTCCTTTACCCTGCTTGAAGATCAGTCCTCTCACTACTTGCACCCCCAAATCTGATGCCCACCCCTCAAAATTCCCCCCCAGCAGCACTCAGGGGAACTAGCCCCAGCTCAGGCGCTGGCCATGAAGCCCCAGTTAAACACAAACACAGCAGACACACAAAGCAGAAGGAAGAGGAGGGAACAGAAGGCCCCACGATCTGACAGCTCTGACAAGCCAAACTTGCATTTATCATCTTGTTGGGCTCTAGCACCATTTGGGGTTTGGCAGCTCTGCCATCCTCCTCCTCCACCCCAGAAGAGATAGGAGAAAACCCCCCCCACGGTATTTGGGAAACTTGGTCTATTCTCAGCAGGTAAATAAATACATGAGTATCTGGGAGTTTTTTGATTGTTAAATATGCCTTATCTTGTATATTGGATCTGGTCCAGGGATCACTGCAGCCTCCACTACGCAGTACCAGGTATTCAACTTCGCTTCTGAGCACACTATCAAGCCTCGTCTCACAGTTCAGCTCTGTCTTTTCTTGCCCCCACCCACTCCAGGCAGACCCTGACCCCATTCCTGTGCCTCTCCCCCTGGGCTGGCCCTGATCCCACTCCCAGGCAAATCCTGACGCCAACCCTGTGCTCCAAACCCAAACCACTAAAAGCCCCAAACCTGTCCCATGCTCCCACCCCGCAGCTGGGCAGTTGTTCCCCGCCAGGGAGCAGCACAGACTCTCTCACCTTCGATTGTGAAGCTTCAAAACACTTCTGGAATTCCACCTGCTCCAGCCTTCCAGCTGGACACAGAACTGGACTGTATCTCATTGCTCCTCTTGCATTCAGAGTGAAATATCAGCTTTGGGTACAGCTCAGATGCAATCTAAGTGCCCAGTGGGATACAGGAAAGCTTTCTAAACTGAGGGCTTCTTCATCAAGTGCTCCAGGACTCCATGAGCCCCTTAGGAAACCAGTTCCCTACCACCTTTTCCATCCTCAGAATACGTCACCTGGGCAGTGCCAGATGCTCCAGGTGTGGAGTTAAACCTGAAAGCAAACCTGGGAACAAAGCCACAGGATAAAGGATACAGGGAACACCAGGATTCAGCAAAGATTCACCAAGGCCAGTGCCATGACCGCCACATTCAGAGACTGTGAAATCCCTCGGACCCACTATGCTGGGAGTTTTGGAACAGGGTGTTGGTGCTGAGAAAGTTGTGTGCCTGCTCCCAACCGCAACTGCAGCCTTGGCTCTGCTGAGGGCAGCACAAGTACCTGTGGATGCCCATAGGTGAAGGATTTGGGGTACAATACAGCAATTTTGTACCCAATCCACCTAAAAATCATCTTTTCTCAGAGCACAAGTACAGTCCCATCCGTTTCTCACACTCCAGAAGGGAAAACAAAGACAACACAGATGTGGCTACAGGCAGGAGTTAACCTCAGCACAGTGTTCTATCCCAGCACAGATGTGTGACACCAAAACAAAAATAATTCTTATCCACAAATTAGGTCCAGCTGTCTATCCCAGGTTCCAGACTTCCCCCCTCTGACACTGCAGGATGCAGCACACAGCCACCATTCAGCAGCACCAGTCATCTCCTAGAAACCCTTCCCAAAACCAGGCTTAGATCAATCATGTGGTAACAAGGGCCGTTTGTTGGGGTGTCACAGCCACAGGGAGGTGGCTCTGAACCCTTCAAACAAAAACACCCGACAGCTGACAAATGCTGAGGTGTCAAAACAAAGCTCTGATTGTCCAGCTAAGACAATGCTGTGCTCTGGGGCACAGCAGTCTTGGAGCAATGCCCAGGGCAGCAAGGAAATGTGCTGCTCCATACCTTTTCACCCAGCACCACCCACTACAGCCCTCAACCAATTTTTGTCCCTTACAAAATAGTTCTCGGGAGAACAGCACTGTGCAGCTTTATTGAGTCACTCAGTTACAGCAGTATTTTCGCAGACTGGGACAGAATCAGATTTTTTTTTTTTTTTTTTTTTGAAGTGTAACAGATATTCAGCATGGAACAGTTACTACAGATTCCTTTCACAAAGGTCTTACAGAGCTGATACAGTACTCACCATCAACCCAGGAGCAAGAGCACTGGTGTAGAAAAGGATGCAACAAGCTACACTGGAAAGACAACACTTTTAGAAAAGTGACACATGGAAGGTCTCCCCTCTAGCCCCCAAAGCAAGTGTACAGTTTGGATCTAATCTTACAATTCTACATCAGCTTCTAGAAACTTAAACAAAAATATAACCAAACAAAAAACCAAAGATAAAACCACTGGCCAGTACAGTCTTTGGATATTTAGAGGAGGGGGAGAGTCAGTTTGCAGAACGAAATCAGTCAGTTTCGGCCTCACCGGGGTCTTTGCCTTCTTTGTTCTTTCGAACCTCTTCGACATGCTTGTCCTGAAAGACAGCAGCAGGAAGCAGTTAGATCCCGGGAAAGGCACGGATCCCCCTGCCTCCAGCTCACAGCAGGAACTGTGATGTGGGTCAATGAGGGGGCACAGGGTGGAGCTTTAGAGGAGAAAGCAAGACACTGACCTAACATCATCCCCTCTCCTCCCAAAAGTGCTGCATTTCTGTAAAACCTTTTGCAGATTTAATAACCTTTGAAGGTCACACCGCTACAGCGCTCCCAAGAATATCCATCTATTCATAGTACCCCCTTAACATGGCTGTTTATTTGGGGTTTTTAACCAGTTTTCAAAGCAAGAAGCATGGATAACTCTCTCTCCAAGAGGAACTAGGACTCCACACCCACCTTCTCCCGCAAGCGTTCCAGTTTAGCAGCCATTTGTGCCTCACGGTTCTCTTTATTGGCTTCCATTTTGTGGGTCAGCTTCTCCTCTGCCATTTTGCTGAAATTGTTGTTCTCCTCAATGGCTTTCTGAAGCACCTCTTTCTCATGCTCCCGCTTCTCTGCGAGTTGCTTCAAGACTTCTGCTTCATGAGACTGACAAAACAGAGGGTGCAGGCTTTGAACATAGAACAGATGAACCACACAGACAACCACAATTGCTCCCAGCTCCTCAGAGAACACGTTTTAAGCCTCTTTACTGCAGAATAGCAATTTGGTGCTTGCAGGACAGAGCTCCTGGTGCTTCTCCCACCTATAGAACCTGTATTTCACCATCAGAAGCTACCTGGGAGGTTCAGTTTCTGTCACTACCTGCAAATCTTGTTAAATGGGATTTTTCTGGAAAGAAAACATGGATTTATGTTAATGTTGATGGAACTTTCCTTGAAGATTCGCCCTCAGAACGGCAAATCACTGAAATTTAGGTCAGGCTCACTTCCATCAAAGGCTTGGCACCATCAAGGGCTCCAGGCTACACCAACAGCCAGATCTTTCATCAGTCAGACATTGCAATCGCAAACTCATTACAGATTCACTGCTACATTTTCTAGGGGAAAATTAATCTGTTCTGGTATTAAAACAGCTTCCTACTGAAAGAGTTGCCCCTCTCAACTAAACATTTTCCCCCAGTGTTTCTTCAAGTGACAGTTCAAAATCACTTTAGAAATAAAGCCATGATTTTCCCCACCCTAAGAAATGTTCACAAGAGCCCCAAGGATTCCAACAAAGCTCAATTAATATTCCATTTATCGTAACACAAACCACTGATCACTTCTCCCAAACAATAAAAAAAAATACCCACACTTGCAGATTGGTTGAGCAGAGCTCACTCGGGCTGTTCCAAATTTACCTTACGTCTTTCTTCTGCTGCTTCCAACTTCTTCTGAATCTCCTCCAGTGACACATCCTTCTTCTTTGGGGGAGAAAGAGGGAATTCTGGAACAGCTTCTTTCGAGCGGGGACTGAGTATCAGCTCAAAGGCCTGCCCAGAGGCTCGCTTCTCCAGCTCCTTCACTTGAATATCTAGGAATGTGGGGAAAAAGCCAAAAAGAGTATTTTAAGCCAGAAACTGGCTTTAAAGCCTTAAAAATTCAGCACCACAAAGCTCACTGCAGGAGATAAAATCCAGGGCAACAGTTTTGTTTTAAGCACAGCAAGACTCTTCAAAAATGTGACAATTTTCTTTGCCATTCTTCCTTGATACTACATCACTCAAGCACCTGACATTTTGTTTTAGCCTTTAATATCCAGAGTCATGAAAACAAGGTTATTCGTACTTCAAATTAAAAAAAACCAAAACAACCAAAAGAAAAAAAAAAAAATCGTTTTTTCTCCAACAAATCTGTGAATGAGTTTCCAGGCATTTGCCTGAAACCTGATATAACCAAGAACAAAATCAATTTTTCAAAGAAATCTGCAAGCAGGGTTGTCTCTCCAAACCCTCCAACAGGCACATCAGCCCTCCATGGTGTCAACCGCACCCATTTGGATCCCCAAGATATCTTGCTGACAGTCAGTTCTGCAAAGGGAGCAGATGGCTGCAGGGAGCTGAAGCTCCTCTGCTGACAGCCTCATCTGAGAGGGTTTTTTGGGGTGTTTTCACAACCACCCAGTTTTAACAGCTTCACCCAAGCAGTCCACAGATGGGAGAAAAGCACGGTAGGGACAATTTATTTTACTAGATTAGATTTTTAAGTTATTTCCAAGAAAATTGGGAGGAAAAAAAGACAAAGAGCATTCGGTACATAATACTACATACCAGAAGTAGCCATGACCAAGAAAATAAGATTCCAGAAGCCAACCCCGGGAGAGGATCAGTCAGGTGGATTCCTAGATAACAAAGAGATGTGCCTTTGAACAGCAAGCACATGGATTCCATTCCATCCAACAGAAATCGCCAAACCTAATTAGACATGCTGAACAAAAGGCAGTCAGGTAGGTTACTGCAGTGATTCCAGGCAACCTGTGGAGATGAGGCTGATGTACACTGCTAGGGACAGTGGAGGGGTTCTGGATTATGGGTGTTATTAGAGCATCTTCAATCTCTCTTTTACTCCATCAGAATTAAAATACTAAAACAAAGGCTCAGTTTTACTATACCCTACAGTGCTATGGATAGTTCACTGCTATCTCACATAGGCAGAGCTCTCAGAATTAAAATATGGCGCACAACAGGAGAGCTCAGGCCAAGTTCCTGCTGCTCCCGAAGGCTCTGAAATTTCTGTGCGCAATCAAGCTCATTTAAAATTCCATTTTAATTGCGCAGCCGAAGCGAGGTGCTGCACATCGCGGCACGCAGCGAAGGCGCATACCGTCCAGGACACCTTGTTAAAACGGGGACGTCATTAGAAATGCCACTAAGCGCTCTCAAAACCATAAAAAAAAGGGTTTCGCTCGGGTTTTAAGCGACGGCGATGCGGGGGACGGGCGAGTACGAGCGCCGGGACAGCGAGCGAGCGGCGCAGGCGCGGCGCGCTCCCGGGGTCCCGCCCCCCGTGGCGTCGCCAGCCAATCGGCGCCGAGGCGCGGGCGGAGGCCCCTCCCCGGCCCCGCCCCCTCCCTCCCAACCGCACCGAATTCAAACGGCCGGGAAGAGCGCGCGCGCGCCCGCGCGAGGGGGCTCGAGGGAGGGGGCGGGGCCAACGGCAACATCCGGGCACCTGCCGCCCCCCTCAGGTGCGGGGCCGCCCCCCCGCGCCCCCCCGGCCCCGGCCCCTCGGGGGCCGAAG
>JAWWEW010000060.1:5555316-5603458 GCA_035583185.1 Anabacerthia variegaticeps
GACCCCAAACCCCCTGAAATCCTCTCGGTAAGACCCCCAAATCCTATATGTGAGGCCCCAAACCCCCAACTCCTACATGTGAGACCCCCAAACCCCCCCAGAGCCCCCAAATCTTCCAGGTGAGACCCTAAACTCCAAATCCTACAGGTGAGACCCCAAATCCCATGAAATCCTCTAGGTAAGACCCCCAAATCCTATATGTGAGGCCCCAAACCCCCAAATCCTACAGGTGAGACCCCAAGTCCTCCAGGTGCAACCTCAAACCCTTCTTGTGTTCCTCCAAATATGCCAGGTGTAAACCCAACCCCTGCAGGGCTTGGGTAACCAGAGGGGACACCAGAGTCCTCCCAAAGGGAACCCAGGGGGACCCCAAAACTTGCCCTGGAGGGTCTCAGGCATCTAATACCTCCCCATTGTGGACCTCAAAACCCTCCCAAAAGGGTTCTGGGTGTTCAAGACACCCCAAAAATCCTCCCAAAGGGGTCCCAAGTATCCAGGGGGACCCCAAATCTCTCCCCCTGCCTTTCCAGGCCATGATGTCCTCGGGTGTCCCTGTCAACATGGAGGCCAGAAACTTTGAGGGTCAGTAAATTTGGGGGGCTCAGGGTGGGGGACAGGCTCGGTGTGGGGGATTTTTGGGGAGTCCTTGTCTGGGGGAGACTGGTGGGGTTCAGTTGAGGGGTCCCTGATTTTGGGAATTTGAGGAGTCCCCAATCTCAGGGTGTCTTGGGGAGGTCCCACTTGAGGGGTCCTCAACATGGAGGGTCTGGGGTCCCTGGTTTGAGGGGGTTTCTGAGAATCTCCATTTTTTTGGGACTTCTTGGGGTGGGGGGATGGTTCCTGGTGGAGTCATCCCCATTTTATGAGGCTGGGGTCCCCACTTTGGGGGTCCCAGTTGATGGTGGAGGGGCTGGGGATGTATGTCTGTCCTTTTGGGGGTCCTTCACAGGGTTCCCAATTCCAGGGGGACCCTGTTTGGCAGGAGTGCCCATCCTGACCCCCATTTGTTCCCTCCCTCCAGGCCAGACCCCTCTGCACTGTGCCGTCCTAGCCCACAATGCCACACTGCGTGGGGGGATGACCCCCGTGGGGGGCTCTGGGGGAGGGTCTCCCACTCCCAGCCCCCAGGACCGACTCCGCTGCGTGGAACTGCTGCTACAGATGGGGGCAGACAGCAGCAACCAGGTATGGACACTCCCAGGTGCCCCCCAGACCTCCCTCAGACCCCCTGAGTGCACCCCCAGACCACTGTGTCCCACCTTAAGGTCCCCGTGGGCTGGGTAGACCTGAACTCCTGGTCACCAGCATCCCTTGGGGTCCCTTTAGGGTGGGCTGGGATCCCCCCCAACACCTGGGTGCCCCCCAAAGACCCCTGTCTCCCCCATGGGCTGGGTAGGTCTGAGCCCCCAGATCTGTTGGAGTCCCTTTGAGTGGGTCAAGGGGACATTGCAGGCAGGGTGGGTGGGACCCCCACCCTGACCCCTCTGTCCCTCCCAGGACACCAAGAGCAGCCTGACTGCCCTTCACCTGGCCGTGAGGGGGGGCAACCTGGCCCTGGCCCATCTCCTGCTGCGCCAACCCGGTGCAGCCCCACGCCTTGTCAATATGAAGGTTTGGGGGGCTTGGAGGGGCTTGGGGGGCTGGGGGAGGCTCTGAGGCACTCTATGGGGAATGATCAGAGGTGTATGGGGGTTCTGGGGTCCCCCAAGGGCTTAGGCAGGCACTGGGGGCTGGAGGGGTCTGTGAGGATCTATGGGGGGCTCTGAGAAGGTGGAGGGGACTTTGCAAGGGTTATGGGGAGGTTCAGGTGGATCAAAAGGGCCCTGGGGGGCTTTGGGGTGTCTGCAGAGGGGTTGGGGGTGGCAGGAGGTATCAGACCTCGACAGTCTCTGAGGTACCTCTTGGGGGGCTGGAGGGTGATTTGGAGGTGCCCTGAGCCCCCCGTGTGCCCCCCAGGCCCACGGGAACACCCCCCTGCACATGGCAGCAGCACTGCCCGGGACCCCCAGCCAGGAGCCCCTCGTGCGGCTCCTCCTGGCCTGGGGGGCTGACCCTGGTGCCCGAAACCTGGAGCACGACCTGCCTCAGGGGCTGCTGCCCCCTGGACCCGCTGGAGACCAGGTGGGAGCCCTGGGACCCCCCCTACACCCACCACCCCCTCTCCAGTGCCCCTCTGCATCCAAACCCCTCCTGCTGGTGGGGAGGAAATGCCCCAAATCACTCCTGAAACCCCAAAATCCCAGTGTTGTGCCCCCAAATCCCACTGCTTTACCCTCCCCATTTTCATGACCCCCAAAACCATGCAGTCCCACCCCAGGAACTTCGGGTGACACCCCTGTATTCTGGGGTCAAACCCTAGGATTTGGGGACCCTCCCTGACCCCTCTCTCCTCCACAGCTCCGTCTACTCCTGAGGAGCCGCCGGGGGTCTCGCCGCCCCCACCCCACCACCGTGTGATGTCAGAGGGGTGGGGTCTCCCGAGTATGGGGGGGCACACCCCCATATTGGGGGTTCCCCCTCCCCGTGTCAATTTTTCCTGATTTCAGTGAAATTGCCCCCAAATTTCTGTGAAATTAGTCTGAACCACATTGGTTTGGGGAAGGGGGAATGGGGGTCCAGCCCCCCTTTCCCCTAGTATATCCCTCCCCCCTGGCCTCATTAAGGGGGGCTGCTAATAAGAGGAGTCCCCCCCAGATTGGGGGAGTTGGGGTGGAGGACCCCAAACTGGAGGAGAATCCCAAAACTGACAGAATTCTGGAATAAAATAAAAACATTGTTAAAATCTGAGTCCAGTTTCTCCCACTACCCCAGTCCCTCCCAGTTCATCCCAGTGACCCCACAAAAAGGGGGGCTTTGAGGGGAAAAGGGCTTTGAATTGAGGGGGAAATCCTCCTTTTCTGTTATTGTAAGGTCACTCACCCTCTGAGCAGAGTCAGTTTCTGTGCCACCACTGGGCTGCTCCCCTGTGGCTGCCAGTGCAGATCCCCAACCCTGCTAATTCCAGGGGGAGAATGGGATTTGATTTCTGTACCAGTCTCTGTCTCTCACTGTTAAAAGAGGACCTGACGGGCCCTGTCTGTCCCCCCTGGCTCAGCCACATGAGTCCTCATGTACATGGATCTTGGAAGGCCCCCACCCACCCTCAGCATCGCAGCAGAGCACTGTCTCCATGGGCTGTCACACTCCAGCCCGAACCCAGGGCTAGAAACAGTGGTTTAGGCATAAAACATTTAAAAATATCTGGAAGCCTTAAAAGCAGCAGGGTCTTGTGGTCCTGTTCACCTCAGTCCTTTGTGTGTCACTGGGGAGCAGAGGAGACATTGAGGGATGTCCTCTCTGCTGCTGCAGGGTGCTGTGCCTTGCCCTGAGGCCATCCCAGGTCATCCTGGAGCATCCTCAGCCCTGGGGCTTGTCCTTGGCTGAGAGTGGCTGGGGGCCCCCAGTGATGTGGGGACATTGGCCCTCATGGTGACACAAGGAGGAGTGAAATGCTGCTTTCCCATTCCCCTCCTTCCCCTGGGAAAGAGCTTTGCTGGTCCATGTTACCAGGAGAGGATCAGCATCACCCAAACCCAGTCTCCTCCAGCCTCTCCTCCTTCCTTCCCTCAGGAAATCTGGCCTCTTTGTAGCCCCAGGTGCTGTCTTCTCTCTGGGGTGGCAGGAGATGGAGCAAAGCCTGTGATTCTATGACAGCCAACTCGGTCTTTCTCCCTGTGGATTTTATTCCCTCAGCCCCACAGCCCCCAGTGCAGGCACATGAGCAGGGAGGGCTCTCCTGGCACATTCCATGAGCACCTCAGTCATCAGACATCCTGCGAGGATGGTCCTCAGGTCCTGCTCTCCCAATGGGCCCTCCTGCCCTTTCTGGCTCCTTCCTGGATCATTGTGGGCAAGGAGAGACCCCTGAGCAGCTACAGGTTGGGCCGGCAGAACGGTGCTTCTGGAACCACCGAGTCTCCCATGCCTTCGAGGAGGTCGTCCCACTGATCAAACTGCTCTTCCAGATCTGCATGGGGCACAGATGGTGAGGGGGTTACTACAGCCCCCCTCCAGGTGTCACAGAGGAGCAGCCACGCCACCCCTTTGCTTTGGGAAGCACAGACCCCAAGCCCAGGGAGGCAGCAGCCACTCCACAGCCACCCACAAGCTGGGGAGTTCTCCTGCCCTCCCAAGCCCCCCAACAACGTGCCCTCCATCCGTACTGAGGTGTCTCTGCAGGAAGGCCAGAGCTGCCTGGCTGGTGATGGCCAGACCCTTGTTGGGGTCGAGGGTCCCCCTCGTGCCAAAGACACGGCTGATGAGCTTCCCAGGGAGAAAGGTGAAGTCAGTCTGGCTCTCGTGCACGGTTCCCCTGGACAGGGAAGGGATGTGCTTCAGTGGGAGCTGGGGAGAGGTTCTCCTGCTGGGACACAGGCCATAGGTGCTCCCTCCAGCCAGTGGGTGCCCCGGCCCCAACTCACAGGATGGTTATTATCTTCGTCTGGCTGTTCCTGGAGCTCAGTCTCTTCATTTTGGCAACACTTTCTGGAGTCTGGAACTTCTCAGTGTTGATGAAGAGCACAGGCTTGGGCACCTCTGGGTACAGCACGTTCTCCAGGGGGAACATCCAGGCATCGAGAGCCACTGCACACCTGCAGCAGGATGGACACCCACCACGGCTTCCCTTCCCACCAGGATGAGCCACGTGTCCCCAGAGTTTCTGCTCTCCTTGTCCCTGCTATGGCTTACCTGAAGCTGGGCTCTTTCACCAAGGCCAGCACTGCTGTCACCCCACCAAAGGAATGGCCCATGACGGCCACTTTGGTCAGATCAATGTTGCCCTGCAAAAAGGAGAAGGCTGTGCCCAAACCTCACAGCAGGAGGTCCCTAATTAGGGAAGAAAAAGCCAAGGGAAAGTTGGAAAAGTCCCACTGCGAGGGGGGAAGATGCCATGTCTCATTTTCACTGCTGGTGTGATGGGACCTGGCTTCCCAGATTCCACAGGGGAGGAAAGGGGAAGAGAAGCTCCAGGAAGCTGAGAGGTGGAAAGCTGTGGCTCTGCACAGACCCTGCTTGTCCCAGGAGGAAAAGTCTCAGGCAGCAAGGACTGATCCTGCTGCCAAGGGAAACCTGGGCTCCCCATCCCCGTGTCCTTCACAGACAGACCCAGATACCTTGAGCACAGAGAGATCCAAGCCCTGCTGAAGGATGTTCAGGACAGATTTTCCACTGGTGATGTCCTTGAAGAGCCGGAGCGCTCGCATACATTCCTCTGCTCTCTGATGAACCTGGGAGCCAGAGCCACCCCTCCCCGGGTTAGCTCAGCTCCTCCACCCACAAATTTGGGGTCAGATCTCCTCCCCCCCAGTGCCCACCTGGACCCAACAGTGCTTTTCCTGAGCTACAGCAAATGTAAAAGTGAGAGACTGCACCACTGCTGCTCCCACAGGGATGCAGTGGATTTATTGGAATGGTTTCCTTTTGTTGTTTATTCTTAATTCAGTTAATCTGATAGCAGAGATGGCTGGAGATGAGCAAAAACCTCTGCTCCAGGGAGGAAGCAGGGAAGGGAGAATGCAGGATCCTCCCCAGCTGAACCTGCCAAAAGCCACCTATGGTCCAAACCCCTGTGGGGAGCCCAGACCCCATATTCCAGCCCAGCTGCCAGGAGCAAACCTGGGCATCCCCCTAAACCCAGCTCAGGGGGCTCCATCCAGGAGCAGCTCAAATGCCCAAACAATTTGGGGAAAGGACACCCCAACCAGGAGCCACTTTGGGACCACATCCTCTGCTCCCCTAAGGACACCAGTGCTGTTGGCTGGTGATAAGTGACAAAAAAACGCCAATTGAAACCTCTCTCCTGTTCTCTCTGACACGGAAGGTGCTGTTAATGGACCTGGCAACTATTTCCTTCTGTTTACCACTTATTTCTCACTCACCCTCAACATTTATGCTCACAGGTTCATCTTAATAGGCAAAATGTTTCCTTTGTCTGTGCAATGGGCCACGAGACAGAGCACAAACAAAAATAACAGGCTGGGAGGTGACTTCAGGCTGCAGTTCCTAGAGAGCTTTTCCAGACTAATCTTCCCTCACTGTTGTCCTTTTAAATGAGGCAGAAACAAACAGAGGGGGGGAACTTGGCTCAGCAGAAAACCTTCCTGCTCCCCAGCAAGCAGCTGCCTGGGATAATCGCAGAGAGACAAAAATCCAAGCGTCAACAAACCCAGCAACCAGTGTGGTGCTGGGCTGGGCACGAAGCCTGGCTCTCCCTGGGGTGCAGGGGACATTATCCAGGGACATGGCAAAGCCCAGCCTGGCTCTTGCCAGGGACAGACAGATCCCACGAACACAAAGAAACAGGTTGAACAAATTCTTCTCATCTCCAAGGAGAAAGCTCAGCCTCAGCATTGTGGCAATACCAGACTGGAAAGGGCACGAGATGAAAACCCCTGAGATGCAAGGCCAGCTCAGTTTGCAGGAGGCATTTCACACCTCCCTGCTGCCCACCCTGAACCCCCTAACCCTGGTACCTGCTTGTTCCGGAAATAAAATTCCTTCTGCCCTTCAGGCACCCGTTGGAAGGGGATCCACTCCTCTCTCCCAGCCTCTGCTGTGCAGAAATAGGTGGTGGCAGCAGAATGGTCCCTGCAGTGGCAGGAGGGAAGGTGGCCATGTCATGGGGGCACCAGCAGCTCCCCGGAGCACCATTTAGGTGCTCCCACCAGCCCCAGCACAGCAGCTGAACGTGGTGGGGACCAGGGCACCCACCTGTGCTCCAGCGCTGCCACCACAAAGCCCCAGGATGCCAGTTCTGTGCAGACAGAGGAGTACAGGGTCCTGCAAGGGAGCCCAGGAGGGTCAGGGCAGGTCAGAGCAGGGCCACAAGTGGCCCTGGCCATTCACATCTCCATCCAAGCCCCTGGGAAGGGGCTCAGCAGCCCCAGCCCTGCTCAGGGCTCATCCTACCGAAGGGCTCCCAGGCCATGGGAGAAGATGATCAGGGGGTACCCACTGCTGCGGGGCTTGAAAGGCCCATTCCAGCTCACTGGAACTCTGCAGGAGCCTGTGGGGAGGAGAAACCCCCAGGAAATAGGGGCACACAGGCAGTGGGGTGCTGCTGCTGCAGCAGGTCCCTGCTCAGCTCCAGCCCTGCCTGCAGCATCCAGCCAAGCACAGGGGATGGGCTCGTCCCCCTCAGGGAGGGGGTCCCTAAGGAAAGGGGAGCACCCAGGGTGGGGGATAGCCCCCCTCACCGATGGCAATGCTGAGCAGGGCTGAGCACCAGCGGCGCCGGAGGGTGAAATCAGCCAGCCCATCACAGTACTCGGGGCGTGGGATCCAGAGCGGCTCCGTGGCCCCTGCCCGGGGCAGGCAGGGGTAGAACAGGCGGAGGAAGAGCCCCTGGGGGAGAGAGGGGAAGGGGGACACACTGGGGACAGCAGAGAGCGTGGTGGCCGTGTCCTCAGCGAAACCAGCCGGCTGCAGCCACCCTGCTGTGTGCATGGGAGCCTGTCCCTGTCCCCATCCCGATCCCTGCTCCAGTCTCCATCCGTGTCCCCCGTACCTGCCGTGTGTGGCCCACCATGACATCCGTGCAGCCCACGTGGTGAGGTCCCTTCCCCCGGGGCAGTGCCAGCATCCCCCCCATGCTGCCACGGCCGGGCCTGGGCAGAGACAGGGGGTCAGCATCTGTCCCCCCACCCCAGGGGGACCCCAATTCACCCCCTCCTCCTTCCCTCTCTGCTCTCCCACTGCCCAGACCCCGGGCAGCCCCCCAGCACCAACACCAGCAAACCCAGCACAGGAAGAGGAGAAATGAAGCTCCTAATCCCCCTCCTCTCCTCAAATCCTCCCCGGGGCTCCTCAGGGATGAAACCCCCCAGTTCTTCTCCCAAGAGCTGCTGACCCTGGGGCTGATGCTGCCCCGAGCCCACCCTGCTGAGGGTCCCCGTCCCCTCTCAGAGGGCTGGGGGAGGCAGAGCTGGGGTGGCACCAGGGATGTGCCACCAAGGGGTCACTGCAGGGGTGACACCCACGGGAGACACTGGGCACACGTGGGGACGGGGCTCTGCACCCCCCAGTGCAGAATTACAGCTTCCAGCAGCGCCTGGAGCTGGGACCACAGCTCCCAGTATGCGCTGGGTCCTCGAACTACACCTCCCAGTACGCGCAGCTGAACTACAGATCCCCGTGCTTCCCAGTGCCCTTCTCCCAGAGCCCTCCCTGCAGCTCCCAGTGCTCCCCCCAGCGCCCCCAGTTACCATCGCAGCTCCCAGTACTTCCCCAGCTCCCAGTGCCCTCCAGCTTCCAGTGTCCCGTAGCTCCCAGTGCTCCTCCCAGTTTCCAGTGCCCCCCAGGTTCACCCCAGCTCCCAGTGCCCTCAGCCCCGCAGCTCCCAGTGCTCCCAAGAGCTCCCTCTGCAGCTCCCAGTGCCCCTCCCAAGCCCTCAGGGCTCCCCCAGCTCCCAGTTCCCCTCTGTGCCCCCCCAGTTCCCAGCAACAACTCCCCCAGCACTCAGTAACCCCCAGCCCCACTTTCCCAGTCCCTCCCCGCACTCACCAGTACACCGGGTCACAGCTCCCAGCACGCCCTAGTGGACTCTGCACTACAGCTCCCAGTGCTTCCCCTGCATGTGGACTACAGCTCCCAGTGACACCAGTCCAAAACCACGGCTCCCAGTGCCCCCAGTGCTCCACCACAGCTCCCAGTGGCATCAGTACAAGGCAAAACTCCCAGTCGCACCAGTGTAAAACCACGGCTCCCAGTGCAAAATCACAGCTCCCAGTGCCATACAGGACACAGCTCCCAGTGTCCCCAGTGCAAAATCACAGCTCCTAGTGCCATACAGGATACAGCTCCCAGTGTCCCCAGTGTAAAACCACAGCTCCCAGTGCCCCCAGTTCAGAGCCCAACCCCAGTCCTCCCATCACAGATATGACCCCTCTATGGGTGTCTGTGGAGAGCTGTGTCCATGGGCAGCACCCAGCCCTGGGCTGCCCTGTCCCTGTCTGCACCCAGCCGGGTTCCTGTCCCCAGGATTGCCCCCGTGTGCCCCCCAGAGCCCAGAGGTGCTCTGGGGCTCCCACTGCCCATCCCCACGTTCCCTGCCCTTCTGTTAATCCTCTTTCTGGAGCTAAAGCAGCCCTGGGGCCGCACTAATCCCCTCTGCGGCCAGGGATTAATTCCCTGCGGGACTGAGCCGGCAAGGCTGGCAAATAAATATCCAAAGATTTGGTAAAAAACATCCCTACCGAGCTCCCACACACACAGCCCCACTCCAGGCTCCCCAGCGCAGTCCCCTGAGGCACAGAGTGCTGGATGGGACCCTGGGACTGTCACTGTGTGTGTCCCCTGGGTCCCACCTGGCTGCTGGGGCAGGGAGAGGGGACCCCAGCCCGTTGTCCCCCACCCTAGCCTGTTATCCCCCGCCCCAGCCCGTTGTCCCCCAGCCCGCTGTCCCCGAGCTCAGGGGCTGATCCCAGCAGGCTTGGGTTGTTACACCCATGGATGGGATCCAGCACTCCGTCGCGTCCCGGCTTGCCTGGCCGGCGGGGAGGGCGGCTGGAGCGGCTGGGAATGCCAGGACAGGGTGGGAGAGATGAGCCCCGACCTGTCCCTGCTGCCCCAGCCCACGCCGGGCTCCCCGAAACGGGGCTTGGCCTCTCCACATTGCCCTGGGAGAGGGTCCCGCATGGAGATGGTGGGCACAGAGTTGGCTGCTCAGGGCCAGCCTGCTCTTGCAGTGGAGCCCAACAGGACTGTGGGGGTCCCACTGGTGAACCCCTGGGGTCCCTGCGATGTGGGTGTCACTGGGGACCCCCACACTGGGCTCACAGAGTGTTCACAGGGACTTCCTTTAAAGGATTATTAACTCAGCTCATGCCCTGTTTGCCTCCTGATCCAGTCACCCCACCAAGAGTTCCCCCTCTGATTTGGGGGTGTCAGGCCAGGCTGGGACCCCCATCTCTCTCCCCTAAGAAGCTGAACCCCACAGTTCACCCCCAGCTTTGTGCCCTGGGCCCTGGGCTGGGAGCTGGCATTGACTTAGACAATGAGGATGCCGAAGGGTTTGTCCTCCCTGCCCCTGCCTGGGGGCCACCTAGGGGTGTCATTGAAACACGGGGATGTCCTTGGAACCCAAGGGTGTCCTTGAAGCCCAGGGGTCGCTGGAGCCCAGGGGGTGTCCTTGGAACCCTGGGGGTCACTGAAGCCCAGGGGGTGTCCTTGAAGCCCACGGATCGCTGGAACCCGGGGGTGACATCAAAGCCCTGAGGTGCCGCTGGTGGAGGTGGCCCCAGCTGTGTTTCTGCCCCTGCTCCCCATCGCGACCCCATTGCTGTCCCTTTGGGGGTCCCCCGGGGGGGGCGCGCCCAGAGGGGCTGAGACCAGCGGGACGAGCCGCTCCCCCTCTGGAGTCACGGACAGCGGGTGACACGGGGACACGGGACATGGGGGGTCCCAGGGAGGGCAGGGGGGGCACAAAGACCCCACGGACCCACCCGGGACCCCCTTTGGGGCGCGGGATCCCCGTCCCACGTGGGCGCGGCCAATGGGAACGCGCGGCTCCGCTGGCCACGCCCACTCCGCGCACCGGCAGCCAATGGGAAGCGGGGTGGGCGGGGCCAAGCGCGGGGGGTGAAGATGGACCGGCGGGACCGGCCGGGAAACGGGGCCGGGAATGACCGGGAACTGACCGGGAATTGATCGGGAATGGCCGGGAACTGACCGGGAACTAACCGGGAGTGACCGGGAATGATCGGGAATGACCGGGACCAGCCGGGAACTGACTGGGAATGACCGGGAACTGACCGGGAACTGACCGGGAACCGACCGGGACCAGCCGGGAACTGGCCGGGAATGATTGGGAACTGACCGGGAACTGACTGGGACCAGCCGGGAACTGACTGGGAATGGTCGGGAACTGGTCGGGAATGACCGGGAGCTGACCGGGAACTGACCGGGAATGATCGGGAACTCACCGGGAATGACAGGGAACTGACCCGGAATTGACCGGGAACGACCGGGAACGGACCGGGAACCGACAGGGAGCTGACTGGGAAAGGGACAGGGCAGGTGGGGCACAAGGGACAGCCAGCCCCGGGTGGGGACAGACGGACAGCGGACAGACAGCCCCTGGGCGGGGAGCGGGACAGCGGGCAGCCAGACCGCGGCGGGACAGACAGACCGACAACGGACAGCCAGCCCCTGGGAGGGACAGGGGACAGCCAGCCCCGGGTGGGGACAGACGGACGGAGAGGGGACAGCGAACCCCGGGGGTAGAAGGGAGAAAGCCATCCCAGGGAGGGGCAGAGAGAGGGATAGAGAACAGCCAGCCCAGAGGAGGGCACAGACAGACAGGGGACAGCCAGCCCCGGGGCGTGGGGACAGAAGGACAAGCAGCCACGAGGGCTGCGAACAGCCGCGGTCCTGCACAGGCAGCCTGTGGGACACAGGGACAGGGAGGGACAGACGGACAAGGCGACAAGGGGGCCGCAGAGCCCCGGCCCGCACCGCACCGCCGGGAGCGGGGCTGCGCGGAGCCTCCCGCACCGGGAGCCCGGCGGGGCGGCACGGCGGCCGCTCCGCCGCCTTCCCCGGCCGGGGATGCAGCCCGGAGCCGCGGGCAGCCGGGGATCAGGGCTCCGGGGCACGGCGGAGGGACACCCACCCGGGGCTGCGTGTCCCCGAAGGTAACGGGGGCACCGAGCAGCGGTGGAGACAGCGGGGCTCCGGTGGCAGCGGGAGGGTTTATTCTCGGGGGTTTATTCCCAGCGGGTTGGGGAGGGGGGCTCCTGCCGCAGGGATGTGTGGGGCTGCTTGCGGTGGCACCGCTGGCGGCGACAGGACGGTGGCGGCGCGACCTCTCCCCTTCTGCAGGGATTTGAAGCTGAGCCAAGCGATGGAAATGTCATTGTCGCGACGCGGGAGCCCGGAGGAGTGAGAGTCTGGGACACCTCTGCACCGGGCTCTGCTCCGCGGCTGGAGAGCGGGACGGTCCCGAAAAACCAGCACAGCCCTGGGCAGGGAGGGCAGCAAGTGGAGTTTGTCACAGACTGCGAGGGCACGGGACAATACCTGGGGGCCGGGAACTGTCCCACCACCCGCCTGAGGTTTGGGACATCAGCTTTTCCACTGGACTCTGGCACCCGACTGAGCCCGATGAGGAGCCGGGGCTGTGTGTGAACCTATGCAGACCAGGAAGAAATACATTTTCCTGACTTTCCTTGCCTCTTGGCTCCTGCTTTTCTTCTTTGGAGGAGACCAGCTGCGCCATTTTGCTTTCTTTTCTGGGAGGAAAGCCGAAGCCCAGAGAAACTGGCCCCACTGGACGGATCGGCCCCTCCTCAAAAACTTTGCGGACCCCGAGGAGCTCCAGAGGGATGGGGACCCCTCCCTGCTGTCACCCCAGGAGCGGCGGGCAGCGTGGCTGAGCATCTACAAGAACAGTAGATGCCGGATGGAAACCTGCTTCGACTTCTCCAGGTGCGAGAGGAACGGCTTCAAAGTCTTCACCTACCCCCGGGAGAGGGACCAGCCCATCTCGGAGAGCTATGGCAAAGTCCTCACCTCCATCGAGCGCTCCCGCTACTACACCCCAGACCCCGAGGCAGCCTGCCTCTTCATCCTCAGCATCGACACGCTGGACCGTGACCACCTCTCGGGCCAGTACATCCGAAATGTCGATGAGAAAATCCGCGGCTTCCCGCTCTGGAATGGCGGCCGGAACCACCTCATCTTCAACCTCTACTCGGGCACCTGGCCCAACTACACCGAGGACCTGGGCTTTGACATCGGCCAGGCCATCCTGGCCAAAGCCAGCTTTGACACCGAGAGCTTCCGACCTGGCTTTGACATCTCCATCCCTCTCTTCCCCAAGGACCACCCGCAGCGTGGCGGGGAGAGGGGGTGGCTCTATCAGGACTCAATCCCCCCAAAAAAGAAATACTTGCTGGTGTTCAAGGGGAAGAGGTACCTGACTGGCATCGGCTCGGGCACCCGGAACGCGCTGCACCACATCCACAACGGGAAGGACATCATCTCCCTCACCACCTGCAAGCATGGCAAGGACTGGGAGAAGCACAAGGACACACGCTGTGACAAGGATAACGTCGACTATGAAAAGTGAGTTGGAGATGGGGCAGCAAATGGGGGTCTGGGGGGGTGGGACACCCCACAAATGTTCCTGTCTCGCTGCCATGCCTGTCTGTGGCAGCTGGAGCTCCAGGGAGGAAAGTTTTGGGCTCTCCCAGAAATAGATGAGGGTTTCATTCCACAGTGGGGGAAAAGACACTGGCTGCTCAGGGCTTTGCTGGTCTGTATTAAAGTTGGAGTAATCTGGTGAGAGCAGCTCTTATCTGAAATCGCTGCCACCGCCTCTAATACGATTTCCCTTTTCCCGAACACTGATGAATGACGCTTTTCTTCTCCCCCCTTCCACCCTCCCCCAACATAAACGTTTCTCTTGGAGATGAGCCCGAAACATCCCACCCTCACTGGCTCCACTAAAAATCCCACAAAACTGGTGGGTCTGTGGGCATCCCAATGTGGGCAACCTCGAGCTTAACTGGTGGTGATGGGTGGGGGTCCCCCTGCATCTTCCATCACAAATGGTGTGAGGGGCCTTGGTGAAAAAACTGGGGGGATAAAGTTTTGTGAGTTTGGGGGTTCCATGCTGCAGGGACACACAGCAGCTCCTCATCTCCCCATACTGCTACTTGGGACCCATCACCAGCTGCCCAATCCAGGCCTGGTAAACACAGACCCTAGCCAGCCAGCAGTGGGCAGGTCCCCATCCCACTGCCTGGGGACATCCCACAGCCACCCTGTCGGAGAGCAGATGGGGAGAGGCCACGTTGGGCATCATCCTCAAAGCATCTTAGGAGGTGCTGGGAGGTAAAAGTGGAGCTGGGGTGCTGGCACTGGGATTACTGGGGCTTTGGGATGGGTCACGCACTGTGTGGCCCCGTCTGGTGGGTGCCACCAGCCCAGCAGGGTCGGCCCTTGCAGCAAAGTCTTTTTGGGATGGGGCATGGCATGACAGTGGGGCTGGTGTGATGGGGGGCCCAGGGCCAGCCCTACACTGTGCCAAGGGACAGTGGGATGAGAAACCCCCCCTCCGTCCACCCAGGTAATCCCCTAATGCTGTTTGCAAACACAGGGAGATTTACACCTCTTCCAGGATGGCTTTAGGCAGCGGATCGATGGGGAACACGTGGCACAGGGCAGCGTGCTCTTGTGTGACCCCAAGCCTCCACCACCCTGCTCGTCCCCATGGGACACTGGGCAAAAACCCATCAGCATCTCCATCATGCCAGACCAACTCTGCCCGACCTCCCGCAGGGATTGATGCCCTCCTGCCCCGGGAGATGTTCCCAAATTTGGACAGGGGACAAGCCAGCACGGAGGGGACACACCACAGTTGGCAAAACGAGATCCCAACTGCCCCATTCACCCAGCGTGTTGGGGACATCGGGTGCTGTCACAGTGGAGGCAGCACAGGGGGAGCAGAGGAAGGCCTTGCTGGGGGTTCCATCATCCTCCTCACACCCGGGGCTGGGGGTCCCAGAAACAAACTGGTTCTGTGCTGGGATAAAGGGCAGCTTGTGGCTGCGTTGAGGGCCAGCCCTGCTGCGGGCTGCCCCGGGTCTGGAGCAATCAAAGCGGGTTGGGAAAGGGTTAGGGGAGCCGACGGTCCCCGGTGGCACCGTGCCTGGCCGGAGCCACGGAGGGGCCGGGCGAAGGGATTTCGGCAGGCGCCCGTCCCAGCTCCTAACAAAACAAGGAAGCCCTGACGGCCGTGATTACCAGGCAACCGCAGCGCGTCAGGACCCAAGTATTTCCATGGGGAGGTTTTGGCCCCGCAGCCCGGCCGGCGCCAGCCTCCCCACGACACTGCCGGAGAGGGCACGCTGCCCCCCGGCATGTCCCACTGCCCACCCAGCCCTGGCACCGGGAATGGCCCCGCGGAGGGGCTGCGGGTCGTGGCTGCGTTTGGGGTCCCCGAGGAGAGGGTGGTGCTGTCTGGCCGCGGGGATGTGGCTGTCACTGCTGTGGTTTCATAGAGGGGCGGGGGTCCTGGGTGCTGTTTGTGCTGCCATCACCCCGCTGGAGCTGGGTGTTAATGAGTCAGGGTGCACTAACGGGGAATGGCATTCATTGGGACAGATTATCCAGAGGTGGGTTTTATTGTAAAACTTTGTGTCTTGGCATTGGGGCTGATTTCCTACATCCCAGCATACTGGGATGCTCCAGGGTGCTCCAGCACTGTGAGGAGACAAATCCTCCACTCCCAGGCTGACACCAGCACCGCATCCCCACCGCAGGGAGACCCTTTCTCCTGGGGACCAGCACATTTCAAGGAGTTCTTTGCCCCCCCAGCCCCTCAGCTGGACTATGCACATCCCCTCCCAGCCCATCCAGGACCCGGCTGCCCCATCCCTCCCTCCCTCCCCGCGGGCAGGAACAGACGGGGTCTGTCCCGACCTAAAGTCAATATTGGATTTTCCGGCGCGGTCGGAGGGACCCGGCAGCGGACGCGCCTCTCCCCACCACCACACAGAAGGGGCTTTCATAGCCCCACGGGTGAGCCCGGCCCCGGGGGGGGCCACGCTGGCTGCACCCGCTGCCCTCCCACCCCCGAACGCTGCCAGGGCAGGCAGGGCTGGTCCTGCCCGGCAAGTCCCGGCACGGAAGAGGAGTCGCCGCAGTTTCGGGCTTGGGGGTTCGGGTGGTGGCTTTGCATGGAGTTTCATCACCAGAGGGTGGGAGAAGCTGGTTTATGCCATCAAAGGGCACCAGGGTCCTATCCTGACTCCCCCCAGCCCCGCAACCTTTAAGGGATGCACAGGCACATCATCCAAGGCATGTCTGCTCCTCCAGCCCCGTGGAGCCAGGGATATTCAGAGCCAAAACCAGCTCCAATCAATCCTAACGCTGCCCTGGGCTGGCTCCGCACCCCCGGCTGGCAGTGAGACCCCCAGGATGTTCATGAGTTGGGACTGGGGGATCATTCCTGACTCGCACCCCCTCTCCCATCCCAGGTTCGACTACCAGGAGCTGCTTCGCAACTCCACCTTCTGCATCGTGCCCCGGGGCAGGCGCTTGGGATCCTTCCGCTTCCTGGAGGCTCTGCAGGTACAGGGTGGGCAGAGGGACAGGGGACCCTCTCCTCGGGGTCCGGGGGCTCTGTCCCAGCCTGTGGGGTCCCACCACAGGCCGCCTGCATCCCCGTGCTGCTGAGTGACGGCTGGGAACTGCCCTTCGCCGAGGCCATCGACTGGGGCAAAGCTGCTGTCGTGGGCAGTGAGAGGCTCCTGCTGCAGGTACCGTGGCTGGATCCTGCCCCACAGCGGGCACAGGGGACCCCAAATCCTAATTGCAGTGGTAGTGGAGCCCCCAGCAACATTTGGCAGTGAAACCCCTGCAGCCAAATCTGGTAGCCCTCATGTGGACAGATGCAGGAGGGTCTCATCCAGCCAGGAATTGGGGGTCCCATTCCAGCTGCAGCCCTGGGGCGTTCTTCATCTTGGGGGGGTGTTCAGCATCTTTCCACACCCAAAGCCTTGAAGGTCCTGGGCCAGATCCTGCTCCAGGGAGAGGAGGTGCAGCACCACAGCAGGATGGTGGCACAGTATCCTTGGCCAGGGTGGGAGGGGTGTCCCTTGGGATAGCTCGAGGTGGCAAAGGTAAGGAGCCCTGCTTGTGGGCTGGGGGAAGGCTGAGAGGAGAAACCAGCTCCCTCCTGCTGTCACAGATCCCCTCTGCCATCCGCTGCATCCACCCGGAGCGTGTGCTGGCTTTCCAGCAGCAGACCCAGTTCCTGTGGGATGCGTACTTCTCCTCTGTGGACAAGATTGTGCACACCACGCTGGAGGTGAGCTCCCCACCCCGAGCTCCCTCTCGTAGCTCCCAGGGTCACAACCAGGGTGCTGGGAGCATCACTCCGGCCTCTGACAGATCATCAAGGACCGTCTGTCTCCGCATCGTTCCCGCTCCCGTTTCCTCTGGAACACCCTGCCCGGGGGGCTCCTGGTCCTGCCTGACTTCTCCACCCACCCTGGGGATTTTCCCTTCTACTACCTGCAGCACGGTAGGACCCCCACCAGCCCCAGCTGAGCACGGCAAACTCAGTGCATGCCACAACATCTGTCCTCTTCCACCCTTTTTTTTCAGGCTCCAGCCCCTCCGAGAAGTTCACAGCCTTCATCCGGGTGGTCTCACAGGCGGGTTCCCTCTCCCAGCCCATCCTCAGGCTCATCCAAGCTGTCTCTGGATCTCAATACTGTGCCCAGGTGGGAAGAGTTGAGCCCCGTGTTGCTCAGTGCAGCTCCCAGGGATCCAGCAGGAGGGATGGGGCAGAGTCCCATAGGCTGGGAAGGGGATGGACGGGTTTAGGGGTGGGAGAAGGTGGCTGGTGGTGTCACCCTTGGGTGGGCAGAGCTGTCTCCCCAGCCCACCAGGGTGGAGGTGGGACCCCCTGAGGGTTCATCCTGGTCCAAACTGCCAAAAGATGGTTTTGGGATGAGCTGGGCTGGAGCAGGTCCCACTGCAGGGAACCCACCCAACCCCTCCTGGACTCACCTGTCATCCCCCCTGCAGATCCTGGTGCTGTGGAGCTGTGAGAAGCCACCACCGCCGAGCAGGAAATGGCCCCAGACCACCGTGCCTCTGACCATCATCCAGGGCAGGAGGAAGGTGAGAGGAGCTGGGATGCAGGCAGGGACCCAGGACATGGGCAGGGAGCTGGGACAGCCACCCCATGGCACAGCCCAACCTGTCTGTCCCCCCTCCACAGCTCAGCGACCGCTTCTTCCCCTACACGGCCATCCAGACGGATGCAGTGCTGAGCCTGGACGAGCACACCAGCCTCTCAACCAGCGAGGTGAGGCCGTGGGCACCACAGCCCCTGGTCCCTCGGATGCTCAGCAGTCACCACAGGGCTGGCAGGAGCAGTGCCTGCCCTCCCCATGTCCCCATATCCTCTGGGAGAAGGCAGGGGTGGCGGTGGGTGACCCACAGTGGGTGACACCGTCCCCCATCCCGTGCCAGGTGGACTTTGCCTTCGTGGTGTGGCGCAGCTTCCCCGAGCGCATCGTGGGCTTCCCCACGCGGAGCCACTTCTGGGACCCCGAGCAGGGGCGCTGGGGCTACACCTCCAAATGGACCAACGAGCTCTCCATCGTCCTCACCGCTGCCGCCTTCTACCACAGGTACCCGCCCGGGGAGGGGCTGGCAGGGAGGGGGGCTTGGCTGCATCCTGCCCCCCACCTCGCCCCCTCCCCAGGTACTATCACAGCCTCTTCACCGAGTACCTGCCAGAGGGGCTGCGGGAGCTGGTGGACAGCCTGGCCGCCTGCGAGGACATCCTGATGAACGTCCTGGTGGCCGCTGTCACCAAGCTGCCACCCATCAAGGTCACCCAGAGGAAGCAGCACAAGGACACGGTGCCCCAGCAGGTAGGGGGCACGGATGAGGGTGAGGGGGCACCCCTGAGCAGGGAGTGGAGCCCCTCACCCCCGTGCTCTCCTCCTGCCAAGGTGAAGGGCACGGCGGGGGCGGCCGGCAGCCGGCGTTTCTCCCAGCGGCAGGACTGCCTCAACCAGTTGGTGGACTGGTTTGGCTACATGCCCCTGGTGTCCTCCCAGCTGCGCCTCGACCCCGTCCTCTTCAAGGACCAGGTCTCTGTCCTGCGCAAGAAATACCCACGCCTGGAGAAACCCTGAGGGCGGCCAGGGATCGGGGCTGGCTCCAGGTGCCCTGTTCCCAGAGCCCTTGGGACCAGGCGGTTGCTGCTGACGGGGTTTTACTCGTTATTGGGTTTTACCAGTGCAATAAAGGAGGGTGGAGAGGCAGAGTCTGTGGCTGGAGGATGTGGGAGAGCACTGGGAGCACTGACATTTGGGTGCACTGGTACTTCTGCCATCGGCACCCTGGGAATAACCCCGGCAGCTCCCAGCTGCACATACAGCTTTGCCAGCCCCGCGGGGAGGGCGAGTCCTTCACCTTCCCGAGGGCAAACAGAGGAGTGATAAGAGGTGAGAGCAAGGCCAGTGTGTGCTCCTCCCTGTAGCTGGGATGGGTCCCCCCACAGCACCAGGCACTCCAGCACCCCATTGCCTCACAGTGCTCCCCAAAGAAGGGAAAAGGGGTGTTTCAGCTGCCTTATCCCCCAGCTGAATAGAAACAGGGAATATTAAGGCTGCTGGCTTCCAACAGCTGCTCTACTCCAGCTGCCACAGCCCTGGGTCTGTCCTTGGTTCCTACAGATAGCAGAGATTACACCCTGACGCCAGACCCAACATCTCCACACACACCCCCATGTACTCTGCTTTATTTTCCACTCATAAAAAGATTCCCCTGGGCCACAAGCAGGGAAGTCAGTCGCGGGGGGGCTGGCACTGCCGGCAGTCCCGCATCTCCTCGGAGTAGCTCTCCACCTGGATGGTGGTGGTGTGGAAGCGGAAGGTGCCCTGCAGCCGGGAGCTGGCCTCCTCCAGCACCTCCTGAGCACTGGCAGCCGCATCTGTGGGCAGCAGGGCAGGGGATGTGGGGGTGTGGGTGAGCCCTGATCCCCCCAGACTGCCTTGGGAGACTCACTGATGGCAAAGGGGGGATGTGGAGGTGAGTGTGACCCCTGATCCTCCTTTGGGATACTCATTGATGGCAACAGGGGGGATATGAGGGTGGATGTGACCCCTGGTCCCCATTGGGATACTTGCTGATGGCAAGGGGGGGATGTGGAGGTGAGTGTGACCCCTGATCCCCCATTGGGATACTCACTGATGCCAAGGGGGGGATGTGAGGGTGGATGTGACCCTTGATCCCCCCTTGGGATACTCACTGATGGCGATGTGCACCGAGAGCAGTGGCTGTGCTGCCGTCAGTGCCCAGATGTGGAGGCTGTGCACGGCCTCCACCCCCCGCACTGCCAGCAGCGTCTCCCGCACTGCATTGAAATCCATCCCTTTGGGGGTCCCTGGAGAGGGAGAGCCACAGGCAATGGAGGGATGGGGACCACAGCACCAGTGGGTGACACCACGGCCCAGACCCCCACCGTGGGTCCCCTACCTTCCATGAGGACGAGGAGGACGTCGCGGAGGATGGTCAGCGTCGTCCCCAGCACCAGTGTGGAGAAGAGGAAGGTGCAGATGGGATCCACATACTTGTACTCAGGCTGGTAGAACGTGGGAGAGGGTGAGGCCTCTCTGGAACCATCACCTCACCCCAAATCCCCATCAGCGCCAGCAGGCAGGGGATGCAGTCCTCTCCATCTCACCCCTGTGCCTGACTAGGGCTGGCTGAAGCCACTGTTCCCATGTCCCCAAGCATCCCCTTTGCCCCCAGTAACACCCAGACCTTGAAGAAGATGATGTAGGATGCAATGAGGACACCGAGACTCTGCAGCAGGTCCCCCACGACGTGGACGAAGGCGGCACGGACGCTGGCACTGGGCTGCTCGCTGGCTGCCCCGTGGCTGTGCCCATGCCCTGTCTGGTGCAGAGCCACCCCCATCCTGCGGGCAGGACAGCAGTGACACCCCCAGGGGCCACCAGGCACAGGGAGGGGTCACCAGGGAAGGCAGGAGCCACCTGGCCACACGTACACAATGTTGACTGCCACGGCGCAGGCGGAGGTGATGAGCATGACCCCACCCTCGATGTCGTAGTCACCTGAGAGCAGGCGCTGGGCCGCCAGGTAGACCAGCACCCCTGTCACCACCCAGATGGAGAGCACGGAGAGCAGGGCCCCCAGGATCTCTGCGGAGAGATGCCCCACCCCACATTGTTTCTTCACCGCTGCGCCAAACCTGAGCTCCTTTCCGGGCTCCCCGGCAGCGTCAGGGTGTGGGATGGGCACCCAGCACCCATCCCTCCTTGCACAGGGATGATGGTGCCTCTGCCCTACCCTGCCCGTGATGCCAGGACTTTGCCAGGGCTCCTCACGCCCCACAGGACACCCCAAAGCACCCAGTCCCCATGGGGAGGGCACTCTGGGATGCTGTGGCATTCCCAGGGGTGCCATCCCCTTACCTGCCCGGTGCCAGCCGAAGTTCATGGTTTTTGTGGGGGGGCGCGAGGACACCCAGAGCGCAAAGAGGCTGATCATGATGCTGGCAAAGTCCGTCAGGAGGTGGGCTGCGTCCGTCAGGATGGCCAGGCTGTGTGCCAGGTACCCCCCTGCAGGGAGGGGACATCGGGGGGACATCAGAGTGGCATCCCACCCCGAGCCAGGGCACAGGCCAGCTCACCCCATGCCACAGTGGGGGCCCCACTGGGCATTTTGACCCACTGAAAACCCAGAGGGACCCCTGCCCGTGCCCATAACAGGGAATCAGGACAAGAGGGGCTACGGGCAGCCACTTGGGGTGACCCCACAGGGGACCACCCGCCCGGACCCCGCACCCACCACTCACCCACGGCTTCCCCCACCATGAAGACGAGGCAGATGCCAGCGGCCAGGTAGAGCTTCCTGCGTGCCCGCTGCTGCTGGCCGGGGTGGCCGTCGGGCCCCCGGGTGTGGCAGTGCTGCCCATGCCGTGTCCCCATCTCCAGGGCGGGCGCCTGTCCCTGCGCCGAGCTGTGCCCGTTCTTCTGCGCAGCCCCCACGTAGGACCTGCCGGGCAAAGGGGTGGTTTGGGGCAGGGAGGGTTTTTGGGGAGCGGGTTAGACCTTGAATGCTCCGCCCTCAGCCCTTTCCCTGGCCAGGTGCCTCCAGGAGACCCCTCTTTGGAGCACCGCAGAGAAGAGGAGGCGCAACATCCCCAGCCACCCCCGGGTCCCCTCCTACCCTCCTGTGCCCTCGCTCAGGAGGTGCCGCTTCTCCTCGCCGGCTGCCATCCTTCTCGGGGTCCGGGGGCTCCGGGAGGGTGACCCCGACGTGTGGCCGGCTCTGGTGGCAGCCGGTGGCCTCGGATCGTGTGGAGCGCCGGGATTCGTGTGCAAATCCCGGCTGGAGGAGGGACAGCCAAGCCGGCTGCAAAGCGCCCGCAGCCGCCTGCCCCGGGCTGGGCCGGGGGATTGCACACCAGGGCATGGATGCAGCCCCCCGAGGTAAGGGGGGGATGGAGCCGTCCCCATGTCCCCCACACCTAAAGGCACCTGATGACCTCCCTCCCTGCTTTGGGTAGCCCCCAGAACCCCCCAGTTTAGATCCAGCTGCAGAGCAAACCATGTGATGGATAAGCCTGGAGCCAGACCCGCCTCCCGCAGCACCTTCTGCCCCCTGCCCTGGGTGAGCAGCGCTAATTACCCTGGGGCTAATTGCACTTGTGGCTTAGCCCAGAGCACCACTGCAGGCCTCAGTTTCCCCCCTTGGCCCCTGCTGAGCAGGGCTTATATTTTTTGCAGGAGAAAAGCATTTATGGGGTATTTTTGCGTTCAAGGGGTATTTTTGCGTTCAAGGTGTATTTTTGCATTCAAGGTGTATTTTTACCCTAGTGTGAGCTCAGCCAGCAGCAAAACAGCAGCTCGGTGCTAAGACCATTCCCATTTTGGGGACTGGCACAGCCTGGAGCATTTTAGTCCCCCCTGTGCCATATCTCCAGCCCCAGGCAAGCACACCCCATTGCCAGGAGATAAATCCTGCCAGGTGCTGACCTGTTACATCCCAGGCAGGCAGCCAGGCATGGGTGCCAGTGCTGCCCGAGGTGCTAATGAGGCTGGAAATTAAGAGTTGGACTGAAGGTGTCCCTCTGCCACGCTGGAAACTGGCAGGGACACCAGTGATGCCACCAGCCTGGCAAACCCACCCACATCCCCAGTGCCCACGAACGAGAGGCGAGGAAGAAATAACCACCCAAACCAGCAGTTTTCTTTACAAAATACACAAATTTCAAATCCGTGACAATTATGTACAAAAACAAGGGAATTACAAAACGTGCGGAATTGTCCTATTTGCACCCGTATAGAAAAGTGTCCTGTGCTGGAGCAGGCGCCGGCTCTCCAGGCTGCCGGTCCCTGCGGTGTGTCCCCCCCATCCCGAATCTGTCGCTGGACATCCCGTGCCCACGGCGTTTCTCCCATGCTGGCAACATTGCTGTGGCTACTGGGAAGCTGACAGGGAAGAGGGTGGGGGATCAGGAGGGGTCCAAGCCCCCAGAGCTCCCCCAGGGGTTGAGGATCCCAGGGAGGCAGACTCAGCTCCTTACCCATCACCGTTCTCTCGGGTGCTGCATCCTCCTCCACCTCTTCTTCCTCCCCATCAAAGTATTCCTCATCTTCCTCTGCTGCAAACACACCACCAAACATCACCAGGAGCCACCAGGAAAGGTGATGGGTGTCACCGAGCTGGTGGGAGTTGGTAAAAGGGTTTCAGGAGGTCAGGGACTGCTGAATTACCAATGTCGAAGTCCAAAGCATGGACAGCCTCGGTGAGGTGGTCCAGGCTCACGGAGAAGGCATCCATGCTCTCATAGCCCTGCTCAATCTTCTCCAGCCGGCCACCCTTGGAGGCCTCCACGATCCTGGGCAGGAAAAGCATGGATATGTGTGTCCCTGTCCCCTCGCTGGGCTGGGGGCTGCAGGGTGCCAGGGCAGGGGGTCAGGGCAACCCCCCACTCGCCACCTGGGCACCACTGGCAAAGCCCCACAGCCAAATCCTGCCCATCTGCAGGACTGGGGTTACTGGATTTTCCCTAATTTGAGCACTTACGTTTTGATGAGCTGCTTGGCGTTCTGTGTGGAGAGAGACGAAGGAGAAAGAAGAGAAGGAGAAGGAGAAGGAGAAGGAGAAGGAGAAGGAGAAGGAGAAGGAGAATGAGAAGGAGGTGAGAGAAGCCACGTGACAGCCACCAGAATGTCCCCAACAGTGGGAACCCGTGTAGGCACCAGCAGGGAGGGGAAAGTTTGGGGGTCTCACCATGAGGAAGGCGGCCCCTCCAGTCTCCTCTGCTGCCTGGATGGCTGTTTCCACCAGCCTGCTTGACTTCTCCAGCTGCTCCTTGTACTGGCAGATGAGGCTCTGGATGAAGGCTGTCTTGTCTCCCTGCTCGTGGGAGATGCGCTGCAGCAGCTCCGACTTCTTCTCCTCCAGCAGCGCTGCCAAGGCATCAAAGCGAGCACACAGCTCCCGCTTGGCTGCCTCGCTGTTCTCCTGTGGGGACAAGGGGCAAGAGATGCCACCAGTCTGTCCCTTCTGCACCAAAAGCACCCCCAAGGCTTCCTTGCCCCGTGGGGTCCAGCTCCCTCCTGGCCATACCCGGCTGAGGTTTCAGCCCTGGTTTTTTTGGGGGATCCTTTTTCCCCCTTTCCTCACCTCGGTGCTCTGGCGTGAGTCCTCCAGCTGGGAGATGATTGTCTGGATCCGGTCATTCCCCGCCACCAGCATGGAGATGCAGTTGTTCAGCTCAGTCTGGGGAAGGACAGACACAAGCAGCTTTAACTTCTGTCAGGGTGGGGATTTCTCCCATCCTGACATGGGGATGGGCTGGGCATTGCTTGTCTCGAGCTCTGCTCCCCCACACCCCCCACAAGCCACTGATGCTCTAAATATAGTCTGTCTCCTGGGCGAAGTCACCCGGGGGGCTATTAATACCCTGTGAACCAATCCCAGTGTTATTTGTGACTGTCCTAGCTCAGCACATCGCCCCAGGACCAGCTGTGTCACCCACAGCCCCCCCCTGTCCCCACCACGGCACCTTCTGGCCCTGGAAGATGGTTTGTAGAGGGGCGACCTCGCAGTCCTTGTGGGCACCGAAGACTTTGCACATGGAGCAGGTGGGCACCTCGCAGGTGACACAGTAGATGTTGATCCGCTCATCCTCGTGCTCCTTGCACATGGGGTGCTCCCCCTTTTTCAGTGGCCTGCTGGAGGGAGAGGCACAGCCACAGTGACAACCCTGTCATGGGTGATGTCCCCACTGCAGGGACATCCCTGCCATGAGCATGTCCCCATTGCAGCATCACCCCCACTGTGGTGACACCCCACTGATGCTGAACAGTCACCCCAAAATCAGGTCCCAAGGAAAGAGGGCAGATCCTGCCATAATTCCACACTTGCTCCTTTGGGAGCCACCAACCTCTGTGCCTCTGTAAGCCCCCAGCCCAGCCACTCCCAGTGCAAACCACTGTGTCACCGGGCATGGCAGTGGTTGGCATTGGGGGTGGGGGGCCCGGGCTGCGATCCAGAGACACTGCACAAGTGCCTAATTTTAGCCTTGTGCTGCCTGGATTTATTGTCACCCATCGTGTGACTGGGGCAGGGGCTTCCAGAAACCCCTGTGAGGTCCCAGACGGGGGCTGCAGCCAAATCACCCTGTCTGCAGCCAAATCACCCTGTCTGCAGCAAGGAGGGACGTGGGGACAAGCCAACCCTCTGAGGCAAAGACAGGGCTGGGCCCCCCGACCCCCCCCGGCAGACACTGACACCTGCCACGTGCCATCGTCCCTGTCCCCATGGTTCTCAAACAATATTTACAGCAGTTCAGGGAATTTGGCCAGGGCCACTGCTCTGTCTCGAGAACCTGTGATTCCCCCTTGTTCCCCCTCAACTTCATGTTTGCCCCCCCAAACTGTCCCTCTTCCTCTTATCAGCCTCAGTGCCTGCTGTCATGAGCAGAGCCTGGATTTGTCCTCCACGCCTCTTATCTCCCATCCAGCACTCCAGCAAGAGCATTTTGGGGAGGAACAGGACCTGCCCCACTGTCACCACCTCCCAAGGAACCTGCCATCCCTCTGAGTCACCCAGAGACACAAACTGCTCTGGACAGGGGAGAGAATTGGGTTGGGGAACAGAGATTGTGGTCAGGGGAGGAAGTTTTGGGCCAGGGGATGAAGTTTTAGGTGAGAGGATGAGGTTTTAGTTCAGGGGAAGAAGTTTTGAGTCATGGGAAGAAGATTTTGGTCAAGAGGGGAAGATTTGGGTCAGGAGATTTGAAATGGGAACCACTGAGACAGCAGGAAACCTCCCAATTTCTCAATTTCCTGTGGTCTCAGTGATGGTGCCAGGGCATGGGATGGGGGCATCCCTGCATCCCCACATCCCCATACCCCCATGTCCCCATCAGCCAGGGCCGCCTGTGCCTACCTGGAGCACTCCTGCTTGTAGATGTCAATGATGTTCTCCACCAGCAGGTTCCTCTGCAGCCCATAGACCCCGTGACGGTCCAGCAGCACCTCGTGGCGGCACGACGGGCAGCGGAACCGGCCCCCCGAAATCAGACTGCCCCGGCTCTGCCAGTAGGGGTTGGCAGCCTGGGAGGGGGAGATGAACACTGTCAGTATTCCCATGGCACTGTGACCATCCCAGTGACCTCCAGACCGGGCAGGGGGATAGAGTGGGTGCAGGGGATCCTCCTCTCACCTGGAAGACGTCGTTGGCACACTTGCGGCAGAGGTTGTGCTGGCAGGGCAGGATCACCACCGGCTTGCTGAACATCTCCAGGCAGATGGGACAGATGAGCTGCTTCTCCAGGCTCTCCATGGGGCTGCCATCCTGCAGGATGCCGGCTTGGAAATCCATCGGCTCGTCAGTTCACTCCTCTCACTGCTCTTTGGCTGCTGCTGTCACCCCTTGTCCCGCTATTTATAAGTCGCTCCCTGGTCACGAGGATCCAAATCCCGACACGGGGTCGGATGTCTGAGGAAGCAGCACCTGTCACACGGTGGTGAGCCATAGGGGAGCTGGTGGTGGTAAACAAGATGGGGACAGTCTGTCCAGGAGCCCCTGCCCGTCCGTGCCGTGAACATGCCCAAACCAGAGGTGGGGAGTAAACAGGGCCAGGCTCTGCCCCGGGGGACAAATGGTTGCACACCCTGAGGATGGTCAGATGGCCAAATCATGGGGCTGGACCCCAAAACAGCATCGAGGTGGGGGGCGAGGAGGAGCAAAAAAAACAGTCCCATCCTCATTAGGACATTGTGATGGCACCAGGAATGGGGCAGAGCTGGGCCAGTGGCAGCAAGGGGTGGTTTATATGGAGCATCTCTCTTCACCCCCCAAAATGTGACCACTTCTGGGGTGCAAACACACACCTCGCCAGTGGAAACCCATGTGCTTGGAGGGGAGAGGTAACTCCAGAGAGACACAGCCCCCATGCCTGGCACATGCACATCCTTCCAAGGCAGGGATTTGGGGGCTCCTCTCTGTTCCCAGACAGAGAGGGGGCTGCTTGGGCTGCTCCCTGTGCTGGTGGCATGGCCATGACCCAGCTGGCTGCTCTGCTGGGTTTCAAAACCTGACCTAGATATGGCTGGGGGGGTAGTGGGGCGAGCACATGCTGAAAACAGCCCCGGCACACAGTACCCAGCTGGACTGGCCATAAACAGGGTCTCGGGCCAAGGGCCAGTGCCCGGCCACAGGGAGACCTGTCAGCACGGGCAGCTGCACTGGGAGAGGGGTAATTCTAGCCCTGTCACCCTTGGGTCATACTGGGGGGGACGAGGTGGGGCTGCTGCAGTGCCCACAGTGACTGCAGGCAGGAGGGGTCGGTGCAGAGGTGGAGGGGTACATGGCATATGGATATATGGATGCAGATGTGCAGGGATACATGGGTGCAGAACATACATGGCTGCAGGTGTGCACAGGTACGTGGGTGCAGAGATGGAGGAGTACATGGGTGGGTGGGTACATATGGGCACAAGTTCATGGGGACATGGGGACCATGGGTGCAGGGGTACATGGATGTACAGGCACACAAGTGCACAGGTACATGGGTGCACAGGTACATGGATGCACAGGCATACAGATACATGGATACACAGGTACACAGGCACAGAGGGTTTTCAGGTACATGGATGCACACGCACATGGGTACATGGGTGACCAGGCATAGAGGCCCACAGGCACATGGATGCACAGGTACATGGGTGTCCAGGCACACAGATGAACAGGTACATGGATGCACAGGCACAGAGTCACACAGATGCATGGGTACATGGATGCACAGGCACATGGGTGCACAGGTACATGGATGTCCAGGCACATGGGTGTGCAGGTACGAGTGCACACAGGTATATGGATGCACAGGCACACAGATGCCCAGGTATGTGAGTGCCCAGGTATATGGATGCACAGGCACACGCATGCACAGGCACATGGATTCCTAAGCACACGGATGCACAGGTTACATGAGTGCACAGGTATATGGATGCACAGGTACATGGATGCACAGATACATGGGTGCCCTGGCACACAGATGCCCAGGCACACGGATGCCCAGGTATGTGAGTGCACAGGCACATGGATGCCCAGGCACACAGTGTCTGGATACACAGGCACATGGATGTCCAAGCACACAGTGTCTGGATACACAGGCACACAGATGCCCAAGCACACAGTGTCTGGGTGCACAGAGTCCATTCCTCCCCAGCCCCGCAGTTGTTTTGGGTGCTCCTTCTGGACGGACTCACATGTCGAGCAAGTGACTGCGCTGGGACTGGCCAAGCACATCTTGCAAAATTGTCCCCGTTTCGGCACTTGGGGCTCTTCCAGCGAGGAGCTGGCACAGGGGCAGGGCTGGCTGGGCACTCGGGAGGGCAGCACGGGGGTCGGGCACTGACCAGACCCCGGAGTGGGACACTTGGATGTGCACCCATAACCTGGCCCTCACAGGGGTGACATTGATTAACTAATTGCTTCTGGACTCGATTAAGGAGATTCACAGGAATGGAGGGGTTGTAATGCCCTAAGCAGCTTTCCAAACCCACAAGGTTCTCGTTGGTCAATAATTGGCTTGGGGCAGCTTAGGCAGGACCCAGGGCACTAATCACCCCCGGGCTCCTTCCCAATTAACCCTGGAGAGCCCATTGTGGGAATCTCCCTCTGCTTGTCTCTGCAGGGCTCCAAGCTGTGGGTGGCCCTGGCTTCTCCCAAAGTGGTCCTGTGGCTGCTGAGCAGTGGTGGAGGAGACAGAGGGGGCAGTGACAAGAGCCCTGTGCCTCCCAGGCCCTGGGGATGGGGGCACATCCAGCCCTGCAGCCTGCAGAGAGGAAAGGCACAGGGCAGGGCACAGAGAGGGGCAACAGCTCTTGTGTCACTGTCACCCAGAGCCAGAGCACAACCCAGGGTGAGAGGGGCTGTACTGATTGTTTTATGGATGCCAAGCAGCAAATCGTGGAGTCTTGGAATGGTTTGGGCTGGAAGGGACCTTAAAGATCATCTCATTCCACCCCCTGCCACGGGCAGGGACACTCCCACCAGCCCAGGGTGCTCCAACCTGGCCTTGGACACCTCCAGGGATGGGGCAGCCACAGCTTCTCTGGGCAAGTGTGCCACAACAGGGAAGGACTTCTTCCTAATTAATAAAGGGGGGAAATCGAAGAACTCAATAAAGTTATCAATAGTTTAATAGAGGCAATTAATAAATTCATTTTAACTTGATGATGGTGATGATAATAATAATGATGATAATAATAATGATAATGATAACTATTATAATCATAATAATAATGATGATAAAATTATAATGATTATTATAATTATCATAATTATTATAAGAATTATTATGATGATAATGATAATAATAATTATAATGAGGATGATAATTATGATAATTATAATTATTATAATATTAATTACAATCATGATAATAATGATAATGATAATAATAATGATAATGAGGATGATAATTATGATAATATTAATAATTGTCATTATAAGAATTTTAAATATTGTAATAATTATGATATTTATTATAAAATTTATGGCAATTAATTATTATTATAATAATAATTATAATGATAATAATGGTAATAATGGTAATAATGGTAATAATGATGATACTACTACTACTACTACTACTACTACTACTACTACTACTACTACTATGGGGGGCACTAGGACCGCGCGTCCCCCACACCGAGGCCCCGCCTCCCGCCCCTTGTCCCCTCCCCTTCTCCCCGCTGACCAATCCAAGGGCTCTATTCTGCCCTGTGGGCGTGTCCTGGCGGGGGGCGTGGCCGGCGCTGAGGGGAGGCGGTGCAGTCCTAAGATGGCGGCCGGGCGGCGGCGGCGGCGCTGAGGTAACCCGGTAACACGGTAACAGGGGAACATCCCCGCCCCGGCCCCAAATACCTCGGCTCGGCCCCAAATACCCCGGCCGGGGGCTTAGTGGGGCGGCACCCGCGCTGCGGGAGCGAGGGGCCCGGTGCCCGCTGCGGGCCGGCAGCGGTGCCCGGTGATCCCCTCACAGCAGCAGGTTGGGGGCCCGGTGTGGCCTCCGCGAGCAGGAGGGGGATATTTACAGAAGGGGGACGTTATTTACGGCATGTATATGATTTATATTACCTGTGTCATTTATAATATGTGTATTATTCCCTGATTATCGCCGCTAGCGAGGCGGGCCGGCCCTCAGCAGCGAGCCGGAGCCCCGGCCCTGTGTGGCTGCCCCAGGCGGCAGCGGGGACATTTATGACACTTATATCCCTTATATTCCTTACATTAATCATATTCTTGCTCCATTATCGCCCCTAACGAGGCGGTTCCCCCAGCAGGAGCCAGGGCAGCCGGGGGTTCCTGCCTGGCCCATCAGATCTCGATGTTTGGGGGCTGATTTTATCCTTAAGCCCCTCTCGGCCCTGCTGAGGTGCAGCCTCAACCCACCCATCCCCTGGTTAGAGGCTCCTGGTAACACGATTCTCACATATGTCACACCTCGGTTCACAATGTGCATCGCAGAACTTTGCTGAAAGGTTAAAATATCTGTGTAGCATTGCCTGAGACTGATGATGCCTTTTTTCTCTCTCTTTTTCTTTTTTTTCCTTTTTTTTTCTTAAAAAAAATAATAATAATACCTAAAGCAGTGGAAATACTTGAAAGCTTCCTACTAATAACAGGCTGTTTCAGTGTGGTTGTTATTGCCTGGTTTACTGACATAAAGAGACTTACCTTTATCACTGGCAGTCTTAAAACTATTTCAGTTCTGATCTATTAGTGTGATTTTATTTATTTGTTTTTTTGGTTTTGCGTTTCGTTCCGTTTGACCAGCGATCCTTGGCTAGCCAAGCTTTATTTATTTAATTTGTTCCTATCTGTAGTCAGTGTCCCATTTTGGTTTGGTTGTGTGAAGGCGGTGCTGGTGTTTGGTTTGTAATCTTGCAGGGAAGTGTGCAGGGAGGGTCATAAATCTGTAGCAGGGTTTGGTGGCTTTTTTTGTGTGTGCATGTGTGTGTGTCTCTTGTTTTACTTTAAGAGCAGTATCTGAACTGTTTTGCTTTGCTCCGTTGAGCAAAAGTGAAAGTTAGATGCTGGGTACAAACTTCTGCAATCAGTTACCTTGTTTAACTTTATGTAACTGTAGATTCCTCAGGCTGAGGAGACTTGATAAAAACTCAGTTGCATTTAAAATATAAACTGGGAGCAAGCTGAGCTTCCTCTTTTCTTACTGAAAGTACTTAATTATAACAGAAACATTTACTCCTGCAGTCACCTCCATAAAAAGCAGTTAATTAAGTCTGTTACTGCCCAACCACGGGGCTCAACTGGAACCTCCTGCTCTCCAGGCTGGATGGGGAGCATGACACCCTCCTGTTATTCCTGCAGATGCTCATGGAAGACACAGAGGGAGAGGAGCAGGAACGTTCACGATAGTCCTGCCTCGGCAAGATACCAGTCTAGGTTTGAACTGTTGCCACCTTGAAAACTGGGCTGTATTTGAAACCTTAATTAAGTGATGTAACTCCACTTTCACCTGGTCCGTGGCAACAGCTGCAGGTTTTATGGAGTAGCTTCTGGAATGTTCTAGAAATCCAACCCTGTTAATGGCAGGGTTTGGGTAGGCCCAACGCTGCCACGCCAAACCCCCTATGGGGGAAAATACAGCCCAGTTCTTGTTCCTAAGTTTTAGTTCTGTGGGTTTTTCCCCCTTCCCCAGAACCTTTGCTCTTGAAGATGGTGAGTAGCCAGCCTAAGTACGATCTAATACGGGAGGTTGGTCGTGGCAGTTATGGTGTGGTGTACGAAGCAGTCGTCAGGAAGACCTCGGCACGGGTCGCGGTGAAAAAGATCCGGTGCCACGCTCCAGAGAACGTGGAACTAGCTCTGCGGGAGTTCTGGGCACTTAGCAGTATCAAGAGCCAGCATCCCAACGTCATTCACCTGGAGGAGTGCATCTTGCAGAAAGATGGCATGGTGCAGAAGATGTCCCATGGCTCCAGTTCCTCCCTTTATTTACAGGTACACGAAGCCGAGGTAATGGGGTGGAAGGAATTAATAACGGTGTGTAGCTGTGGGGGGAAGGAGGTGGGGCAGCCAAGGTCGTGTCTGTGAGGTGTGCTCAGTTAGGAGAGGGTGTTGTTTGCACTGCTGACACCCCAAAATTAATATATATCTTTGAAACACCATCACCTGTATTTTGTAATTTGAAGCCGTGCTGCTCTGAAAGACTCCAGGTTCTGTACGTAATTCAAATCTGCTTTGATAATTCGAGGAAGCCCCACAGGTAAACCCAGGAGAGGTACAGGCTGTGGTGTCCCTTGGCTGCAGACCTGCTGCAGGTTAGGGAGCAGACATGCACTAATGTCTGGGGACAGAGCTCTGAGGAATTTCATCTCAGGTGTCCTTGGAAGAGGGAAGTGACTGTCTTGATGTAGGAAGCCAACACTTAAAATTCTTTCAGAAACAATAAGCAATTGGTAGTATGTCATGAGCTGTTTGTTTTTTTGAGTAAACAGCTACTAATCTCTCAAAAGAGTGGTAAAGTTATGATAAATATGGGAGTAAATATCACTTTGGAAGTGTCCTTTAAGTTTAAAGATGTGTACTTTTGAAGAATAAGTAGAACTAGAAAGACTTTGAAAGATATCCTAATTAATTCCCTTGTCAAGGAGCTGCAGAAATTTGTGTGTCTAGTTTAAAAAGTCAGTAGCCTGCTCAGTGTTTGTGTTATCTCTAGTCAGCTTTTATCATTTCAGTTTTTACTGTCATTCCTGCATGTCTGATGTGGACCTTTTGTTGGTGAGGATCCAGCTGACAGCCCTTCAGATCCCGTTGTGCCAAAGTGCTGTCTGAGCCTGAGAACGAGGATTCTTGGCTTTGTGAACTCCCTGTGCTTGGGAGTTGTCACAGACTTTGCTTTCATTAAGGGATTAGGCTAAAACAATAACTGGCCAGCTTGTGTGGGAGAAGTTAGTACTTTACCTTCCTATTTGGTAGCAGAGTTGTGAGGGATTGTGTGGGCAGATGTGCAGGGAGGGGCTTAAAAACCCCCAGGGTAGAACTGCAAGGTGAGAAAGAGCTTCCAGATCACCCAGAGCACTGGTTTGGATGGTGAGCAGGGTGGCACATGGATCTGGCCACTGTCAGCTGCAAGCCCCACAAGTTGTTTTTCTGCTCCAGAGAGAAGAGCAAAGGGCAGAGCTGAGCTGACTGTGACTGGGGTCACTTTGTAGTAGCCTGGGCTAAAATAAGGACAATCAGACCTCCCTTGGCTTGGCCTCTCCTCTCCCAGGTGATGTTACAGAGCTGAACTGGTGCTGTGTGTAAGGAAGCTGGGGAGGGGGTGTCAGTGTCCCCTGAAGGGTTGTGGGGCAGATGCTTTGAGTCAGCCAAACCAAATCTGTAGGGTTTGAGTCCTAAACTAGTCTGGTCTCGTGGAGCTTTGCCGCTGTCACAGACACAGAAGTGGATTTTGTTGCCTTAACTCTCAGAACAGATGCAAGAGCAGCTTCTGTGACTCTGTGAAGGGCAGAGCTGTGTTGTTGCTCACTTGGCAGAGGAAATGCCCTGCTCTCCTGAGATACCTTAATCTCGCTGTTCCTGACTACAAACCCTAAATACGTCATTTTCTAGTTCTAACATGGATTTACTCTCTGACGTTGGTCTGGGAAGATAGCTATGAATTACTACCAACTTTGCTCATGGATGGAAAAGGTCACTTTTTTTAAAGCACTTCAAAATGCTTCCCTAAATATTAACGCATACCTTAATTTTTGAAAGCCAGTTTGGTTTAGTATCCATTGGTTTACTACTAACATAAATAATTGCAGGGCTTACCTTGCAGAGCCTGCTAAGAGGCACCTCAGAGGAGCTGAAGAGGCAAATGTAGTTGTATAAACAGGATTAGTAAAACTGATTGCTGGTTTTGCTTTGCTTTTTGTATGAAGCAGCTGCTAGACTTGTCTTCTAGTAAACAGCATGTGGATAAATGATGGTGGGAAAGGCATTAAATGCTCAGCTGTGCCTGTAGATTAGTGTTCTCCTGAGTTCAGGGATCCTGTGTTAACTTGCTAGAATTCATTAATGTGTAAGGAATGGAGAACAGGCTTTAAAAATCTCCCGTGGAAGCAAGGGATGAATACAGCTGTGTGGAGTTACTTGTGAGACTTTGTTTATCCATGGAAGCTGTTGGCAAAATGGGTGGGACAGGCTTTGTCGGGGTGGGACACTGTCCAGCTGGGACAGATGGGAGGGCAATGGCCACTGAGTATCTTTAAAAATACTGTTATCAGGGTCGAGCTCTGCTGCTGGGCAGGGGTGTGAGCTTGATATGCTCTGCACGGATGAAAATAAGGAGGCTGGCAAATATATTGTGATTTTTTTTTTTTCTGTTATGTAAAAAAATTTGCATAAAGTTTTGTTTTCCCTGTTGCAATGTCTTGGTCTCTGGATTGTTGAGAGGAGGATCAAACAACCACAGAATAGTTTGGTTTTTAAGCAACCTTAGAGCTCATCCTGTTCCACCCCCTGCCATAGACAGGGACAGCTTCCACTATCCAGGTTGCTCCAAGCCCTGTCCAACCTGGCCTTGGACACTTCCAGGGATGGGGCAGCCACAGCTTCTCTGGGCAACTTGTTCCAGTACCTCACCACCCTCGCAGGGAGGAATTTCTCCTGTATATCTAACCTATATTTCCCCTCTTCATGAAGATCCAGATTTCATGCATTTTCCCATCGTATCCTTACATTCTTGTGATCGTCAGGTAGTTATGACATTTCCTTTCCTCATTGCAGCTTGTAGAAACTTCACTAAAAGGAGAAATAGCCTTTGACCCCAAAAGTGCTTATTACCTCTGGTTTGTGATGGATTTCTGTGATGGAGGAGACATGAATGAGTATCTGTTGTCCCGAAAGCCCAACCGTAAGACCAACACCAGTTTCATGCTCCAGCTCAGCAGCGCTCTGGCCTTCCTGCACAAAAACCAGATTATTCACCGTGATCTCAAACCCGACAACATCCTGATCTCCCAGAGCAGGATGGATGCCAGTGACTTGGAGCCTACCCTGAAAGTGGCCGATTTTGGGCTGAGTAAAGTGTGTTCAGCCTCAGGACAGAATCCCGAGGAACCAGTCAACGTAAATAAGTGTTTTCTATCAACTGCCTGTGGGACTGACTTCTATATGGCCCCTGAGGTGTGGGAAGGACACTACACTGCCAAGGCAGACATCTTCGCCTTGGGAATTATAATCTGGGCGATGCTGGAAAGAATCACATTCATAGACACAGAGACCAAGAAAGAACTGCTGGGGAGTTACGTGAAGCAGGGGACAGCCATTGTCCCGGTGGGAGAGGCACTGCTGGAAAACCCCAAGATGGAACTGCTCATCCCCGTGAAGAAGAAATCCATGAATGCTCGCATGAAGCAGCTGATCAAGGAGATGCTGGCGGCCAACCCGCAGGACCGCCCGGATGCCTTTGAGCTGGAACTCAGATTAGTCAACATAGCCTTTAAAGACAGCAGCTGGGACACGTGACCTGCTGCTCCTCACCCAGCCCACGGTACAGCTTCATGGCAGGGGGAGGAACGAGCCTCAACTCACCTGCAGGGTGTAGTTTTCCCCAAATGAATCTCTCCTGAGTTTCCCGGCAGGAATGTTGAGTTGGCCGTTGCATTGGTGTGTAAAATACCAGGTGTTCCGTGCCTGAGCGAGATGTGAGGATGTTCCTTCTTGTGTGCACTGGCAGTGGGATGTTGTAAGAGCCAAGACTTGATTTCCAGCAGTATGTCCTGGAGTATTTTCATACATTCCAGTTTCCTATGTCAGTATTAGGAACTCTCATGGGAAAAAAAAAAAAAAATTTGCATGCTGGTAGTGCAAATCTTCAGGCTTTGTAATGTAATCTGTGTATATATTTATGTATATGAGTGACTGTGAGTGTGTGGCACTTAAATTATTTGCTGTGGGTCTGGATGATTGGGATCTGCTAGAAAACTGGATGAAGAAGGTGGATAAGAAGCATTCCTTCTTCTCCAGGCCTCAATAACTTTATTATTTATTTTTGTTATCTAATGTCAAAGACTTGACTTTGTAAACAAAGCAATGCAAGGGGACCAGCAGTTTCTGTAGTCCTGAAGTGGCTGAGCTTGGCACTTGGAGCTTAATGAGCTCATCACTGAGGGAGTCAAATTAAAATGTATAGTCAGGTGCTGTCATGGGCTGGTTCATTGATCATTTGATTTTGCTTTCTTCTAGTGATCAAATACTTTAATAATCAATTAATCTACTGTTTCACAACATGCTCTCTGCTCTTGTGTCCAATAATTCAATAGCACCTTGAGGATTTATAACAGCAGAGTACTGTGCCCTTAGTTTGTGAAAACAGGGATGAGGGAATCCAGCAGCATATTTTTAAGGTTCTTCAAAAGAAGGTGGCAGCACAGTTTTCCCATTAACTGAATCCAACTAATAACACTGGTCATGGCCTTTTCCTGTCTGGCACTGCCCCTGATGGGGATGAGGAGGCAGAGGTGACTCTTTCCTGTAGAACACACTTGTCCTCACATATGGGAGAAAACTCAGTAACAGGTATGTGAAAGGTGGCAGCCTTGGATGGTGTTTTTTTTCCCTCCTTTTAAAGAAGTAATGTTTATTTAAAAGCACAGATGGGAGGATGGAAAGCTTTGGAGCAGTTGGAAGCTGCTTATGCCCAGCTCTTGTTGCACAGAAGCAGATTGATACACTGGGAGAGGTTTCACTGAGGCCACCTGACACTGCAGAGCAGACAGAGGCTCTTTGTAACAGTACAACACTTTGTTCTTTCGGCTGCAGGACTGACCTTTCTCATCCAGTTTGACCTTTTGGAAAAAGCAGAGTCTTAAAACTGCCTTTAAAGCTGCAGGAAAGGCCAGTTTTCTTAATAAATTCAATTTAATTTTTTTCCCTACCCAAATCCTACCTGAAAAGGACCATTAGTATTTCCTTGTATAATTTGGTTCTAGGATACTGTTCCCTTTTAGTGCTGGCAGAGCAGTTCTGGTCAGTCAGTGTTTATTCTGTCTGAGTGTGAATAAACAAAATATCATTTTTTGTTTTTTCTAAAAGCAAAGATTCTGATTTGACTAAACTTCTGAGGCTTTACACACCATAGGTGGTTCTTACCTGGTGCTGTATGAACTGGTGGCCGTCACCCAGGTGGCCTTAGTCCTTAATTCTTGTTACTGTCTTTCACTTCGTCATTTTAGGGAGTGATTCTCAGACAAATATACTTTGCCTCTGTGCCAACACTGTTTCCCAGTTCTCACATCTCATCAAGGTCCTTTTGATGAGTAAAGTTTGAAGAGGTTGTATAATTCTTCATGTTAAGCTTTTAAAAAATACGTGGTGAACTTCCTCCTGTACTGCACACCCAAAAGTCAGGCTCCAGGAAGTTATGAATCTACTACAGAATAATTCTCTTCACTTTTGAGGTGCTTTGTAAACCATCTGATTCCACTCTGAAGTATTTCACTGGATATATTTCACTGCTTGCAGTGCAGAAACAAGGAAATGGCACAGGGAATTTTGGGGGTTCTTTGACTCCCAAAGTGTTTCTTTGCACTGATTGCCACTTTAAAGGTTGGGGGTACCTGAAATCCCTCTCATGGTGCTTATCCTCGCTGTTGGGTGACACTGGTAGTCCTTGAGGTCTGTGTTCTGTTTGATTTTTGTTGTCTGGGGTCTTTGTTGTAAAAAAATGAATCAAATCGTAGCAGCTGCGGAATCATTCACCAGCATGACACAAAGTCAAGACACTTTTCAGCACTTAGAAAAGATTTTTTTTTTCAAGTTTTTCTTTAAAAACTGTAAAATATATTTTATGGAGAATTTATAATGAGGAAAATTATTGTGTAATTTATTAAGTTCATGACTGTTTTTGAAATAAAATCTGAATTTCGATGAAGTTTTTGAACTTTGTGTGGGGAAATTATTTCAGTCAGCACAGTGTCATCCTCTGCACTTCATCACAGTCCTACCCTCAGTGATCCTGGGCTAGTGGAAGGTGCTGAGTTCACTGAAGGCTGTGCTATTGCTGCTCTTCTCACATGCCCTGAGAAACCTTAGGAATAAAGGTGAGCAAACACCATTACTTATACATGACACAAAAGTGTAGCAGTCATTTGCATGTTTTAGTTAACAGTGCTCTGAATAAAGTGGTCTGCACACTGGGAGTGGGGATAGTGCAAACTGGAAATGCATTCAATTGATTTCTCTTGCCAGTTCTTATCCCTAAAACAAACCCAGTCATCCCTATGCCCTGCACCTGTGAATTCCTGTGTATCCTGGTGCCAGAAATGGGCAGATTCCCACCTGGCAGATTCAATCAGTAAGTCAATACAGTCATTGCATAAGAGAGAAGGTTTGGGATTTAGATTATTTTTTATTAGGGGGCTAAGAGCCTGAATTAGTGGAGAAAGTCACACTAATTAGTTGTAAGTGGTGATTTTAAGTATAGACACAAGTTGAATTCCTTCCCCACAAACTGAAGAAAAATAAGCCTTTATATATATACATATATATATAAACTATACTTAAAATATATCTAGTCCATGGAGAGGGTGGGGAAATCTGCAAGGAACTGCCTGGTGCAGAAATTAGATATAATTAAAGCTCCCTCCTGGCTCAGAGAACCCAACCTCTGCTTTGTTTTCCTTGTTCCGCAGAACGCAGAGACCTCGGGCTCCAACTTGCCCATCCCAGTTCCTGGGGCAGGGCTTGGCTGGGTTTGGGAACTCGCCTTGTTGGTATTTTGGCTTTGTTTTGGTTTAAACTGAGCTTTGCTTGGCCCTGACCAAGCGCGGCCCCGGCTCAAACCGCAGCGCGACGGCAGATGTTGCTTTGTGGGGGAGATAAAGTCCCATCCCGCCCCTTGGAAAGGTGCCCTCCCTTCAGGAAAACAGCTTTTCCACCCCCCTGACAGGCTCAGGTGGCCTTTGGACTGCGGGTGGCACACACAGCCATTGGTTTGTGTGGCTTTTCCCTTTGCTCCACCAATATCCTGTGAATCCTTCCGTGGGATATTGATCCTTACGCGGTTTGAATCCTTCCTGGTGGTTCGTGTGGTGAGTGGAAGGAGTTGGCCCACAGGGAACCAGTTTGGAGCATTTAAACACCAGCCTTAATGGGCAGTGCTGGTGGGGGCTGTTTGGTTTCCCTTTCGGTCTGGGGGGGCTGGTTATGCAAAGTGCAGTTTCTGTTCTTTGACATAATAAAGGCAGAGGGATGTCAATGCCACAGACCATCCAGAGTGTCTGGGGAGAGTTGCTGAGGGGTGGAAAGTGGGAATACAAGGCTGGGCTGCTGCAAGTTGCTGTTTAAGAGGTCTGGGAGTGTTTCTGGGGAGACTGAGACCACATTTTTAGGAATACGGTGATGTCAAGTGACCTGAGGATGAGCCAAGGCCCCACCACTTTGTCACTGCAAGAGGAGCCACAGCCCAGGCCATGTTTCTGTTAAACTCCTTTGTTCCCAGAGGAATTTCCAGATTCTTTGGGTGCCTCAAGCAGCAGGTAACTGCCTAAGGGCTGCAATCCTTAAGGAACAGGCAGAGGGTTTGCGCTGAGCTGGCAGGTGGTGGCTGAAGCTGCAGCTCCGTGGGGCAGCTCCTGTCCCACACTCCAGGTGCAGCTTTGTGCTCTCCTGGAGAGAACTGCAGCTGCTCAGAGGCCTCTTTACTCTCAGATTTGAGAAAAGAACGGGTGCAACCTAAAAACCTTTGCGGCAGGTGGTGGGTTCAGCCCAGATGTTCAACTCTGGCCCTTTCCTGATCTCTCCTGGTTGTCCCTGTGGTCCCAACACTGACCAGCCATCACCTACTGTGGGTTTTGGAGCCCCGTTGGGGGTTATGAACATCCACAGGAGCCTCTGTGGCCTCTCCTGGGCCCAGCCGCTCTAGTTCCAACTTGCACCGACGTGTGGATGTCTGCCTCGGATTAGGTGGTGGTTTCAGATTTATTCATGCCCATTTGAACCCTTGATATTTTTAAACTTGTCTAACAAGCCTTCCACTCCTGCCCTCTCCCGAAGGAAAGCTGCACCCTGAGCCCTCCCTGGCTCACTCCCAGCTCCCATGGGCTGCGCTCCAGCTGGTGGCATTTGCATGGACCTCAAGCCAGAGGGACTTTTGTGGGTTGTGAAAGTGAACCAGCAAGTAGAGACAGATGGCTGCGTTACCAGGTGCTGCATTCCTGGCTGCACCTCGGTGTGCTGCAAAGCGATTTTTTAAGGATTATTTTTGAAAGGGGAAATGCATCTGGAAAGGACTAAATGGGGCACGGTGGCTTCTGAACACCCAGAGCCATGGGAGCAGCACTGGGAGCAGGGCTGGTTAAACAGGAGTGGAAGGAGGATCTGTGCTCTGAGACTCGTGGCCTTTTGGGACTTTCTCAGCCTTTTCTCACTCACTGCAAGGGCTGGAATTTTCCATACCTGGCCCCAGCTGTGGCTGAGTTTCACCCAGGGTTGCTTTGCTTGCCCAGCACTCTGCTCACTTCCCATTGAGCAGGGAGGGAAGCAGAGCCCCATGGAAGAGCAGAGAGTGCCCTGTGGGAGCTTAATTAAAAACAAGGGACTTTGAGCAACCACACGACTATGAAAAGCCACCTGGTGCACCCACAGGTAGCTGATAACTGAGTAAATCCCTCCCTAGAAATCGAAGTGACAAACCCCCCCTCACCTCCCCAGGGGAAACAGGAGCTGATGCCAGAAAGGACCCTTAAAATCATCCCTATTTGTGTTCCAAAGGGAATCAGCCTTGTCCAAATATTACAGTTCAACAGCAAGTGCCTATCAGATGCTCCAAGGAGTTGGAGAGGAGAGTGATTGCTCTGGGGCAGGCATTTGTAAAGAGCATCCCATAGGAACACGCTGCATCCACCAGAGAAAGGTGATTTCAAGGCTTCTCTTACTCACTTGTGACTTTACCGGAACAGCTGCTGGGATTCCACCTTGGAAAATAAAACAGTTACTAATAAACAGTGATTCATGTTGCCTGGAATTAAAAACAAAGTCCTATCAGCTGCCCCTCTCCCACATGGGGATCCAGGGGCAGATCTCAGGGGTGCCATGAGTTTCTCCATCACTTCCCTCATCCTATCCCCTGCCTTCCACTGGGTTTGCTCCTGTGCAGCCCCATCATGCACATGGAGCCCAAGCATTGCCTGCATTGCTCCTCTCCAGGTTTATTAGAATAGAGTAAGTGGTTTGTTCCCAGGGATTGCTTTTCCAGTGCCTGCAGACTTTGGACAAGCCCTGGCCCTTCTCATCCTGCTCACTTTCCATCTTAGCCTCTGTTTTCATCAGCACAGGAGTCTGGCCCCAGCCCCTTCCTGGCTCCTGTGCCGTCAGCTGGGGAAGTGCTGGATGCAGCCCCAGTCCCAGTTCCCGGCACTGGCTCCGGAGCAGCAGCTCCTCAGGAAGGAACTGGGGTGGGGACAGCAATGCTTGGGGACAGGTCCCCTCATCCAGGGACAGAGCATTCTGGTCTGGGGGGTCCTGGGGTGAATGGCATGGCTTTGTCCCTGCTGGAGCCTCCCCAGTCCCTGCCATCAGCCTGAGCTGGGCTGTGCCCCAGCTCTCCATCCATACTGGCTGCCAAAGGAATGGGGGGAGCTGGTGGGTCCCTGGGGAGCACCGGGGGCTTCTGTGACCCCACTCCGAGGGTCTGGGAGCCCAGCTCGGGGTGCAGCGTGTCCTTCCCACCTTCTGCTCCCATGCCACGTTCGCAGCCCCCCAGGCGGGAGCTGGGAATGGAGGGGGCCGGGGCTGTCCCTGTGGGAGCACTCGGCCATCGGAAAGGGAAGAGGGCAGTGGTAAAAATAACCCCTGGGCCAGCTCCAGCCCATTGTGGCTTCCTGCGATTTACAGCCCTTCCCGGGGGGAAGAGGTTGGAACCGGCCAGCTTGGGGCTGCCTTTGACCCTTTCACCACCACAAGAGAAGGTGCCAGAAAGACCTTTCCTCCCTCTTTCCCCATCGCCGTCCAGGGCAGGATCCTGGGGAGAGGATTGCGGTGGGCTCCTTCTCCTGAGCTGCCCCAGCATCTTGGCATGGGTGTAGGAGAAGCTGCCGGAGGGAACATGGTTTTCCTGTCCCATTCCTGACGCCCCATACGCAGGGGGGACAGAGACTCGGTGCTGCCTGGGAGGAGTCAGAAATCTCCGCTGCAGATCCCGAAACCCCGGCGAGGTTCCCGTAAGGAGGTGGAAGGAGGAGGGGAGCTGGCAGAGGTGAGCTGGAGCTGCAGGAAAAGGAGGGTTAATTCTGGGCAGGGGCAGGGCTGTGGAGGGGGGTCACCCTGGCAGGGTGGGCACAGGGTGGGCTCCTGCTGACGGGGCTAGGCTGGCAGGGGTTAATGGGGTGGCTCTTCCTCTTCCTCATCCTCTATATGAGGCTCCTGCCGGCTCTGGGCTCAGTTTGCTGCGGGAGCCAGAGGGGCAGGAGCGGAGTGAGACCAGAGCATCCCATCCCTGCATCCCATCCCTGCATCCTCCGGTGGGCTCAGGTGAGCAAGAGCATCCCCCCCTTGCCGACCCGGGGAGCATGTGGGCAGTCACAGCCTGGCTCTGCTGGGTGGGGGACAGGACCTCGTGCTGGGGACACCTTCCCTCAGCCACTGCTCTGCCCGGTGCCACAGGAGGGTGGGGAGCTCATCCCTCGGGAGCACACACCTGACACACCACGTGCCTCAGTGCCCCCACCTGTACACGGGGGTGGGTGGGGTGTGCAGCCCGTGGGCTGCGTGGGGAGGTGCGTGGCAGAGGGTTCCTGGGCTGTTTGCTCCCCTGAACTCTGCTCTGCTCAGCCCTGTGCCCTTGCTGTCACCCAGGAAGGCCGTGGGGCTGGGTCAGCCGATGGTGGGGTGGCTCTTCAGGGCCATTCAGGCCTTTTCTACTCATTGAAACCATCTGCTTCGGGCATTTACAGCTTCAGGCTCCAGACTCCTTCCCCCAGCACCCACCTCCACCTCCGGATTCACACACTGGTGCTCGGGTGCAGCTGAGCAAAGCCCGGAGCACCCCCGGGCTAAGGAAACCCCCCTGGCCCCGTGCCCTCCACTCACCGAGCAGGGGGAACCTTCCCTTCCAGGGGAGCTCAGCTCAGGGACCCCAAAACATCCCCCAGCCCCTGCCCTGCTGCCCCCACAGGCAGGCAGCGTGCCAGCTGTCCCGAGCAGGGCTTTGTTCTGCCACCCCTGCTCTCAGAAAGACAAGGCGGCGCCGGCCCCGGTATTTTTTCCTGTTGGAAGCTGCTCCGGGGATGCGAGTGAAGCCGGCGGATGCTCGGCTCTTCTCTCTTCCTGCCTGGGCTGGCAGGACCTGCATGGGATTGAGGGGACCCTCAGCTCTGCTTCACCCCCATCCTCCTCCTCATTGCTGCACCCTCGAGGCTAAACCTGACTCTCCTCTCCCCTCCCAGGGTGGAACCCAGGAGCCGAGTGAAGCTTCCAGAGCCTCCCCAGCTGCATCACTGAACCTCTCACAACCACTCAGTGGGGAACTGAGCGACCAGGAGTGACATCTCGGGGCGATGGTGCCCTTGGGCAGCCCCGCTCTCGCCGTCTGCCCCTCCAGCAACCTGCGCCTGGTGGCCCCCGGCCGTGGCTCCCCCCTGGCCTGGCTGGAGCCGGGGGGCAGCGGGGCCCGCAGACCCAGCGCCGTGGAGCGCTTGGAGGCTGACAAGGCCAAATACGTCAAATCGCAGCAGGTCATCAGCAGGCGGCAGGAGCCGGCGCTGCGGGGCTCGCCCCGGCTGTCCCCGCACGGCCGGCGCCTGCTCGCCCGGCAGCAGTGCGGGGAGCTGTGCCAGGGCTCGGAGCTGGCCCGGGAGGGGCCCAGGAAGCTGCCGTGCCCCCCGTCCCCCGTGTCCCGCCGCAGCGGCAGCAGGCGCCTCCTGAGACCCGACTCCCTCATCATCTACCGCCAGAAGCGGGATTGCCTCGGCGGCGACAAGGAGAACGCCAAGGGCTCCGGGCTGGTGCGACGCCTCTTCCAGGGACCCCTCAGAGACAAGCCCCCCAGCTCCCCGCCAGCCAGGGGGCTGGGCGAGGGGCCACCACGGCGCCCCCAGAGCCCCGAGACCCCCATGCTGTGGGCGCCGGTGGAGAAGGAGCAGGCGAGGACACCGGGTGCCAGCAGCAGCGGCGGTGGCAGCGGTGGCATCTTCGCCGTGCCCGGCAGCCCCCCGGCAGAGCCCCCCGAGAAGCAGGCGCTGGCTCTGCGTGTGTCGCTGCCGCTCTCGGAGAAGGAGAGGTTCTTCAACTACTGCGGGCTGGACCGGGCGCTGGTGGAGCTGCTGGGAAGGGAGCGCTTCGGGCCGGCGGGCTGGGATAGCACCTCGGCTCGGCTCCACGGCTCCTGCGAGTCGGAGCCCGGGCAGGCTTCGGGGGGCAGCGAGGGGGACGCGGGGCAGGGCGAGGAGGAGCAGGGTGCCCGCCTGGGCCCCGAGGTCTCCGTGGTGGAGCGCAACGCACGTGTCATCAAGTGGCTCTACGGGTGCCAGAGAGCCTGGGCGGCTGCCAAGGAGTCCACGGTCTGAGCCGAGACAGGCCAGCCAGGACGAGGACACCCATGTGGCTCCTGCTGGCTGGAGGTGGCCCCTCGCCCTCTCTGGGTATGGCCACTGCACTGGTGGCATCCCCGGGCCTGGTGCCGTGGGGATGCTGCAGGCTGGGAAGGCCACCAGGTCTAGCTCAGACCCCAGGCTGAGCGTGGTGGGGGCACCTGAGGGGCAGGTGGGGAAGGGGCTCCCCTGGGTGAGTCTCTCTGTGGCCTCTGTGCCTCTCTCTGTGTCAGACTGCCATCCTCTTGCTGTCCCACACCTTCTCCATCCTCCCTGTCCCCAGCCCAGGGTGGTGGGGTGGATCTGCAGCCCCATTGACCACCCAGACCCTGCTCCAGCTGCAGGCTGGCAGTGTGGACAGAGCCCGGGCCCCTTATCACAGACAGTGCACACCCCACACCCCCTCCTTCCCAGAAGAGGGGCTGGGGGGTCAGAGCAGCGCTCAATAAAGCTGTTTTGGGGTTTTTTTTCTAGCCTGGCAGAGTGTGTGGTTTGTGTGGGCAAAGCCTAGGCCGGGGGAGATGCTCTGGGGCTGGGAGGGGGCAGCTCCCCCTCCCCACAATGGGAGTTGTGCTGCTCCAGGGGCAGTGGGGCTGCTGAGGTGGGTGGTGAGGGCATGGAAAGCACTGAGCAGAGCTTGGGGAAAAGGAACACCTCGGGGTCTTTAGTGCAGACACGACATCCAAACCCAGTGCAGAGCCCTCGAGGGCTGTGGGGGAGCTGCAAGTACTGCAGGAGAGTCCGGCTGGTGCATCCTGCTCTAGTTGCCCTTGGGGGCATTTTTATTCCGGATTTCAGCCAGTTTTCCAGCCAGGAAGCCCCAGTGGAAGGCCCCTTCCTCCGGCTCCCGCAGGTCACTGCCATCCTCACCCGGAGGCTCCCCGGGGCTCTCATCCGGCTCCGGGGGGGACAGCCCCTTGTCCGGCCCTGACGCCTGCTGCCACTTGGTAGCAAAGAGATCCCAAAATCCAGGCGCCTTCTCAGACTGGGGCAGCTCGGGTGGCTCAGCGGCCAGTGGGCTGGGGATAGAGTGAGGACAGGGATTTCTGTGTGGGGACCCTTCCCACCGGGTCCCACAGTGGCCACAGCTGGGACCCCCAAGCCCCCCATGTCCCCCTCCATGCCGGCTCTCCCCCAGCCCAGCCCCCAGCAGGGGAGGGGGATGCAGGTGATGGGTTGGGGGGATGTGGGGGCTCAGCAGCTCCCACAGGGGCTGGATCCGGGGTCCGGGGTGTCCCCCCCGGGATGAAATGCAACTCACTGGTCCGCGCAGGGCTCCGGGCTGAGCAGCTGGTGCTCGTCCTCGCGGGTGAAGAGGGACGAGAGGGTCCTCCAGCCGCGGGCACCCACTCCCTGCACCTGGGGGGAGGCAGCACCAGGCTCACCGGGGACCCCTGGGTGTCAGCAGCACCCCCGGCCCCTCTTCCATCGGCCACCTCCTCACCTTCCTCGCCAGCTGGGACACGGGGCTGGGTCCCTCCTCCATCAGCGCGGGGGTCTCGGCCGTCTCCATCAGCTCAGGGGGCTCTCCCTGCAAGGATGCCCCGGTGTGAGCGCAGGGGTGCGGGCAGGGGGGAGCGCAGGGTGGTCTCTCACCCCTCTTCGGGGGGTCCCAGGCGTGCTGGGGACCCCCCACCCTACCTCGTCCTGCAGCGCCCCGTCCGCCCGTGGCCCCCCGAGGGTCTGCAGCACTTTGGCCTTGTAGAGCCGCCAGAAGCCCTGGGCCATGGTGAGGGGCTCGCCGGGGCCGGAGCCGGCGGGAGCCGGGGCTGGAGGGTGTTGGAGGGGGGGGGACCGAGTGACGATCCGGTGGCTTCATTAAAGTTTCAGCGGCCACTTCCAATGCACAAAAGGAATCTGAGCCCGCGCTGAGCCGGGGGCAGCGCGGGGGCTGCCGCTCTGGTCCCCCCCAGCCCTGCCCTGCACCCCCCGCTCCCCAGTGCCCCCAGTGCCCCTCGCCCACTGGGCACCCCCATGGGCTGGGGCACCCCCTGCCCAGGGCGCAGAGCGGGCGCTGGGGCTCCGCGCCCCCCCGGCCCCGTGTCCCCATCTATAATTGATCACGGAGGAAACGCGATCGGCGCCGGGGACACGGCGCGCTGGGCGCTGACCGGGGCAGCGCGGGGCCCGCTCACCCCGCGGGGGACGCGGGGACAGCGCGGGGACAGCGCGGGCACGGTGGCACCGGGGGATGGGGGGGCTTTGGGGGGTGCGACTGTGCCCGGCGATCGGCACCGGCACCGACACCGGGACCGGCATGGGGACTGACACCGGGACCGGGACCGGGACCGACACCAGGACTGACAGCGGGACTGACACCGGGACCGACACTAGGATTGACACCGGGACAGGCACAGGGACCGACACCGGGACCGACACCGGGACCGACACCGACACTGGGACCGACACCGGGACAGACACCGGGACTGACACCGGGACAGACACCGGGACAGACAGCGGGACCGACACCTACACCGGGACAGACACCGGGACAGACACCGGAACAGACACCGACACCGGGACCGACACTGGGACCGACACCGGGACCGACACCGGGACTGACACCGGGACTGATACCGGCACTGACACCGGGACAGACACCGGGACCGACACCAACACCGGGACCGACACCGACACTGGGACAGACACTGACATCAGGACAGACACCGGGACTGACACCGACACCGGGACAGACATCGGGACAGACACCGGGACTGACACCAGGACAGACACCGGGATAGACACCGACACCGGGACAGACACCGGGGCTGAGCCGGAGGGCGTGGCCTGATGTCGGATGGGCGTGGCTTCTCACACAGTGGGCGTGGTCTGCATACCTTTTATGGTATTATGGGCGTGTCCTGCCGTTTGACGGGCGTGACCAGCCGCTTTGTGGGCGTGGCTTATGCGCTCGGGGGGCGTGGCCTGTCGCTCCGTAGACAGCTCATCTAACATTGTGGGCGTGGCTTTGCAGCTTGGTGGGCGTGTCCAATCGTTTTGTGGGCGTGGCTTACGCGCTTCGTATACTGGGCATGTAACTTTATGGGAGTGGTTTGTCGGTTTGTGGGCGGGGTTTGCCGCTTCGTGGGCGGGGCCGGTGGCGGCGCGCATGCGCAGTGCGGCGCGGTGCGGCGTGTCCCCGCCATGTCCCCCCGCAATGGCCGCCGCACCGGCGCCCACCGGGCGCACTCGCTGGCCCGGCAGATCAAGACCAAGCGGCGCCGCCGCGACCTGGACGAGATCCACGTGGACATGAAGCCCGAGAACGCGGCGCGGCTGCTGCGGCAGGAGATGGACCCCGACCTGCCGGGCTGCGCCCAGTTCTACTGCCTGCACTGCGCGTGCGTGCGGCGGGGGGGGGTGTCCTGGTTATGGGGGGCCCTGGGATTGGGATAGGGGATGTCCTGGTCTTGGGGGTTCCTGGGATGGACGGTGTCCTGGTCTTGAGGGTTCCTGGGATGGGGATTGTCCTG
>JAWWEW010000060.1:5607744-5642128 GCA_035583185.1 Anabacerthia variegaticeps
CCTCTCCTCTCCCTCTCCTCTCCCTCTACTCTCCCTCTCCTCTCCCTCTTCTCTCCCTCTTCTCTCCTCTCCCTCTTCTCTCCCTCATCCTCTCCTCTTTCTTTTCTCCCTGGGGAGGGGTCATTCCCTGGATCTTGCTGTGGGTGGCAGGGGGGTCTGGCCATCCTCAGCATTTAGGCTGAGACTGGGTGAACTCGTGGCGTGGAGAGGGCTCTGCCATCAGCTTGGGGTCACCCAGCCAGAGGCCAGCGGGGACACCAGCAAGGGGGTGCTGGTCTGTGGCAGGGCTAGATGCAGCAGTGCAGGGGTACCCCTTTGAGGCTTGGGAGCTGGCGGGGCCTGACCTACTGGGGCTGAACGTGGAGGTCCTGGAGGCACTGGGTGTGTGGCCCCTGGGGCACCAGGAGCTGCTGCTGGAGGCTGTGGAGCAGCTCCGTGAGCTGGTGAGTGCCAGGAGCCCTGGGGGCTATGGGGAAACCAGGGAGGAAAAGGGGGATGTGGGAGCACCCTGGGCTAGGTGGAGGTGGGGACACAGGGGCACCCTGGACTTGGTGGAGGGGGGCTGTGGAGTCACCCTGGGCTGGGTTTAGGGGGGACATGGGGACACACTGGGCTGAGTTTAGGGGGAAGGATATGGGGGCACCCTGGCCTGAAGAAGGAGGATGTCGGGGTCACCCTGGGCTGCATAAAAGTGGTGACACTGAGACACCTTGAACTGGGTGGAGGAGGCATGTGGGGGCACTCTGTGCTGGTTGGGGGTGGGAATCAGTGGGCACCATGGGCTGGGTGAAGGTGGGGGTTTGGAGGCACCCCAGAGACCCCCAATGTCGCCCCATTCCCTGGCATCTATGACCCTGCCAGGATGCAGGGCTGGCGAGCACCAGCCTGCGGACACTGACGGAGAGGCTGCAGGAGCTGGCACAGGACATCCAGAGCCTGGTGCTGGGGGGGCTGCCGGCAGGGGATGCCCCCGAGCCGCCCTCCCTCACCCTCCTGGCCCGAGTCATCGATCTGGTCGGGGCTGCCAAGGGACTCTTCTCCTGGCTCAACAGGTCTGGGGCAGGTGAGGGCCCCCCTGGGTGCTGGGTGCCCCCACACCAGGGGCTGAGCTCTGTGTCCCCCTCCAGGTACCTCTTCTCCACCCTCAATGACTTCTCAGCCAGCCAAGACATCGTCCTGCTCTGTGCCCAGCTGGCAGAGACGCTGCAGGCGGTGGGTGCCCCGGGCAGCTCTGCTGCCCCAAGGCCACGGTAATGGGCACAGTGTCGGGGTTTGGGAACCAGCTGGCAGCTCTCCCTGCCTCCCAAAGCTCTGCTGAGCTGGAGGTGGGGGAAAAGCTGGGGTGAGAGGGGCCGTGGTGCAGGGTGGGGGTTCTCTGTGGGGTCCCCATAACTGGGATGGAGCCATCCCTTCCTGCTCATCCCCACGCCTTGTCCCTCCAGGACTCTCCTGCAGCCGAGAGGGACAGTCAGATCCTGCGGATTGTAAGTGCTGGGTGAGGAGGGGGTGGCAGGCACGGGGGTTCAGTGCTGCCAGGGCCCCCCTGAGCCCCCTGCTTTCTCCCACAGTGCCAGCACATCGTGGGCATCTGTGAGAGCATCGTGAGCTGCAGCCCCCTGGCGCTGCTGGACTGCAGGGCTGTGCTGCAGCAAGTAGTGCTGGCACTGCCCCCTGGCCCGCAGAGCAGCCCCCCAGTGTCCCCCAGCACCCCGGTGCTCACCCCAGGCCTGTTGCAGAGCCCCCCAACATCTCCTGACACCCCAACGCTGCCCCCCAGTCCATGGGGAAGCCCCCCAGTATCCCCTGACACCTCGGTGCCACCCTCTGACCCTCTGAGGAGACCCCTGCCACTCATCACCACCCTGCTGGTGAGTCCTCACCACCCCAGTGGTCCCCCACTGCCTTGGGACCCCCCAGCCCCCTGCTCAACTCCCCCTCCTGTCCCCACCAGGGCTTTGAGATCACCTCCACCAGCTCCTGCCTGCACTTCGTGTCTGCGACCACCCCGGAGGTGAGTGACGATCTGCCCCTCCAAGTGCCACCCTGTCCCCTTTAGCGCCTGCTGTAGGGAATACCCCCCCATCCTCTTGTGGCCCTAACCCAGAGCAGGGGTGGGCTGACTGCAGCTGAGACTGTGCCACTCATCTCATGAGCCTGCCCATGGGGGGAGGCCCCTCTGTGCCCCAATCCCACCAGTCACTCGTGTCCTGCTGTGCAAGGTCGGGTTAATGGTTAATCCCTCCCCAGTTCTCCCCATCCGGGAGACATCCCGAGTGTGGATTAGTTTAGGAAGTAAGGGTGGGAACCAGAGACTGGGCACCTCACTCCCACCCTGCCTCTGCCCAGGCCCTGGCTGCCCACGGGGGCCAAATCCTGCCCGGAGATGAGATCGTGCAGGTCAATGAGCAGGTCGTGGTGAGTAGAAGGGGACAGGACTTGAAGATGGTGCTGATTTTGGCAGGGAAGTCATGGACAGGGCCAGGAGGGCAGCTGGGAAGATTTGGGGGCAGAAGGGACCTGCAGCTGGGAGGATTTTAGGGGGAAATGGAACCTGTGCCTGGGAGGATTTGGGGGGTATATGGGACCTGCCACTGGGAGGATTTGGGGGGATACAGGAGTTGTGATCTGCAAAAAGCAGGACAAATGGCTGGGAATGGTCTGGGGGGACACAGGAGCCACTGCTGGGGTGGGTTGGGGGATGTGGGATCTGTGCCAGGGGAGGGTTTGGGGGATGCAGCAGTTGTGGGGCTGGGGCCGTGTCCCACAGCTCACTGTAGGGCTGTGCAGGTGGGTTGGACACGCGTCAACCTGGAGAAGAAGCTGCTGGAAAAGGCAGAAGGGGTCACACTGGTGCTGAAGAAAATCCCCCTCAACCTGCCCAGCTCACCCACCTCTCCCAGGCAGCAGGTGAGCCTTCCCAGTGCTCCCAGTTCAGCCCCAGTGCCACACTGGGCTGTGCTGGCAACCAGGCAGAGACACTCAGAGCCGGGCATCTCCCATCCCACTGGTGATCCCTAAAGCTCTGGGGTCCGTGGTGGGGTGGGGCCGACCCTGACACTCCATCCACAGCTCCCGGGAGCATTTTCCGATGCTGCAGATTCCCTTGGCACCCGGAGTGGGGAGTGCCCAGGCAGCCCCGTGTCCCTGACCTCCAGGTGAGCCCCATCCCCACCACCCCAACACCCCCATTCTGACCAGCAAGGAGCTGTTTGGGTGCACCCAAGGCCCCTTCCCAACTCTTTTTTTTGGGGTGGAGAAGTCCCAGCAGCACAGCAGCTGCCTGCGAGTGGCCCGGGAAGCTGCCCAGTAGCCTTAAGGAACGAAAAGAAAAAAAAAAAAAGTGGGTTGTGTTTGCAATTCATTCACTTGGTAACGTTTTAGTGGGGTTGAAACTATATTTAGACATGACCCTTCTCCTCTCCCGGAATGGAAAGGCGTGCAGAAAGCCAATGCCAGCGCGGGCAGGAGGCACCGGCTGGGCTCCCACCCTGCTGGGGACCAGGAAGGTCTGGGGGAGTGGGTGCTGAGCCCCCCTGGCCACATCCCCTCCAGCCCCACTCCTCGGGCAGGGAGAACCGGGGGTTCCCCACCCAGGGGCCAGCAGTGGGACCCTTGCAGTGTTTGAGGAGGTTTGTGGCTCAAGAATCCCGTTTTCCCCCAGTGTTGGTGCCGACTTGGACTCAGGGCCGGACTCTGCGCCGGATCCTGTCACTGACGAAGAGGAGGAAGAGGACGAGCGGGAGCTGAGGCTGCCTGGGGTGGCTGTGGAGGAGTTGCTGGGACTGCCAGGACGGGGTAGGAGGGGAGCAGAGGGTGGGATGGAATGATTTCCCTCCAGGACAGGAGGCTGCAACCCCACTCGCCGTTCACAGGTGCTGCAGAGGAGGAGAAGGAGTGGGAGAGTGGCACCAGCTTGGATACCCCCTTGGACACCCCCCTGGGCACCCCACAGGGCATCCCAAACTGTCCAGGCATCTCTGCTGCCACGGGACCCTGCCCCACAGAGCTGAGCCCCACAGCAGCCCCCACCACGGGGGCTGGGGGTGCAGAGCCCAGCCAGCTCCCAGGGGAGGTGAGAGCTGGGAGGAACACTGGGAGGGTGTCAGGGTACAGGGGGACACGGGACTTTGTGTCCTGCCTGAGGTGGGAGTCAAAACACCCCTTCCCCTCCAGCACACTGCTGTGTGTGTGAGTTGGGGGTCCCTGAGGGGGGTCTCTAAGGGCTGTGTGTGTTGCTGGTGGGGCTCAGCAAACGCTGCCCTGCCCTCACCCCTGCTGTGTCATCCCTAAATGCTCATTTCTATCTCCCCATCCAGGGCAGCCCCCAGAGAGGACGCAGACCAAAAGGTGAGCCAGGACCCTGCCACGTTGGGGTGAAGGGAGTTGGGGGCTGTCCTGGGGGGCTCTGCTCCCCCTCCCCTGCCTTGACACCTCCCCAACACTGCTGTGTCAGGAGTGGCAACCAGGCTGAGCCGCCGGCGGGTCTCGTGCCGGGACCTGGGCCGGGTGGACTGCGATGGGTGGCTCCTCAAGAAGAAAGACCATGTGGGCTTCATGGCCCAGAAGTGGAAGCGGTGCTGGTTTGTGCTGAAGGGCCACACGCTCTACTGGTACAACCACCCCAACGTGAGTGGGGGCACTGAGTGTCCTTGCCCCACCCCACACCTGGGCAGCCAGGATTTCCCAAGGTGATGGTTGGTGAACATGGCTGTCCCCATTCCTCACAGGATGAGAAGGCTGCAGGACTCATCAATGTGGCCACCTATGACCTGGAGAGCACGAGGGAGCAGAAGAAGAAATAGTGAGTGGGGTCTATCTCACCATGGGCATCCCAGCTGGTGCTGGAAGTGGGGGAATGCTGTCCTAAGGGCATGTGCTGATGAATCCTGCTGGGTACCACCTGCATGTCCCCACAGGGCTGGTGAGGTCCTTATGAGACTGGTAGACTGCCCAGGGGGTTGGTGGGGTCCCCATGGGGGTAATGGGGTCCTTGCAAGTTTGGTGGGGTCCCCTCAAGAGATTGCAATACTCTGCCCATACTCTGAGCAAGATGTGCACTGTGCTTCTGGTATTATCTGGGATGGGGCCAAGGACTGGAGTGTCTCCCAGGGCAGGGAAAAGCCCAGAACCCTGGCATGGAGGGGCTGCAGTGCTGGGGAGGCTGAAGGGGGCTTGGGGCTGGCTCTGTGTCACCACAGCAAGAACCTGCTTGTCCTCAGTGTGTTCCAGCTGTGCCACCAGAGGTACAAGCCCTTTGTCTTTGCTGCTGAAACCTTGGCTGACCTGAGCATGTGAGTAACACACCCACTGGTGCTGGTCAGCACCGGTCCTGCCACTCCAGGCTGGCCAGAACCCTCCTCTACTTGTCTGTCCATCCTTTCCCTCCCCAGGTGGGTCAGTCGCCTTGTAACAGCCAAAACAAAGTACGCACTTGCCCACCAGTCAGTCCCAGACAAGGAGGAAGGTAACGGGCCCTTCCCGGGGTGGGAGATGGGGTCAGTGGGAGGTGGAGACTGTGGGGCAGCTTGCCTAGTGCCACATCCCCTATGTGGCACCACTGGGAGTTTTGCCCATGACTTCTGAGAAATGTTTCCTGAGAGGAGGCTGGGGTGATGCTCACCTCTGGGGGGGAATCTTGGGGCTTCCCACTCCCCCTGTCCTCCCCAGACTGCTACAGCGAGACAGAGGCCGAGGACCCAGAAGATGAGTCCCCCAAACATGGATGTGACTCGGTGAGTGGCCCTGGGGGACATCCTGGGGAGGGGACAAAGGTTCCTCACCTCACCCCCTGCCCCATCTCTCCCTCAGCCAAGGAAGAGGCTGCAGAATCCCCCAGAGAAAGCCCAGCTCTCCCCAGCCAGCGGCGAGTCCAGCAGCCCCCAGAGCAGCCCCCGGCCCTGCTCTCCTATGGGTAGGTGCTGGGGGTGGCATCTGTCATCCTGTCACTTTGTGTGCGCCCTTTAATCAAAGGCAGGGCCTCCTTTTTCTCTGTGCGTGTGTGTGTGCTGGGGTGTAACTTGGGTTGAGATTTGTTTGCTTGTGAACTACCTTGGGATGAAGGGAGCCTACTGGAAAGATGGAGAGGGGTTTTTGACAAGGGCATGGAGTGACAGGACAAGGGGGATGCTAAAAAGAGTAGGTTTATATTAGGTATTAGGATTAAGTTCTTTGCTGTGAAGGTGGTGAGGCCCTGGCACAGGCTGCCCAGAGGAACTGTTGCTGCCCCATCCCTGGAAGTTTCCAAGGCCAGGTTGGATGGGGCTTGGAACAACCTGGGCTAGTGGAAGGTGACCCTGCCCATGGCAGGAGGCGGAATGAGATGATCTTCCAGGTCCCTTCCAACCCAAACCACTCTGTGATTCCACACTCCCAGGGCAGGGTCCTGGGCAGGGGGAGCCCCGCAGGGTTTCAGAGCTGCCCTCCTGCTCCAGTGCTTCTCTCTCCTCTCTTCCAGACCCTGCCGGGGAGGATCTGGAGAGCCTGATGCGGTGCCTGAAGCAGGGGGGTGTGTCCCTCATGGGGCAGCAGCGGTTCCTGACGCAGGAGCAGTGCCGAAAATCCTTCCTCCGGCGCAACAAGAACCCCCACATCAACGAGAGGGTGCACGCGGTGCGGGCGCTGCAGAGCACGCTCAAGGTGGGACGCCCAGCCCCCTGAGCCCCCCTCCCAAAGCCCCCTGCCCGCGGGTGGATGCCCCAAAATGTTCCCCTTGTCCTGGGCAGGCGAAGCTGGTGGAGCTGGAGGCCCTGGAGCAGCTGCTGGGAGAGGCCACGCTCACCTCGGACACCTTCAGGCGCTGGAAGGAGGAGCACCAGGAGCTGTACCAGGAGCTGCGGGAGGGGTGGGCAGGGCAGCAGGGCCAGGGGTGCGATGGGGGGCTTGGGGGCGAGCAGGGCCCCCCAGGAGAGGCGGCTGAACCCTGAAATCCCATCCGGACGTGGCACGGATCGGTGCTGACAGAACTCGGGGTGCTGCAGGAGCACTGAGCCCGTGCCGAGTACACTTTTGGAAGGCTCATCCCCCCGAGGAAGGGGCTTCTGCTGCATCCATCCCCCCGCCCTGGGGCGGGGCGGGGCTGTGACAAGTCTTACTTTTTCCCAAGGACATTTTGAGTCTTATTTTTTCCGAGGATGCTCCGGCTCGGCTGCAGGTTGGTAAAGGCGGGGAGGGGGCTGTTCCTGGAGGGCCGTGCTCCCTCTGTGGCGCTGCCGGAGGGCTCCTGTGCTGTAAATAAATCGATTTGACAGACGCTGGTCGTGCTGCGGTTTCTCTTGGCGCTGAAACCATAAAATCGTGGAGTTGTTTAGGTTGGAAATGACATCGCCGCGTCCTGCTGTTCCGCCACTCACCGCCAAACCACGTCCCCATCTGCCACATCCACACTCTTTACCAACACCCCCACGGGCGAGGACCCCACCGCTACCCTGGGACACGACAATGCCACGGAGCAACCGCAACACCCAACCGGCACCTCCCCTGGCGTCACTTCGGGCCGCTTCCTCTTGCTCGCTGCGAGCAGAGACCCAGCCCGGCTCCCCGGTGCTGTCGGGGGTTGCAAAGAGGGAGAAATTCCCACTTTTATCGCCTTTTTCTCCAGCCGAGCGTCCTCAGCTCCCTCACGCCCGCCCTACGGGTGCCGCCAGAGGACACTCTTCCTCGCCCCGAACGCCGGCGCTGCGCGGAGGGCGTGGCCAGCGTTCGGGTGAGCCAATGAGCGGCGGAAAGGGGCGGGGACGGCGCGCTTGATTGGCTGAGAGGACCGTGAGGCCCCGCCCCTCGCTCTATGTCACGCCCCCCCCCGTGGCGGGAGGGGGTAACGGTCGCGGCGCGGCGGAGGAAGGTGAGGATGGACCTGGGATAACTGGGAATAACTGGGATAACGGGGATAACCGGCACCGGGAGCCGCGCCCCACGTCCGCAGGGGATGGCTCAGCGCCTCCCACAGCCCCTCAGGGGCTGCCCTTCCCTCCCCAGCCCTTTGGGAACTGATATTTACGGCCCCTCAGAACGGACCAGCCCGTACAGACCCCCCCCCGCCCCCAGCCCTGAGGGACCGGCCCCTCATGGACTGACCCCCCGCACAGGACTCGGCTCCTCATGGACTGACCGCCCTCAGGGACGGGCTCCTCATGGACTGACTCCCCCCACAGGACCCAGCTTCTCATGGACTGACCCCCTCATCCCACCCTGGCTCCCTTTTCCCCTCAGAGACCGACACCACCCCCTCCCAGCCCTCAGGGACCGGTTCCTCATAGACTGACCCCCCATAGGACCCAGCTCCTCATGGACTGACCCCCACCTAGGCTCACCCAGTCCTTTAGGGACGAGCTCCTTATGAACTGACCCCCCCTTGCCCCTCAGGGCCAGGCTCCTCATGGACGGACCCCCTCACCCCACCCTGGGTCCCTTTTCCCCTCAGGGACCGACCCTCAGCCCTTCAGGGACCGGCTCCTTATGGGCTGACCCCTCCAGCCCCTCAGGCACTGACCCCTCATCCTGTGCCTTCCAGGTGGTCCTGTGTCCCTCCCCCTGGTCACCCACCTTCCCCTATCCTCCCCCCACCCCAAATCGCTACTCTCCCCCTCCCTGGGTTCACATCAATCCGTGTACCTGCCCTCCCCTTCCATGGGGTAAAGTGTTTCTCCCCCTCTCCATGACTCCTTTCCCACCTTCTCTAGCTGCTGCTGGAAGGGAGGGGTTGTGGGGTGGATGGGGATTCTCTCCAAGGGGGTACATCTGTGGATTTGGGAGGGTGGTGCTGAGTGACGTGGGAATGCTCTGATTGTTTTCATTTATTTTATTCCAGGAGCCCATGCTTGAATTTCCCTGTTAGAACTGTTTGACTGTAGTGCCTGAGGCTGAGCTTTACACTGGGGGATTTCAGAAATATACCTAAATAACTCATATCTACATAAATATACCCAAATTAATCATGCTTAGCACTGCATTTACTTACAAGTATTTTATTTCTTCTTTGAGTATAATGCTGCTTCTGGTTCATTATCCTGTTGTATTCCCAATGTCTCTCCTATGTTGTAAAGTCTGTATGTGTATGTTTTCTGGGAATTAATGGCTTCTCTGAGCTCTTTGAATCAGTTTAGCAGGAATCTGTAAGAGCTGCCAATTGAGGGTTTAGTCTGGATGGATCGAGGCCTTGAATTTCCACAGTGTAGCCTGAGAGCTGTGAATTGTACTTGTGTTATCAGAGACAGGAAATTCACTGTTTGAAGTACTCAGAGAAATAGATAAATTAACCCAAAGCTCTGGATAGATAAAAATTGCCGTGCATGGAACAGCAAGGCTGATTTTTGAAGGACTTTTGTGTAGTTGCTCAGTGACCTCTACAGAGGGCAGAAATGATCTGGTTGAGAGTTAAGACTTTTAAAGATAAATTTTTAGTCTCTGTAGACATAAAGTCAGTGTGTAGGTACCGTGGTGACTAGTGCTCTATAAATACCCACCATGAGGATAACACATGCACCAGCTGAAAGGTGCTGCTGAGCTGCTGCGTGCCTGGAGAATGGTGCAAACAGCAATTCTTGTTTTTCAGGCCTAAAGAGGGAAAAAAAAAACCCTTGTAAGTTAAGTATTGCCTCTGTTGCTGCAGGGAAGAAACAGATATTTTTGGGAGGAGATGCTAATTAAGTGTGAAATGCCATGTTACTCTGACGTGTTTGTATCCTTTGCTTAGTTAGTGGGAAGAGGGTTTGGGTTATACTGACTTAAAATATGATTTTTATTTATTTATCCAGTTCACTGGCTAGATAAGATGGCTGCTCCTGGGAAAGATCCAGACCTGAGGCTCCAGCAGAACAATCCATCGGGTAAGGACACTCCTTTCTTTAAAGCCCTGCTGCTGTCGGATCCTGTTTCAGTTTCTCTGAGCAGACACGTGGCCCTGAGAGGGTTCTTTACCAGAAGCTTTTTATTCAAAAAAGTCTTACTCCTGCAAAAGTACTCAGGGTAGAGAATCATTTGATAATTTATCTCTATCTTGAGTGATAACTGATGAATCTGGGAGAGTTCTTAATAGTTAATGAGAAAAATACATATTTAATTTAGCCAATTTTGCTGTGTGGCTGTGCTGCTGCAGCTGCTCTTTTAGTCTGAGTACCAGAGCATCAGCTGGGTTTGTAATATCAGACTTGTCAATGAGAATATAATTTACTACTTTTGCATTCTGTCTTCCATAACAAGATTGATTTTTGGTTTTCTGTTGATATTATTTGACTTCCCTGTGCTTGCTGCCATTTCCTTTTGCTAAAGAGATTTATTTAACCATAACACAGGGAGTCAAGCAAGGATCAGTTTGGGGTTAGGTAGCACTGGTAATTAGTTATGGCTTAATTAGGTGTATTAAAGGGCTTTTGAGTCTGTTGGCTAAAGCATAAATACCCCTTTTTTTTTCTCTCCAGATCCCAGCACCAGTCAGAAGAGCAAGTTCTTGGAGACTGACTGGAAAACACCCATGTTGTCCATGAAGTCCCAGAGCCGCATCAGTCGCTGTCCAAGTGTGGCTGACAGTGGGGATGGGGGCATTGGGACCTCCTGCTCAGACAGCACAGAAGGTGACGGTCACCATGGGCTCACAGGATGTAAAACTTGGAGAGCAGGACCTGTAATGATGTTTGTGTGATTTTTTTTTTTTTTTTTTTAAAGAAATAATTTATAGGTGCCTCTGTGCAGAAGTATTTGTCTCTTCAGTATTAGAGCTGTGTGCTTCTCGCTGAAGAACTCTGCAGCCTGACCCTTTAGTGAGGCACATTCTGTGAAATTGCTGGTCCCAGCAATCCTTTCCACCTGTGTTTTCATCTTTGTTGTTTCTCCTTTCAACGGTCAGGAAGTTTCTGGTGTGCTTTAAAACACTTCACACACCTTTCAGGAGCTGTGCTGAGCCTTTAGAATGAGCTGTAGATCTTAACTGAAGGCTTTAGAAAGTCTGGCTGTTGTAAATATTGCTGGCAATATGTGTTTAACTATCCATCAAGCCTCTTCTCAGGATAGTAAAACACCCTGTTGCGGGTGAGGACAGGGAAGGTGATTTCCCTTTGGGAAATGATCCTTGTGAGCACTGGTGATGTCGTAGCCTGGTTTGTAAGAGCTAAGGGTGACCTGCAGCCCTGGCTGCTGGTTGAGGCACTCTGAGCTCAGTACATTACTAAGAAATGTTGTGATGACCCTTAGCACACTCTAGGAACCCATTGCAGCACCTGCACGTGGCGTGTTGGTCAGAGAACTTGAGTTCCTGACAGTGACACTGGGGGATAAATTTAGGGGCTGTAAAAGGAAATGGTACTGTCTCTTCTTCTGCCAAGGTGAACATGCTTGTGACTGTCCAGTAGCATAGTGTTCTCTGGGGTTCCCAGGCCCAGCCAATTAGTGGCTAAGAGATTTTCTCCCTCCACTGATCACTTTTGATGAAGGGATCTAGTGCCTTTATTATGACAGTTTCCTGCAGTGTGATGATGGTCTTTGCAGAATCTGATTTTGGTTGCATTCAGATTGTAACATTTATTCCTTCTTGTAGCAATGCTTGGAGGGTACAAATAGGTGGAAGGGTGACCTACAGTCCCCATGCTGGATTAAAGGGACATCACATGGGGATGGGCCCTTGGCCAAAGCCACGAGGACAACAAGTTTGTGTACCTGGGAGAACCCTGGAATTGCTGCGATACAGAACGTATCGGGACAAGGAGTGGGAACAGGCACTTTGCTGTTTGCCTTTCTCAGCTCTTGCTGTTGCTGTATGGAAATCTGAGAGTTGCTAAGAATAACCCCATGTGTCTGTGCAGCCAGGTTTGGTGCCCCTCTGGCAGGACGGGCTCACAGGGTGCGTGTGCCAAGCCCTGTCTCATTTCCTGTGGCAATAAGGTGAGAGCCATTGCTCCCTCCTTTAGGACGGGCTCTTTTGCTGCAGTGTCCTGGAGGAGCTGGAAGGTCAGATCCTCTGGTTCAGCTATGTTTGAGGCTCACCATGGGCTCAGGGAAGGCTCCTGTTAGCTCTGGTTATGGTTCCGAGTCGCTGTGGGACGGGCAGAGCAGAATCACGGTCTCAGTGTTCAGCTGAGTAAGTTTCAGCTTTTTATTCAATATAAAGGTCTTGATTTCTAAACCTGTAGGAAGATAACCTTATTGATTTAAGATTAGATTAAGATAGAGTAGCTTAAAAACAAGGATTAAAAATGTGAACTGCATTAAACCTGGATTCTCCCTGTTGTTTATGGTGTCAGGAAAATGTCAGCAGGTCCCTGAAACTCACAGTGAGGGGGAACATCGGTGTGCCTGAGTTGTGCTGCTGCTATAGAAGGACATGCTGAGGGGGAAAGGAATTGGGTTTAAAATTATTTTGGAAAGTTCACTGGAGGAGTGTATTTTCAGGATTGTAGTTAGAATATCACTCTTTTTTTCTCCTAGATTTCTGCAATTCCAGTAACGGTTCCTCATTCCACCCCATCAAAACCCAGGTGACCATTCCAACAGCTCACGTTATGCCTTCCACGCTGGGTGCCTCACCCTCCAAGCTGTGCTCTGCAGGAGACCAGGGCTGTTCCCAGGGCATTTCAAAGACTGCTGTGCCAGGATCTGCCTCAGAACACTCAGGGCTCACAAGGAACGGGGATTTTAACGCAGGGAAGTCGTCTCAGGGGCCACCCAGGGATCTCCTGCATCTCTACGGGGCTTCAGGGGAAAATGGCTTTGAGCAACCCTGGCCTCCTGCTGCTGCTGCTGCTGATCCCATGAGAACAGAAGACCATTGGAAGTTTGACACCCCTGCCATGGAGCGCACCCTTAACCAGTCTCTCTTTCTGGACAGTTTGTGTGCTGACCCTCACCACAGGTTCCAGAAGCTCAATCCACACCCTGAGGCAGGGAAGGAGCGTTACAAGGTGCTGCCAGAGAGCAAACAGGGAGCAGGGGCCAACGGAGCCTGCGAGCCCCGCGACGGGACGTGGCCGAGCGGGAGCAGACTGATGCCAACGGGACTCCAGGCCAACAATTTCTTTTCAAAACCCTTGGTGACTCCTCCACCCCGAGCGTGGGTGTCAGAAGGGTGCACACTGCACCCACACAAGGGGGTCTGCGAGCTCAGTGCGTGGAAACAGCAGCTGGACAAAGTGCGATTGCAGGTGGAGCAGATGCAGGTAGGGAGCTGCTCGTGTGACTGGGGCAGTTTGAAACCCTTTAGTCAGGAATCCTTGTGCCAGACTTAGGAAACAAGGGGGAAATTGTCTCATGCTTCTCCCTGTGTGACACTGAAAGTCTCCTAATGATCTGTTTTTACAGCATGTGGTGTCATAGGTATCATTTGACACGCTGCGTGTGCAGAGCAGCCCTGGATTATGTTACAGTGCTGCACCACAGCTCAGATCAAGAGGTGAAATACTCTCTCTGCTAGAAACTGCAGAGAAATAGCCTGCCAAGAGGTTCTAAACAGTTCTAGAATAATTTTATTCTGTATCTAGTGTTAAGAAAGATTTTTTTAAAAGATGCATAAAACCAACTGCAGTTTATTAGGTGGAAACAGTTTGTTTACCACCTCCCACCAGCTGTACCTTAATGGAGACAAATTGTTTCCAGCGAGCTAGCACAGTGATCTAAAATTATTTGTTAATCTCCAGTTGTGCTTGGGCAAAGTTACTTGTTCTTGGACATCAACAGAGACTGAAATAGCTGTGTCCTGGCATGCAGATGAGCGCACAGTGTGCAAAATAGCTCCAGCAATGTTGCAATTACCTCTGTGGGGCACAAACCTCTCCCTCCTTGTTTTGTCTCCTCCTGCAGTTACAAAATGGAGGCACCTGCCCCCATTCCTCGATGTATTCTCCATCACTGCCTGCACCTGATCCAGCCCAGTGGATCAATATCCTGAACTCCAATGAAAACCTACTCAAGGAGAAAGAGCTGCTCATTGACAGGTGAGGGTTTGACTGCAGTACATTTCTTTTTGGAAAGGAAGGGTTTGGAAAGTACCAAGGAAAGCTCATTTTTCAGAGTCCCTTTTGCCCAATTAAACTTATTTATTGCAAAGAAGAATATAATGACCTTTGAGAACAGCCTCCTCTTCCTCTTGGAATTAGGATGATGTTCCTGAAGGGTTCAGATAAATTAATTTTGGTTATGGTTTTCTGTGTTTTATAAGGGATAAATATTTCTGTTCACATCATGATTATCTGGAATAATGCCTTTTCGCTTAAGGACTTTCGGGGAGCTCCTTGAGATCTTTCTTTTAAATTGTTTTTTGTGAGATTGAACTGGCAAAGAACATTTCTCTTAACCAAGGCTAATGATCCACAAGCTTTTTGAAAAAAGTAAGTCCTGATAAAAAAATACCGTCAGTATTGAACGATAAATTCTTTTTTTCCTGATTTTGAGTCACCTGCTGTTTATTCATTTTACTCATAAGCTCCACAACCAAGCTGGATCATCCAAAGCATGCAAGGCTTGTGTGTTTTATCTAATCATTGTTGGGGGGGAAGGTTTTGAAGGGTCCTTTTTCCTCTGCTTGTTGCTGTGTGGAGCAGTAGTGTTGTGGTGGCACTGTTCCTGTTGTATTGCTGCTCTCTACTGAATGTTTGAGAACAGTTTATTACCTGCTTTTTTGACAGACAAAGACAGCACATATCCCAGTTGGAGCAGAAGGTCCGGGAAAGTGAATTGCAGGTTCACAGTGCCCTGCTGGGCTGTCCAGCATCCTATGGAGATGTCTACATGCTGAGGATGCAGGTAATTGGGTGCAACAGGTGTCAGCAAGAGAGATGAATCCAATGGTCCTCTCACTTGTTAGGTGTTTGCTGAGCAGGAGTCAAATGATACTTTTTATGGGGTCCTGATTACTCCTCACCTCTGGGATCCTCAGTGACCCTTGAGGTTCCCAGCCCTGAAGGATGACAGCTTGTGTAGGAGCTGTGCTAGTGATGCAAACACCTGGCAGCACTGACAAGTACTATTTTGGATGCTGCAGTGTGTAAGATGGGCTGAGTGGTGTTTGGGAATTGGGAGGGATGAGAACACAGCTCTGGGACAGCACAGCTGTTGAGTGCCAGTCTGTAATGACCAAATTCAGGGGCTGTCTCTGCAGGAGCTGCAGCGGGAGAACACGTTCCTTCGAGCTCAGTTCACAGAGAAGACTGAATCCCTCAGTAAGGAGAACATTGAATTGGAGAGGAAACTGGCTGCTGCAGAGGTGGATGTGAAGCTGGTCCGGGAATCACTGAAGGAAACTGTGCAGAAACATGCAGAGGAGTTAAAGAAACAGGAAGAAAGGGTATGATCCCATTGCTCTAGAGATAGGAAGGTGTGCTTTCTTTGAGAAGCTAAGAGTCAGTGTAGTGCTGAGATGGAACTTAGCTATGGCAGTCTGTAATTGCAGGTATTTTCTGATCTCTTAGTAGAGTACTTTGGTTTATAAGCAAAAGCCCTTTCTCCTGCAGTAAGAAGCATTTTAGTACCTCTTTTACCCAAAAAAACCTGTCTTTAGTTAAATGAGCAGAAATGCTGCTGAGTTAAGGTGATCTTATCTTTTGGTTTTGAATTCTGTGCAAAAAGCTAAATAAGTGGGCTTACAAAAGACTGAAGAATAGATGAGAAATTATATAAACCCAACTTGTCTATAACTGTGCCTGCAGGTAAAGGGAAGAGACAAACACATTAGTAACCTTAAAAAGAAATGCCAGAAGGAATCTGAACAGAGTAGAGAGAGACAGCAGAGAATTGAAACCCTGGAACGATACCTGGCTGATCTACCCACCCTTGAAGAGCACCAGAAACAGAGTCAGAAGGTAAAACTCCCCCTGAGTTGTGAGGATGGCTCTTTGCATACTTGCTGATGTGACTTTTCTAGAGCTGCAGCTACTCCTCTTTTTTGCAGCTGAAGGAATCTGAACTGAAGAGCACTGCTCTGCAGGAAACAGTGCTGGCACTGGAAGCAGAGCTTGGAGATGTCCAGGCTGCTTTCAGGGAGCAAAAGATGCAGCTGGAAACCCAAAAACAAAAGGAGATGGAGCTTCTTTCCACTGTGCGCAGGTAAGAGTGAGGAGGATTAGAATAAACTTCATCTTGGCACTGTTTTCATTGCTGTACAAGAACAGTGATGCTTCAGCACAGCCAATGCCCCACCTGTCAGAACCAGGTCATTGTGGATTTGTGATGATTTTGAGTGCTGGCCAAAATACCATGTTCAAATTCTGCCTGCCAACAGTGGAGGGTTGGGACCAAAACCACATGGCTGGAAAAGAGGGCCCCTATTTTGTCACCTGGGATTGTCTGTCTCCTCAGCTGGGTTTGTTATCTCTCTCAGCTGTAACTCCTTGCAAAATGGAACTGCTTAACCTGCAGCCATTTTGTCTGCAAATGGGACAATCTCACAGGTAGGGCTGTGTCCAGGGACAGGAACTCCTTCCAGACAGGCCTGGCAGTTTGTGAGCTGGGATGCAAATAGGGCAGCACTGACATCTGATATGAAAATAATTTCCCTCCTCATGTTGTTTCCCTTCTTGAAGTGAGGGAAACACCCTAAATAAAGCTGTTTTTTTCCCGTGGTGTTCTGCTAACCTCAGCTTGCAGGATAAGTTGCAGCAGTGTGTAAAGAATGCAGACAGAGGACACCCTGCCCAGGATGGGGAGAGACAGAAAATGGAACATGACTCTCTGAAGAAAGAATGCGACTGCCTCAGGAAGGTAAGAGGCTGTCCCAGTCAGGAATCACACATTTTTCCTTCCACTGAGTCACATCAGGCACTCAAATGAAATCAGGGACTTCTGCAGTCACAGTACTATTAAAGCAGGAGTTCCTGGAACTGCAAACTGTGGGGTTCTTAAAGCTGTTTTTGGTGTGATAACCGCATGCTCCTACAGTAACGCTGGGGAGAAGTTGCAGAATGCAGAAAAGGGGAGAGGAAAACCACAAGAACATGAGGTCTCTGGTCTGTTTTTGGCTGATATGTCTAATGGTGCCTTTTATCAGGGAATCTGAGTCCAGTCCTAGCAGCAGCAGTGATTAAAGCAGCAAATGGACAGGGAAGGGAGAGGTGATGCTGTTCTGCTGAAGGAGAAATCCTGGTGGCACTGCTGGATCTGTGTGGCCAGTTCTGATACCTCTGCTTTTGATTCCAGATTGTGGACAAAAAGCAGAAGAAGATGGAACAGTTATCCTTGCAAGTAAAGGTGAGAGATCCTGGGAGGGACCTAGAACTGGAGAATCTGCTGTGAAATGAGTTAGACTTGATGTGTTTCTGTGTCTCTTCCAGAACCTGGAAGAACAAGTGGCTCAGGAAGAGGGCACAAGCCAGGCTCTGAAAGAGGAGGCGATGAGAAGGGAAAATGCACTTCAGCAGCTCCGGGCTGCTGTGAAAGAGGTCAGGGACTGTTTGGGGTGCCTGAACATAGCACTGAATGAACAGTGGATTGTCCTTCAGCAAGTCCCTGCATTTGGAGTCAGCAGCACATCTCCTGCTAGTCAGCTGTCCTGTCAGGGCTCTGAAAGGAGCTCTCCTGCTCAAAGGCAGGAGGAAAAAGGCAGTTTCTGCCTCGGGAACTTCAGCTGGGGCTCGGGGTGTGGTGGAGGAGGCCGAGCTTGCCATCTGGGGGCAGCAGGGCTGCAGGCAGGAGTCCAACCGCGAGTTGGCTCTCAAGCCTAATGAAAGCCAAGCACAGCAGCAGCCCTTGAGGGAAGGGATGGACAGTGTTGGGGTGCACAGCCTCCTGAAAGCTTATTTTGCTTCATCCTGCCTCAGCAGGCAGGGTGCAGTGACCCGGGGTGCTTCCTATCTGAGCCAGGAGAGCTGAATGCTCACCCTGTGTGGGACTGACACTCATCTGGAGTGCTGAACGTAAACCAGCTCCTGCCCTCAGTGCTCCCATCATGGAGCAGTTGCACTGAGATGCTTTAAGTGTGGTGGTTCTGTACCAAGTGCCCACTAAAGGGCTGTGTCTGTGTGTCCAGCTCTCTGTGCAGAACCAGGATCTGATCGAGAAGAACCTGACGCTTCAGGAGCGGCTCCGTCAGGCCGAGCTGACAGCCCAGCCCCTGCCTGCTGACACAGCCCGCCTCACCCAGGAGCTGCATGGAGAGCTGGCCATCTGTCTGCAGGATCTGCAGTCTGTCTACAGCATTGTCACTCAGAGGGCTCAGGGCAAGGACCCCAACCTCTCTCTGCTCCTGGGCATTCACTGTAAGTAGAGTGACACAGCAAACCTTTTCACTCCTGTGCTGTGGCAGAATTAAATAACTCACATATAGCATGGGATTGTCTCTCTGGGTTTCTGAACCCTCCCCCTGTGCTTAGCTTGCTCTAAAGGTGAATGCTGTAATAACTGAATGTTAAGTAGAACCTCCTTTGCAAACATGCATTGGTTTTTCTGGCTGACTTGCAAATGTGTGTGATCCTTGGTCAGAATTGTATGTGAGGAAACTCCCTTCTCTGACTTCACAGCTGTGCAACACCCTGTGAAGGAGAAGGAAGACTTGCTGAGCCCTGATGGACTTGCAAAAAAAGTGGTGGAGGTAAAACAGCTTCACAAAGAGGTGGAGGAGTTAAGGACTGCGATATCTGACAGATATGCTCAGGATATGGGAGACAACTGCATCACCCAGTAAAGAACACTCCCCAAAGTAAGACAAGAAATGAAGACTTGAACCCCTCAGGAGTCTTGAGCTCCTACAACCTTAAACCTATTCAGCACTTTACCATCCCTCTGCTCGGGTACAAGAGGTGTGACTTATCTGATCCATGAGGGATCAGGGGGTTTGTTGCCAGAAGTGTTCAGCTGCTGACTGGCTGACTGGAATCGTTCAGGGCTTCGGTGTCGGGCTGTGCAGTAGCTTTGATCTTGTGGAATGTGTTTTATGCTGTGTTTGCTGGAGCTGGTGTGGTCTCTGATGCTGGGAGATGAATTCTGGCTTGCCTTCCAGGCATGTCAAATGCTGAACATGCAAATGTGATGGTTAAAATCATCACTAAAAGGAAGTGTATGCCCTGGTGTTCCTGATAACTTCCCTGTGCAGGTCCTGTGTGACTAGTGAGACCAGAGGATTATTGGAATGTTCAGAGGATATCTGGATTTTGTAGGCAGGCAGGTGTGCCAGTTTTAATGCTGGTGTTTACACTGAGGTGCTACTGGCTTGGATTTTTGGAGCAGGACCTGCTTTCCTCAGGTAAATACAACCAGAGTCTTTCAGTAGCCACCATGAGTTGGAAATTAAAGCAACACTAAAAGACTGGAAACACTCCCCCTGGGCACTGTTACCCCAGAAGCCTTAAGCCTTTTGCCCCCCAGAATAGCACTGGAAGTTGGGTATGATTGAGACTGCAGAGGAAGTGGGTTGATGCTGAAGTGCCTTAATGTGCTGGTGGAGAAACCCTCTGTCCCCACTCTGCTTCGTGCCTAATGCATCTGCTGGCAGATGAGGAGCTGCTGTTCTGTCTCACAGCCTTTTAGAGCCATCACAAACAATCCTGGGGAGCCCCAAATGTCTGTGGCCCCTGCCAGAGCTTCCGAGAGCCTCTGTGCCCCTGGGGACACTGCTCTGGCTTGTCTCTCTGCTGCTTGATTGGGAGAAAGCCATGCTGGTCCTAATGTGGAGGAATGGCACAGAGAGCTCTTCCTGCAAGGCAGTGGCCACTCAGGCTTTGTTGTAGCCCTGCCCCTCATTCCCTGCTCCTCTGCAAGTAATGGGATTTCTACATTAATTGGTGTGGGGTGAGTTTCACTGCACCACAGATTCATTTCACTAACCCCCCTTAACCTTAGTGATGACTTTATTGAGTCCTTGCTTGTGACAACACAGTGGTGCTGAGGGTGGAACTTTGTTGGTTTTCAGCTTGACTTAAGAGCAAAATATTAAGTTGTAATGGGGAAAAGTTCTTGGAAGCTTGTGCTGTTTGGTCAGTCTTGGTTCATGTTGGGGCTGCAAGCCCTGGGTTTGGCAGAAATGATTGTTCTGGTTTTGTTTTGTGTTAAAAATTATGACCAAATCTGTTTTGTTTTTAGTGTTTGGCCACCATGGGTGATGGTGGCAAGGAACTGGTTGGTTTGCCCTGAGCTGCTCTCCCTGTGTCTAGTGTGTTGTGTCTGTCCCCAGGCTGCTGGTGCCATGTACTGAGTGAAACACATTTCCAAGGCTATTTCTGGAAGTCATTTATCCTGACTGCTGGGATCTCTGTTGTCTCCTGCAGGTTCTCAGGGTGCTGTTGAGCACCATCCCCTTTCCCCCCTTTGCTTTGGGATGCAGGATCTAGTTCTCAGGTGCTGTGTGGGGACATGTTTACCTTCTGCCCCTGCAGAGCTGGTTATGAGATGAGTTTGTGGCTGAAACCACCTCGGCTGATGCTTGGAGCATCATCCATGGCCATGTGCCAGCAGATGAGCTGCCCAGGTTGTGTCCCCTCGCCATCCTCCTGCACAGCTGAGCCCATTTGGGTAAGAGGGTGATCCATGTGCCCTTTGCTGCTGCTGCAGGTGGAATTTTGGGCCCTCAATTACTGAACACCCCAGGCCAGGGGGGCAGGATGGTGTTCCCTCCCTGCCCCACCTTCCATCTCCTCATGCCACACGAGTCCCCCCTTACCCCTCAGTCCCGTTGGGCTCAGCGTGTTTGCACCAGCCTGTGTCTTGCTGCTTGTTTGTACTGAGTATTTTGATTATAAAATAAAGCTGCTCTAACCCACTCCTGCCAGGCTGTACAGCATGGGGAGGGGACGAGCTCCCTGGGACGGTGCCCCGTGCCCGATGCTGGCAGTGGCTCTGGGGGCAGTGCTGGTATCTGTGCCCGGTAGGGGCAGTGGGTTCCCTGTTCCCGGTGCCTGTTCCCTATTCCCGGTAGAGGTGCTGGGCTCCCCGTTCTCTGTGCCCGGTAGAGGCGGTGGATTCCCCATTCCCGGTAGGGGCGGTGGGTTCTCCATCCCCGTGCCCGGTAGGCACAGCAGGGTCTCCATTCCCGTTCCTGGTGCCCGGTAGGGGCGGTGGCTCCCCGTTCCCATCCCCGATCCCGCACCGCCCCCGCCGATCCCGCATGCCCGTGCCCGCCAGCCCCATTGGGCCCCGCAGTCACATGCCGGGCGGTGGCGGGGCCGCCCGCTCCTCCTTCCCTCCCTCCCTGCCTCCCTCCCTCCCTCCCTCGGTCCGCCCAGCGCAGCCGAGCCAAGCCAAGCCGAGCCTCCCTCCGCCGGGCTGAGCGCAGGGAGCGGCCGCGATCGCACCATGAGCACCCTCAAGGTCTACAGCACCTCGGTGACCGGCTCCCGGGAGGTGAGCGCTGCGCCGGGCAGGGGTGGGTGCCCCGGGGCCCCTCTTACCGGGCATGGGCGTCTCTCTTCCGTGGAGCTCCCCCCGCCCCGCCCTATCCCAGGTGTGTCCCCTGCGCTCGCTGCACCGGCCTCTCCATCCCCCGAGCCCGTCCCTCCGTGCTGGGTGTGCCCCCCAACGCAGGGCCGAGGTGGGGTCTGCACTGCCGTGCTTAGCGTGGCTGGCAGGCTGGGGTGTGCACCCACCCGCCGGGCTCCTCTCCATCTCTCCATAACCCGCCTTTCCCAACCGGATTCCAGATCAAATCCCAACAGAGCGAAGTCACCAGAATCCTTGATGGTAAAAACATCAAGTACGAGCTTGTGGATATCTCCCAGGACAACGCTCTCCGGGAGGAGATGAGGGCAAAGGCAGGCAACCCCAAAGCCATCCCACCCCAGATCGTCAATGGAGACCAGTACTGTGGGGTAAGGCTCCTGCTCCGAGCTGGGGATCAGCACCATGAGGTTGGGTGGTGGGTGACAGTCCTGTCCCTTTGGTTTTGCTACAAAGGGTGTCAACACTCCTTGTATTTCCCATGAGCACACGGCCAAGATGCTACCAGGGTGCATGGCCATTTGGGGAGGGGTGGCTTGGGAAGAAGGGGGTCTGGGCAGGGGTCTTTGGGTGACCATGGGTAGTGGGGCTACGCTGTCTGGGGCCGTCCCTGCTTTGCTCTGTCATCCTTGGCACGACCAGCTGGTACCTGTGCTGTGAACCAGTTTGTGCCATGTTCTCAGGGGACCCTCTTGCCTTGTGAGCGACCGTGTGGCTTTTCCCTGCAGGATTACGAGCTCTTTGTGGAAGCAGTGGAGCAAAACACTCTGCAGGAGTTCCTGAAGCTGGCCTGAGTCCCGGCTCCTCTCCCTTCCTGGACTCTACCTGTGTTCCTGAGCACCCTCATCTCCGACCACCTTCACTTCCAAGGTTGTCAGCGCTGTCCTGGCACCACAACCTGTATCCCAGCACAGGGAAAAACCCATGACCAAAACTCATTGCAGCTGCCTCCGACTCCCTCCTGCCTAACCCCAATATCATCTCAGAGGGATCCAAAGAAAGTCTGATGCTCGCTGCTCATGGCCTGTGAGCAAAGCTGGGCCTGGCTCACTGCAGCTTCCAGTGCCTCTGTAAACAGCAAAGCCTCTGGGGCCGTGTGAAGTGTGGCCAGCCATCAGCCCCCTCCCCTGCCTCGGGAGGGAAGGGCTTAGGGCTGCATGTTACTTCCCACTTCTCCTAATTGCTGTTAAAATTGTACATTCTGCTGCCTCACTTCCTTTTTTTTTTTTTTTCCTTTCCCTTTTTCCCCTCCTTTTTCATCTCAATTGTAGACATAATGGCAACTAAGTAATTTTTTTTGTTTGTCTTAATTTAATGCAAAAATACTGCACAGAGTTGGGGTCTGACCACCCACCATGGAGGAGCTGGGGGCAAGGGCTGCCTGGGGGGATGGATGGGGCTGGAAGTGGGGTCTGTGCTGCCTGGGGGGATGGATGGAGCTGGAAGTGGGATCTGTGCTGCTCCAGCCGCCCTCCGCTGTGACCAGGGCTCCCTCGTGAGCATTAATGGCTCAGGGCTGCCCCAGACCAGCTGATGCTCCAGCTGTCTGATCTTTCCTCTTTGAGTTGGCTTTTTTGCAATCCTGGACCAAGTGCATTTTGTTTTCCTGCCAAAAAGCAAGTTTATAACCAGTGTTGTCTTCTGAAATGCTATTAAATGTTACTGTACCTTTCATTTCAGCGCTCCTGCGTTTCTTTTAAATCTGGTTTTATTTTGACTACAGGTTAAACATCACCCTACGTAATGATTCTGAGTCATTTCCAGCTCAGAGGAGCAGTTGTACTCGCTGCTGCAGCCTGACAAAGATCTTAACACCTTAGATTGCTGCTGCTAATCAAAGGCTCACAGGACTTGTCTGAATGTCCCACGGCGTGGTAGTGGCAGGTTCCTCACTCGAGCATTCCTCTCCTCTGCGTGATGAGAGCAACAGCCCAGGGCAGGGACAGCTTCAGCCAGACACGTGAGCAAGAAACAAACCCCTGGCACAAAGATTACCTGGCTGGTTATAGACCAGGAGGCAGAGGGGTATGGTGGAAAAGGCTGCTCCTGGATCTATTGCAGGTGGGAAAAGGAGGAAGCTGAGAGAGAGCTGTGTGGGTTGAGTCACCGGTCACGGGAAGCCTGTGGAAAGCAGCTGGTTTGCTTCCTGCATTTGAGTTGTGCAGGGTCCAGCTCTGGCTGGAGGGGACTGGGAAGAGCTCTGGGCACCCTGAGTTTCCGCAGTAACTGTGCCTCTGGAATCTAAAGGAAGTGGAAGCTGCAACAGGAATAAAGGGTTTCATTGGGAGCCTTTAATGAGGGCCGAGTCTGCTCAAAGGGAACCTGCCAGAAGGCGCTGCCTCGAAGGAGTGGGAGTGTTGTCAGCTGGGAGTCAAGTGGGAGCTTGTCACAGCTGGAATGGGAGGAATGTGCTGGGGAAGGGGAAAGGGCCTGCAAAGTGCAGCACCAGCCCACGGAGAGGGAGGAAGATGCTTTATTCAGGGCTCGGCAGAGAAGGCACGGAGGGATTCTGCTCTTCTCCAATGACACGGTGTCCTGTTGCAGCATCCAGCTCCCGGCAGCAGGAGGAGGGAGGAGGGAAGGAGGGCGGGTAAGTGCAGGCAGGCTGGAGCCTGGGCCCCGCTGGAGCTGGGGGCTGTCCAAGGGAAGGAGTTGTGCACGTACAGGAAACCCAGTAGCAGGATCTCCAGGCTGACTCGAGTCTGGCTCAGTCCCAGCGTTGCAAGGGCTCAAGGCCTTCAGGTTTAGCTTCACCAGGGACTGTAGAACTGGGCCTGTTTCTCCCCTGGTGTCAGTGCAGTTGAAATCGGTGGGGAGCAGCTGTGTGTGGAAAGCAACCTGCCCCTGGCTGTGTGTCTGTCCTTCTGCTGCAGAGTTCCCGAGCCCAGCCAAGGATCTGCCCAGCACCAGCACGAAGCTGGAGGGCTCCCCAGGCAGGGATCAGCCCTTGGAACCCTCCACAGAGATGAGGGACCAGGCTGGACCCCATATGTGAGCTGATGGGAGCTCCCTGTGCTGGGAGCCCACCTGTCCTAGGGAATAACACCCACTGTGAGGCAGCAGGAGTGGGCCTGGCACCCTTTGCCAAAAGGGAGAGCCCAAACCACTGCTTCATCGCAGGTAATGGCACAATGAAACTAAATCTGGAAAGAAAACCTCTTCCCTGCCAGGGCAGGTTATCGCAGGTGATGGTGAGAGGCAGCTCCTTCTCCTTGCAGACCTTGGGGTGAGGAGCTGTTATGGTGTTTGCAGCCCAGTCCCTCTTGCTGGGAGGGGTCTCTTCTCCTCAGCAGCAGGGAGGCACTGGGGATCAGCCCACATTCCTGCAGGCTCCTGGAGTTGTCCGTGTACACCCTCTGGGGAAAGGTACTGATAATCTCATACGAGTCGGAGTCTCCACCCCTAGGAAAGAACAGCACAATCTTTCCTACTCACAGGATCCCCCAAGGTTTTGCTGAGATGCTCTGGCTGATCCAGCTGTGGTTATGCAAGAGCAGAAAAAAGGGCTTCCAGTCCTTTGCAGACAGCCAGGCACAGAGCAGCTGTTCCAGCTGCACAGCTGCAGTGGGAAGCTCATGCATCCCAACAGCACTGAGCTCATCCTGGGCTCAGACCAAGGCCAGGGCCCTGGCCTGTGACAGGAGTGGGAAGAGGGGAGAGCAAAAGGGGGCCCTCAGCCATCTGGAACTGTCCCCAGAGGGCTGTGTGAGCCTTTGGACAGCATTAAATGGGTCAGGACATTGAGATGGCTGAGCAAAGGGGGTGTTGATCCAGCAGCCAAGCAAGGGCTGTAGCTCAGCTTCCAGGCTGCACCAGTACCTTGGGAATGATGGCACTAGTCCTGTGAGTGCTGCTGAGCAAAGGTATTGATGGCCTGGGTCTGATGGGAATTTTGGGAGGACAGATGTTTGGGTCAGCCTTCTGGCAAAGATAGGTGTGAAATGCTCTGAGCTATGTGGGACCCTGACAGCACTCCCTGGGGAGTGTCTGGTGAGGAAGCTGAAGGGGCAGTGGGCTGGGGCTGTGACCCAGCTCAGGCTGATGTTTGAAGATCTAGGCCTTCAGCAGCCACCAAGAACCCTTCCCTGGGGCCCTGCAGAGCCAGGAGGAGGGAAGTCCTGGGCATACCTGATGTGGGTGAGGTGCTGGCGCAGGTCCCCGATGGTGTCAGTGAACAGCATCTTCACAACATGTGTGTGCTCTCCGCTCTCGGATTTGACACGGAGAGTGCAGACACCAGGGCCAGGAGCTCCAGCCTCTTCAGTTGTCTCCACCCTGGTTAGAAAACCCTGTCAGCTGAGGAGTGAGTTCCACTCCATGGGCAGAATCTGCAGGATGCTGGTGTAGTCTGAACATGGGAGAAGAGTTTCACATTTGGGAATGTTCTAGACATGAATGAGGCCCTATCTGACTGCAGGAAACAGACCAACCCACTGCCCAAACTGCTGCTTTGCTTTCCCTGCCTGAAGGTGCCTTGAAGAGGGTTGTTGACCTTTTTTAGCTTTTTCATTTTAAATCAGGACTGTCTGGTAAGTACTTTGCCCTACTTCTTTGATTAAAAATAATCTGGGGTTTTTTTCATCAGCTATTTGGGTCTTGGCTTGCCAGAGGACTGAGTGGAAAAGTGCTGTTAGTGAGACCTCCCACTTGGGCATCAGTTTCTTGGAGGGGTTCTCCCATTTAACATGACTGCAAACAGCTTCTTCAGTGGTTTCAAACTCTTAGGCCATGGCTTGTTGTTGGGAAAACTATTTCACAGAAATAAGTGACATTTTGAACAACAGAAACTCTTTTGTTAGACATGCAAAACATGGCAGGCTTGCCATGAAAAATTCAGTGGTCTTCCCAAGAGAGCAAACTTGGCCTTTTTTCTGATTATTTCTAAGGTCTAAAAGAGGAAAGTCTATTTACTTCCTGAACCCCCTGAAATAAACCTGCAGTGATGAAATAGGAGGCAGGGGAAATCCTGACAGGGCAGAGGTTGGGGGGCTGTACCTGCACCTCTCCAGGTCAGCCAGCCTGGGTGTCTCCACGGGGGTCTCTTTGCTGCTCTGCACCCCATCAGGGCCCTGAAACCAAACCAGGTGAATGTCACCACTGCATGGAGAGCAGCCGGTGCCAGGGCAGCCCAGAGGCAGGTGCCCAAGTGCCACGTGTGCTCCTGTGGAGCCTCTCTGGGAGGAGGAGACTACAGGGTAGCTGAGAGGCACAAGGAGGGGGTGCTGGTGCTGTGCAGGGTGCTGAGCCCAGGGAATCCCTGCTGGCCCCCTCCTGGGGGTGTCTGGGGGTCTGCTCATACCTGCTGTGCTGCTCCAGCTGAGCCTTGGACACCAACCACTCCGTGTTTCAGGGGCTTGGAATTCCCCTTGGGAAACTGCTCCGATGAGGGTTTGGGACCTGCCAGAAGAGAGGGGAGATGTGTCTGTGTGTGTGACCTTCTGGACAGACATTTTGCCCCCAGAACAGGCTGATGTGGTGAAAGGAGAGAGCACAGCAGCCGACAGGGAGAGCTCTCATCACCCCTAGCGAGGCTGAGACTTGCTCTCGGGTTCCTCCCTTGAAGTTTGTCCCACTTTCTGGCCCACTAAATGTTTGATTGTCAACATCAACAGTGAGAACAGCACGGCCTGTTCAGCACAGCTGGGATGCACCGAAACCTGGATAGCTCTGCTGGGAAAAACTGACACTGTCACCGTTTTTACAGACTTGACCAATTTTTCACCTTATGAGGGTGTATTTGTTGGTGTCCATTCCTTTTGGTTTGGAAAATTGTTTTTTTCCCCTATATAGAGAAAGGGAATACTTAGCAGAGGTTCTGTTTGGGAATAGCCCTGAGATGAACGAGCAAGCAGTTCAGCTGTATGTAACCAGGCAGTTGTTGCTGATGGGAGATGCACCTGTTGGGTTATTTAGTGATGTACACACAAACCCACTGGTTTCTGTCTCTGACTGACTGAGTCTGACTTCCCAGCCCTGAAAGGTATTGCTTATGCAGACTGTGAGAGTCTAGAAGCAAAATGAGGAATCTGTGGCCTGACCTTATGTCCCATATTCTGTTATGAAAGTCTGAAGAGAAACTGTCGCATATTTAGCACAGTTAGGAGTGATGTGGCTTGAAGGTGTCTGTGTTTATGGGATGAGCCTGTAAGAGAACAGAGGGTTGTTTGCCCTCCCTCAGCCTTTGATAGTGGTAAAGGTGAAGGTAGAAGGAGCTTGGCCTTTCAGAAAGGCACAGGGCAGGTATGTTTTTTGGAAATGTGCTGCATTTCTGGTCTTTTACTTGGCAGGTCTCATTTTATAATTAAACATGAGAGGACACTGTGTGTGCTGCCTGGCTCCCAACTCCTGAAGCAACACCAGGCCCTGACCCAGAAGGGTTGACTTCCTTGCTGAGACCCCTCCTCCCAGCTGTGCTATTCTGGTAAGGTTTAGAGATTCTCCTCTTTGAAAATTAGCTGCATTTTTGAGGCAGGGTTAAGATTTTACCTGGGATCTCAGTGGTTTCCTGCACTTGGTTTGATTCTGAATGACCAACCATTTGGCCATGGCCAGGAAAACTCCCTGAAAGGTCTCCCTCCTGAAATACCACGTCCCTTCTGTCAGTGACCTGTTGAATTAAGTCCAACTACCATAAGCAAATCTGACTGTTGCACAAGCTTCTCTTGTTGCATCAGAGCACAATAAATGACAGCAATGACAACCAGCAGCTGTAAACCCCAAATGAAACCAATGATGCACAGGTTAAAAAGAACTTCATCCCCAAGAGCTTTGCACAATCCTCCCTTCCATGTGACTTTCCAACTTCCATGGCTCCCAGCTCACTCCAGCTGGACTGACCTTGTCTTGCCCCTGCAGTTGTGCCCTGGTTTCTTTGTGGCAGTGGGTAGGTCCAGCCTCTGGTTGTTCCTGCTTACGTGTCAGATACACTTCAAAGCCCTAGATTCAAGTCCTCTGAGGCTTTCTGCCTGCAAATATGGCCTTGGCTTTTTGCCATTTCTGAGAAATCAAAAAGTGGGGCTCAAGAGAACGTCAGCTGGCCAAATCTGGTTAGCTTGTGGCAAAATAAAATCTCATGACATCCTCTTTGAGAGACACTTGCTCAATCTGGTTTTAAAAGCTTTTCCAGGAGATCCATTTGAGAACTTTCTTGTTTTCCAATTTAGTGATGCAGCTCTTCAGATGCTGCACGTGCTACTTCTCTTACAGAGCCTGCTGTGCTCTTACAACCCTCCTTCCAAGCCAAGACTCACTGAGGCAGAGAAATCCTTCAGTGCTGATGCAGAAACACTCACTCACTTCCTCTAACGGCTGTAGCAGGTGTGCTCCCCACTACCCTTTCCTCCACACACCTGCACAGCATCACAAACCTCAGACTCAATTGCTGTGGGGAGCATCCAGCAGACTGATGAAAGAAACCCGAACAGTTTTCTTGGGAAGCAAGAGAGCAATTTCTCCCCAAAAGCTGGTGAAAAGGGTTTGGCACTTACCTGCAAAGGGATGCCATCGGGGTAGCGGGGCTGCAGCTCTGAGGGGAAATATCCATCCATGATGTCCTGAAGGCATTGCTGAAACAACATGACAGCTTGTGGTCACACCACAGACTGTTTAGCTCAGGACTGATATCTCTGCTAGGCTGCTCCTATTTGTGGTATTCTGCCATGCAGAAAAGTCTTCACCGAAGACACAGAATCTCATCTCTAAAAACTAAGGCACAAAGACAAACAACTCTTTGAAGGCACTGTGGGAATGCAGGGCTCACTTTTAGGACTGAGATGAGCTCAGAAGCCTTTTTGCCTTGCCTGGGGCTTAGTGAAGGGTGGCAGGATGGCTCTAATTCCTGTGTAGACCTTTCCATACCTGTGTGGATGGGTCCTGGTAGGGCCTGAAGGCTCCGTTGCACATGATGATGCCATTTTTGTACAGGGTGAGAGGGAGGGGTTCTGGCTGTCTCAGCCGAGCCCCCTGCAGTGTGTGCTCAATTTGAGAAATGCCTTCTCCAGCCAGCAGGTTCAAATACTTAATGTTCTCCAAGATTAAATCAAAATCAATCTCGTGTTTGGAAACAACTGCTTCACCTGTGGCAGAGGGATCAGAGTTACAGGGGGAAGGGGATGGCAGCAGAGCAGCTTTGATGTGTATGAATTCGAGGTGTGTTTGAGCCCTGACGTTTTTTTGGGGCTGTCATGGTTTGCCTTTCATGTGTTTACAAACTGTGGTGCAACACTGCTGCTGTGGTGCAGCCTGCCAGGTCCATGTGGGTGTGTGCTAAACCACAAGGGCAGGGCAGAGGATGCAAACTCACAGGGCTCTGCGCTCAGCTTTGCCTTGTTTATCACTTCAGAAGTGCTGTGTTGTCCCTGTACAATGCACAGCCAGGAATTTCACTAGTTGGATTAACTAGATTGGATCAGGGCAGAGATGCTGAAGGAGTGTCAGGGCAAACAGCTGCCTGCACCAAGAAGTTGCTCCTGGGGCAGGGGCTCTGCAAGGGTGTTTGGGTCCTTGAGGGTGGTAGAGTGAAGCAGTAAAAGGGTTGTGATGGGGCAAAGGAATGAAATCAGATGAGGAAATGAAAATATGCAAGTTGAGGTAATGCCTTTTGTATTTGTTCTTCTGCTTTTTTACAACTTGCTAAAGGAGGATGGGGAAATACACTTATAAAGGGTCAGTGGGCTGAAACCAAAACTATTTCTACTGATTTCTGTCTGGTTTTCCCCTCCTGCATCTAGGGGTGGGGAAGGCCTAGTTAGCTAATATTTGCATGATGATTGGGAAGCAACATTGACTCCACAGCCCAAGTATTCTTCCTTTTTTTCCTCTGTTACCACTTCCTAAGAAGTCATTGCCAAACGTCCTTGGACCCCACACAGCACAGCCAGGTCTCAATTATACCACTCACGTGGTAGTTGGGAGGAAAGGCAAACAATACTCCCTGATGGGGCCAGACAATGTGGGTAAGTTACTACTACTGTGCTGTGTACACAAAGCACCTGATTCCGTTTTCCACCCACTTTACGTCAATATTATTAGAGCAATCAAGCTTCAAATGTGCAGGGTATGTGAATTCTGCAGGAAACAGCTGGTGTGAGGTCCTCCCACGGGGCTGAGCCATCATGTTCTCTCCTGAAGAGCTTACAAAATATAGGTATATAAAATTAAGCCTGGCTTAGCTTCTGTTAGGTCCCCCCATGTCTCTGTCCCTGGGATGGATTGATGTGAAGAACTTGGCACAGGATCACAAATTCTGTAGATCTCAATTCTCTCCCTTCTCTAAGCAGGCAGTGGGAGCTGGGATAGCTGCTTCAGCCAGGAGTGTGCTGGTGCTTTACCTGGCTTCCAGAGGCTCCTTGGCAGCAGCTCCTCTTCATCCCTGAGCAATTCTGTATCTTCCAGCTGATCCCGTGTCTCTCCAACCCAAATCAGACCATAGTCATTCAGAAACCGCTGAAAGGGGAAAGTACAGGTCAGTGCTGCAGATCAGAGCTTCAGAAAAGTAGAAATGGAAGCCTGAGCCTGCTCAGTTGTGACTGTGAGAAGCAGAAGGGGAGGTAGAAGAGGGTTGTCTTGGGGCTCCTTGGCCCAGGCAGACAGACTCACTGGCAGGGCAGTGGTAGCAGCTCTACTTGTAGCAGGCAAAAGGGAGTAGGAAAGCATTTGTAGTGATAGTGTAATCTCCCAAGACTGTAGGAGCTACAAAGAATATTTCTACAGTCCTGGAAATCAAAATGAAAAGGCTTGTAGGAGGCACAGATGTTTGTGTATCAAAAAACCTCCTTCTGCCCTGTTGCTCACATCCAACCTGCTCTTTCTTTCCGGAATGAGGGGAGGAGTTGTGATGATCAAAGTTGAAAAAGCTTGACAAAAGGCCAAACGGCCTGGGACTGCAGTGATCTCAAACTGAAGGTGCAGATGGCTGAGGGTGAGTGAAGCAGCTGTCTCACCTCCATCTCAGAGACCTGGGTCTGCAGGTGAAGGCACCTCACTTCCAGTTCTTCTAGGGTGGATGAGTCAGGAGCATCTGAAAAAGAGCTGAGGTTTCTGTGTACAGCCTTAAAGAAGAGCCTGTAGATAACCCGTGTCACACAGCACAGAGCCCCAGCAGCACCTGCCTGCACTGTAAGTGAACTCAAGCCCCTGTGAGAGAGGAGCTTTGTGTGCTGGACCCTGATAATTCAGCCTGCAGTGGTTTGACAAGGATCTGACAGATTCAGAGATAGTTGTGAACACTAGTCAACACTAGCTGAAGTTTTATGCTGCAGGAAGCTGGTGTTGAGTGGTGCTGTTGGCAATTATGCAATGAAAATTGCTTGGCTTCCTCAGCCCATTATAAAAATGAACAGGTGTCCACTAAAGCTGGGTCCAGAAATCTTAGCTAAGTGACAGCACAAGGCATGGTGAGGCACAAACCTCATGTCTGTGGTTTGAGAGACACAGTTGTGTTTTCTACTCAGGAAACAAAGAATTTACCACAGTTCTGCACTCACAAGGTAGTTCAGCCATGGTAGGAAGTGTGTGTGGGCTCAGCAGGAGAGCTGCTGGATTCCAAGGAACAGAATAGGGGAAAAGACCTTCAGTGACTCACTCAAAGCTGGGTTCAATTTAGTTAGGCTGCCTTGAAGGATGAGTGGACCAGTTGGAGGCTCCAAGTAGATTTTTGGTTTCTCTCAACTGTAGCAGTTTTCCTGCCTGTTTGAACTCTGCAGTATTTACTTCTCTTTTTTTTTCTGGTCACCCTTGGTTGTCTGTGTAGTTGGTTTACACTCATGGAAACTTAATAAACCGTAGGTAATAGGCCAGGAAATGACAATTTGCACTGCAGCAGAAAAAGCTGAGTAACAGATGCGAGTTGAAGTGCAGATCTGCTCTAGGAAATGGTACCAGCTCCACTGGTACCTCTCACCAAAGAGGCTCCTGGGCTTTGAGCCAAGCACAGCTCAGGGAGGAGCTCTGTAACTCTTCCTGAAGTGCTGAAGTTAGATCAGTTTTTACCTTCTCCTTCCTGAAGAGTCTTTATTTTCAACTCGAGTTCAGCAATCCTCCTGTCCTGCAGGGACAGAACAAATAATGACCTCACTTAGTTCCTGGGCCTCAGGACCTCGAGGCACAGTTGGCACAATTAGTCCTGGCTGGGTGAGTCTGGTGCACATGCTCTCACCCCACTCAGAGACAGGGAAAATAAGGGTCAGAAGGGCTGAATCACCTCACAAATACCTTAATTAGACTCAAGTGAGGGGTGGGATAAATACAGAACTCCAGGAATAGGTGACCAATCTCCAAGTCCTCCATCTGCACGAGAGCTGTGGGCACACACAGGCTCCTGTGCTTCCTGCTGAGGGGCTGATCTAGAAACTAAACCAGCATCTCTGCAGCCACTTCTTCAAAAATACATATCCTGTAATGTTTTGTTTTATTCTAAGCTATTAAAGGTATTTATTCTATTCAGTAATGCAGAGAGGTCTGCTCCAGGATGACTCTGCTGTGTGAGCACCTGCTGTTTCAGAAAGGAATAGGAAGGAAAAAAATAAAAGGTCTTGAAGCCCAAGAGCTGCTGGTATTAGTGCTGGGAGTCACTGCTGTAAGAAGTGACAGCAGGAACTTTCTCCTCTCTCACCCCAAGGCCTGATCCAATTGCTCTGTTGTTTTGCAAAGGCTCATTTGGCCAGAGATTAACTTTTTTTTAGCCCAAACAAAGTCTGAGCAGGTGAAACTGCTGTGGTTTCAATCATCAAAGCAAGACACAAAGCAGGCTCAGCAAGGGACTGATTTTTACCTTCAGCTGGATTTCTTCTGCTTGTTTCTTTACTTTTTGTTCCAACAGATTGATTTTCTGCATCATGGAGGATGTGAGCTCTGTGTCGGTATGAGCTGCACCTGGAAGCACAAATATCTGTTGTCCCTCTGGAAAGAGGGGTACACAGGGGGCCCCACACCAGAATTCCTGTTCTCCCACAGCAGGGAGGATAAGGGTACTTTTTGGGGGTAGGGAGGTGGCTGTATCACCAACAGCACATTGTGATGTGACAGTGGGACCACAGGAATTGGCCTGGAGTGTCACTGAGAAACTTGGATAGCCCCAGAAACCCCTAATAACTGAGGGACTTTACCCTCCATGTTCTCTTTCAGTGTTGTCCCCTGGAGCAGGAGGGGAGGCTGCCTTGCACTGGATTCCTGGTCCTAGGAGCCAGCCTGGCATCTTCTGAGAAGGGGCATGGAGAGCATGAAAGGAAGAAAACAGGTCAGTGTTTGGATCCAACTTCTCCAAAAGCAGGGGAAGAAATATCAGGGCTGTGCTGAGGGAAAGCAGGTGGCCTGGTCATTCAGTCCCATAGGTATTCCCAAATTAATGAGTGTGTGGGCACTCATTAGGAGCCAGGATCATGGGAAGGGACAATCCCAGCAGCTGGAAGAGTGATCACAAAGCGGAGCTTGCAGGAGACCACAATGCTGGCACAGAGAGGCAGAAAGTGGTAAAACTGAGTTATTTAAACAAAAAAAGCACAACACTGTGGGATTAACAGAAGCAGCAAAATTTACTGGGAGTGAAATGTGAGGTTTTGCTCTAAAACCTAGTAGGGAGGAGGTGACCTAAAATGGAACTGTAAAAATAAATGATATTCTGCTGTGCTCTAAGGCTGGTTGAGGATGTGGAAGCCTGTTGTTTCTTATCTGATTCTGGGCACTTGGAGAGAGAGAGAGAAAGAGCAGTGAGAGAGCTACAAGCATTGTAAAATGGGTAAGATGGTAAGAACTGCCTAACCTGTGAAGGCAACAAACTTGGGCAGCTCTGTCCATTTGAAAAATGAGGGGATAATATATAAATATAAAGCACATGTTCATTAACTTCGGGGGCGTTGCTTGATAGGTGATTTCTTTTTTGAATATAATTGTAATGTCCAAAAAAGCCCATACTATACATTTTTCTCACCTGCCCATCCTCCCAGCCCACACACCGGGCAGAGGGGGCTGTTTCAGGGACCGCGGGCAAAAAAAGGGGCTCAAAATAAGGGGGCACTTCCTTGGGGGAGGTGACTGGGGGGGGGGGGCC
>JAWWEW010000060.1:5645028-5679041 GCA_035583185.1 Anabacerthia variegaticeps
TCCCCCGGGGGTCCCCAAGAAGATCCCCCTGTTCTCCCCCCGTTCTCCCCCCTTCCCTCCGAGTCCCCCCCGGTCCTCCCGCGCCTCCCCCCGAGGATCCCCCCGAGCCCCCCCCGCGCCTGCGCACACAGCGCCCCCTGCAGGCCGGGCCGAGCGCCGCGCGCAGCCCCGCGGTGCGTCCTGGCCAATCGCAGGGCAGGGCTAGCGCTCCCCACCAATCCGGGGCTGCCAGGCTCGCCCGGTCAGCCAATCGCGGCCTGGCGAGGGGTATATCAGAGCGGGTGAGGGCCTGAGAGGGTTTTCTGTGGGGCGTGAGGCGGGCCGCGTGGGTGTGTGGAGCACCGCAATATAGGGGTGTTTATAGGGGGGGTTTCCCCTTCCTTCAGCAGCCTGGGCCTGTGCGTGGTCGTGTAGGCTGCCTGTCCTCCTGCCCAGGCGGGTCTCCGGGCCATCGATGCGGCCCTGCATCGTGGGGAGCATCCCCTGAGGGGCCACAGGTTGTGTTTCCCCCTGAGCTGCAGCTGGTGGGGTCCCGCAGCCCCCAGGGCACAGCTCGGCCGGCCCTCCCGTCTCAAAACCCACGGCCACGGAGCTGCCCGTGGGCACCAGAGGGCACTGGGACAAGGAGGAGGACACCGAGCACCCAGGCAGAGCTGGCCCAGGGAAGGGCTGTATCTTACACACATACATAAATACAGTTCAGGGAGGGGAGGTGGTGGTGGGGAGGAGGCCCTGCTGCTCTCCGGAGGGTCCCACACCGGTTGTATCCATGGGGTTCCTTTTGAGCCTCCTCGGGAGGGAGGCAGGGTGGTGTCCCCAGTGATGGAGAGGGTGGTGGGCGTCCTTCACACCAGCAGCTGAGGCGGAGGGGTGTGTGGGGCGCGTGGGGTCTGAGTCCTCCTGCCCCATGGCGGGGGTGTCCCCGTCCTGCCCTGTGGCACCGCTGCAGGCCGGCTCCTCACAGCACCTGTATGTCCCAGAGCTGCGTGGGCCTTTCCTCGGCCGCGTCCCAAATGACGGCGTGGTCCCGGTCGAAGGTTCGGCCGCCTGCGGAGCAAGGGGAAGGTTTCAGAGGGCAAACCCCACTCCTGATGGCGAAGGGGTGGGTGCCCCATTCATGCCCCATTCTGGAAGACCCCCCCCTGTGCCGGCGCTGAGGCCTCACCCTTTACATCGAGGATCATGTCCTCGAACATCTGGCTGTGGATGCGCCCCTGGGAATCGACGCTCCAGGTCTGACGTGGCACCCGGCTCTCGGACCACAGCACGGCCTTCGCGCCCTTCCCGGCCGGCCCGATCACCTGCAGGCTCATGTTGGGGGCCACCTGCAAGGGACGGTGGTGGCCAGGTCAGCCCACCCCTCCATCACCTCTGCCAGCACAAAGGGTCAGAGCTCAGAGGAGTTTCCCTGTAAATACAGCTTGTTCTGGGGTGGGATGTGGGACGAGCAGGAAAAACCCTCAGTGAGAAGTGGGGATGGTGAGGATGATAAAACCTCCACAAGGAAGGCAGAGACGCCTTCACATTTCCAGAGGAGGCTTGGGGAGGGGAATCACCCGATCTTTGGGGTCCAAGGCTGAGGTCAGACACTGGGAGAAGCTGCTATAAACCCTAAAAGATGGCTGTGGGGCGGGGAGGACCCAAAGGGAACCCTGCCAGGAGCTCCCCCTGCCCCCTCCATGGCTCTGTCTGTCACACCTGACCTGGTTTTTGATCAGCCCATCCTCGTAGTACCAGACAGAGCTGCTCTGCTCTCCCAGGCTGGAGACCACCACCCGCCCTGCCTTCATGTCCTCCACGTCGTCAGGGACCGAGAGGTAGAGCTCCAGCTCCCTGCTCCTGATGCGGAAATAGATCCGTCTCTGGAACGAGAGAAACCCTTTTGCACCCAAAAAACCCTTCTGCCTGCACCTCCAGGACCTTATTCACCTGGGGCTTTGGGAAGGGAGGATCCTGGACTCTCCATTGTCCTCTCCCCAGGAGCTCCTCACCCCTGCCCAGGGCGATGGCTGTGACCGTGACCTGTCTCTCGTAGCTGGCACGGGCACGGCTCACCACACTGGGATGCCACAGATTTTACAAGGCAATTGCCCACAGGGAGTGTTTCACCACCCAGGCGTCCACTCCCAGGGAGGGGAACAGGGATTTGAGGTGACAGTGCCAGGCGGGTGGCACTTTTCCATCTGTGATGTGTCAGAGGTATCAGCTCCACGCTGCTGCTCTGCAGGCTCCCCCAACCCACCCAGAGCGGGCTGGCAGCTCTTCAGCTCCATGTGACCCTCCTGCTCTGAAGTTTTGGGGCTCACCCTGCCCTGTCCCCTCCCAAAGGTGACACTCACCTGGCGGATGGGGTAGAGGGACCCCACATGCTGGAGCCCACTGTAGGTCAGCCAGTTGGTGATCTCGGTGCAGTCCAGCAGCCACTGCCGCCCTCGGAAGTCACCATGCTCGCACAGCACCCAGCTGTGGGGACAGGATGAGACAAGACAGATCACCCTGTGTGGGCAGGGGGCACCCACTGGGTGCTGGGAGAGCAGGGCTGGGTCTCACTTACATCCCTCCTTTGACACGCACTGACAGCACGTGGTTGTTGAAGCCCTCTGCCTGGAGACTCCTCACTTCGGAGTTCAGCTCGATCTCCTTGCCCTCAAAACACTCCAGCCCGTGCAGGAAGATGGAGGGCTCTGAGAAAAACTGTGGGATGGCAGGGAGAGTTGGGGTGGGAGCGGGGAAGGTGGGAGGAGTGAGCATCCATGGGTGAGGAGGGCTCCAGGGATGGGGAGTCAGAAATGGGGATGCCCGTGGGAGGGGAAAAAAGTCCTGGGGGGTTTGTGCAGAAGGGAAGGGAATGGAAAAGGGGAAAAGAGGGGAAAGGGAAAAGGGAAGGGCTGTACTCACCAGTGGAACCTTCCTCAAGGAGCGGATGGTGGTGGAGCAGAGGCAGCCCATGGCACTGAGCGTGGGGTACTCACCCTCGGACAGCACGTGCTGCTCCCCCGTGAAGTCCTGCCCATCAAACAGGATCCAGCTGGTGGGAAGGAGTGTGCCCAGGCTGACACAGCCATTGTGGGGGGCATCCATCCCTCCTGTGACCCCCAGCACCCCCATCCCTCCCACCCTCTGGGAACCCACCATGGGACTGCCAGGCAGGGTGATGTCCCTGTTCCCATCCCAGCTGGCAGCAGCGAGGCCCTGGGACACCCTACCTGCCCCCACGGACTCTGCAGGAGCGTGGGATGAAGGTGTCAGGTAGAGCCCCCTGGTCCTCCTCAAAGGCAGCATGGTCCCCCAAGAAGTCGGGCTCTGAGAAGAGCAGGATCTGGAGAGGGGGAGCAGAGGGGTTTGTTGAGGGGGTGCAAAGCATCACCACCACCCCACAAGGGTCGATGTCCCCTAGGGGGGCACATCCCCCTCCCCATCCACCGCTCCTGACCTTGGAGACGAAATGGAGGTTGTGTTGCCTGACCTGGAAGCAGACAGGCAGGGCTGGTGGGTGTCTTGCCCTGACCCCCACCAGCCCTGCACGTGGCAGCACCGGGGGGTCCCGTGGCGAAGGGGGGCATCCAGTGCTCTCACCTGCAGGATGGGCTGTGCCGAGGCGATGCGGCAGTCGGTGGCACCCCAATCCTCACAATTGCGGTACACGCCCTTCTCCAGGATGTACTGCTCACCAGAGTAGTTGGTGCCCTCGTAGGCCACCCACCTGCCAGGAAAAGGTGGGTGCTGGCTCATTGCCCACCCTCCCTCATCCCCCCAGGTCCCCTCTCCCCCGTCCCTGTGCTCACACGCCGCTCAGCACGTGGATGGACTGGGTGACAGTGCCATAGCCAGCGAGCTGTGTGTCAGGGAGTGCCTCACTCAGCTCCACACTTGGGCCCTCCTCGAAGTCCATGGCCTCAAAGAGGACCAGTGCCGGGTCAGAGAAGTCCTGCAGGGAGAAGAAACCCCACCAAGGGCCTTGGTCTGTCAGGGGAAGGGGCTACAGGCTGGGCATACACACAGCCAGGGTCCTGCCTGGCCTCAGGGACCCCAGGGAGGATGGGAGCAGCTCCCAAACCTCTGAGTTTGTGGGATCTCAGGCCATGCCCAGCTGCCTGATGCAGATGGGGAAAGCTCCTTTTGGGGGATGAGGATGGGATGGGAGGACTTGGCTCTCCCTGCCCTCACTGGGTCTGTTCCCAAGCGATGCCACCATCCCTGCCCTCACCGTCCGTATCAGCCGTAGGGACACCAGCTCCTTGCTGTAGCCGCCCCACTGCCTCCAGTCCTGGTACTCCCCTTCCTCCAGCAGGTACTGGTGGCCACGGAAACCCTCCTTCTCGTAGCCAACCCAGCTGTGGCACAGGCAGACACAGGCAGTGAGGACTCCAGAGGATTTCCATGTGCCGGGGCACAGGGACACCATCCACACCCCCTCTGCTACCACAGCCCTACCACAGCCCTGGGCAGCTCCTCCAAGCCCTTTCCCAGCTGTGGCCATCTCCTTCCCAGCCTGCTCCAGCCAGGGTGCCAGTCCTGCCTACCCCCTGCCACTCACCAGCCACCCAGGACACGCAGAGAGCCCACAGTGGGCAGTGCTGGCTCGGGCAGGCACTTCAGGTCGTAGATGTCCCTGCTGATGGTGAAGCTGCGGCCCTGGAACCCTGCAGACTCGTAGATCAGCACCTGGGGACACAGTGGGGTGAGAATGGTCCCACAGGTGTCCCAACCCACAGCTCCTCAGGTGCTGGCCCAGCACTCACCTGTGGCTCTCCGGGTCTCTCTACGACAGGGCAGCCCTGGAAGGAGAAGGAGCCCCAGTGAGGCTGTGGTGGCAGGAGGGGATGTTGCAGGGACATCTGCTTCCTCCACATTAAAGCCTGAGCTGATTTTTGGGTTGTTTTCATTCAAGAAGGCCTTTTGGAGCTTTTCTTAGCCCCTAACTCTCAGGAGCACTTTCCAGAGTCAGGCTTGGCACATTCCTCACCGAGCTCTCACTGATGTGAACTGGGAATTGCTGGGATGTGCTCTCACCTGTCATTCTCAGGTCTGGATACAGCCCTAGCACCAAAAGAACTGCAGGGGAGCAGCCAGCACTCACCAGCCTGATGGGGTGCATGGAGCAGATGGATGGGTCCTTTGCTCCCCAAGCCTTTAAATTGGGGTACCCGCCTGGCTCCAAAACGTAGGGGTCATCGTCGAAGAAAGGCTTGGAGTAAACCAGCCACCTGGGGAGAGGCAGGAAGGCATCACGACTGCTCCAGCCCACGCTGGAGCCCACCCAGCACCCGCCCAGCCCCACAGTCCCACTCACAGCCCCGAGTGGACGATGATGGAGGCGGCAGCGAGTGGCTGCCCCCGTGTGCGGGTGTCCTCGGCTGAGTCGGTGAACTTCAGCCGGTCGCCCTCACCATTCTCCTCCGCAAACAGGCTGATCTCGGGGGTGCGGTAATCCTGGGGGCAGAGGGGCATTGTGGGGGTCCAGCAGCCCTCGCTTGGGGGGTGCTGGGAGGTTCTAGGGGTCCCTGTGCTCACCCGCACCACCCTCTTGAAGGAGCCGATGCGGAAGGGGCGGCTGGTGCGAGGCTGCCCGTTCTCCCCATAGGCTGTCCAGGGGTTGTTGATCTCCACGTCCCCCTCGGCCAACACGCACTTGCGCCCATGGAACCGCGGCTTCTCGTACATCACCCACCTGGGAGCGGGGTGGGAGCAAAGAGGGGGGAAATCCTGCTTTACTCACAGCCCTGCAGCCACCCGGAGGGAGCCTCGGGGCAGAGTGTGGGTGGGGACGTCCTTCCACCGCAGCGATGCTGGATGGTGGCTGCAGTAATTAGCACTGGCAGGACTGTCACTCCTGAACCCCAGGCTGGGACCTGGCCGACATCCCTGGCACGGGTTGCGCACGAGTCCCAGCCAAACCCTCTCTCTGCTGAATCCCAGGCTGGGATCTGGCCAACATCCTCGGCATGGTGAGTGCACAAGTCCCAGCCAAGCCCTCCCTCTGTGCCCTCTTGGCCTGCTGCTGTCCCCTACCCGCCTCGGATGACACGGATGGAGATGGTGTGTGAGAGCTCCCAGGACGTGGCATCGGGGATGTCACCCCAGATCTCCCGTTTCTGTCCCGCAAAGCCGGCGTCGGAGTAGAGGATGATCTGGGAAGGGGTGACACAAAAGAGAGGTACCACACCATGCCCCATTCAGCCAGCCCAGCCCAGCCCCACCACTCTTTCCCTGTACCTTGCCAGGTCTTGTGTTGATCTTCTCAAAGCCCTCCTTGTCCTCCTGCTGTGAAGACCCGAGGGGACGGGTGTGTGAGGAGCACGGAGGGACATCAGCTGCACCAGCCATCTCTGCAGCCCGAGGAAGCTGCAGCCACAGCCGCAGCCTCGCGTCTGGCGTCTGCCAAACCCTCCCACCGCCCCGAGCAGCCACACCTCGAGCATTCCTGCACTGCTGGGGATCAGCCTCCTGCCTGCCCCGGACCCTCCTGTCACCCGTCCAGGACCCTCCCAGCGTCCATGGTGGCACCCTCCCATCACCCATCCCATTATCCTCCCATCACCCATCCCAGTATCCTCCCATCACCCATCCCAGTACCAGTGCTTTCACCCCATGGCCTCCCTGATGGGAAGCCATATGGTGGAAAAAGGGAAGGATGCTCCAGGGTTCAGCCCCCACAACTTCCCCACATGCCCAGGAGGGCAGAGCACCCCCCCAGGCCCCGTGCTGTGGGATTCACTCACCAGGACATCGTCGGGGCACAGGGACATGGTGCTGTCTGGTTCTTCAGTGACAGGAGGGATGGAGCCAGAACTCAGGGCCTCCAGCATGGCCATCTCAGGGCCGGAGTGGCCACCAGGGCCGAGCCCATTGTGGTCCCCAAGGATAGGTGAGCCTGTGACCCCTTCCCTGTCAGGCAGCTCGAGCAGGGCTGTGCTGGGGGACACGAAGCGACTGTAGAGCACACTGTTGTCCAGGCGTGAGTAAGGCTTGCCCTCATCAGCTCCAGCTGCCCGGTGCTCCAAGAAGTGGGAGAGCAGTGCCATGCCCTTGAGGACGTTCCCTCGGAAGAGCACACTCCGCTCATCCGAGCTCCCGGCCACCAGTTTGGCTTTGTCATCAGCTCCCACCTGCCTCAGTGTCCCCAGGAGTGAGCCCCCCTCTGCCCAGCCATCACTGGCCACCCTGTCCCTGGGCACCCCACGGAGGGTCCGTGCTGATGCCCGCTCCTCGGAGGTCAGGTAGGGGTTCTCAATCTCCTCCTCCTCCTCCTCCTCCTTGGGGGTCTCCCCCGGCTGCCCTGGTGGGCCCCGGGTCAGCAGCTCCCGCAGGGCCTCGGGCAGAGACACGGGGGCACGGGGGTCCACACGGTCCTCGTGGATGGGGGGCAGAGCTGCACATCGACCCAGCGCCGAGGGCCGGGGCTGCCGGGGGGTCTTTGGTGCCTTCCTCATCTCCGAGGGCTCCATGTTGCGCAGCGTGTCCACGAAGATCTCCATGTCCACCAGCAGCTCGGGGTCCTCCTCGGCCATGTCTGAGGGGCTCTCAGTTTGGGAGTCAGGGGCTGGGGGCTCCGTCAGGGGCTCTGGGATGCGCTCAGGCTCTTGAGCTGTGCTCTTGGGGTCTCCCATCGTGTCATCCCCCTCCAACTCAGTCTCAGCCTTTGTTGGTGCTGGTATTTTGGGTGAGGGCTCTGGATCATCGCTCACCTCTGAGGAGGGGCTTTCAGGGTTGCTGCCAGCTCCCGGGGGGCTCTCTGTCCTGGGTGGCGTGGCTGAAATGGTGCCATCCACGTCCACCACGTTTCCCTCTCTTGCGCCAGCCGGATCAGCCTGGCCACCGGCGTCTGCCGAGGGACACTGCGGGGAGCTGGTTATACTGGTTTGTGGCTCCCCGGGCCTGTCGCCGTCTCCCGGGTTTGCCTTCACCGGCGTGGCTTGGGCTTGCGGCGACTCTTTCTCCCTGGGCGATCCCTCATCCAGCAGCCCCGTGTCCTCTGCGGTGCCCGCCGAGCTCTCGCTGCCCTCCGCAGCCCCAGCGGAGCCGCTGCCGTCCTGCCCGGGGCTCTCCCGCTGCGGCGGGGCCGTCGGTGTGGTGGCACCGACAGCATCCTGTGTCCCGTTCGGGGCTTCCCTTCCCTCCGGGGGCCGCGGCTCAGCCCCGGCGGTGTCCCTGCCCGTCCGCAGCACCGTCACCTGCCTGGCCCTGGGCAGGGCAGGGACACAGCCGGGCTTGGCCGCGCACGGGGCACCGGGAGGGTCGCCGTGTCCCCCCGTGGGTCCCCGCGACGGGCCCGTGGGCAGGAGGGTGCCGTGCACGTAGCTCTCCCTGTGCACCGGCACCTCTCGGGGGGGACCCACCGGGCAGGGGGTGCTGTCACCGCCAGCCCCCGCCTTCCCCCTCTCGTCCTGCCGTCGAGGCTTCTGCGCCGGGGAGTAGACCTGCGAGAAGATGGGGCCGTGCGCGCTGAAGTCCTTGAGGAGGCTGACGGAGGACGAGTGCTCCCGGTGGGTCACGGCGGAGGGGCTGGACCCCGTTTTCTCCACGATCTCCTTCTCCCAGGCCTGCAGCAGGAGGGACACTCGGGAGGGACTCCCGTCGCGGCCCCGTGAGTTGCCGGTGCTCTCCAGCCGGCGCGACACCAGGGAAACCTTCTGGAAGCGGGACCTGCCCTCGGGCCCCGCGGCACCCGCCGCCTGCTTCATGCTCAGCTCCGCGCTGGAGATGAAGCCCCTGGTCTTGGCGTGCCGGAACGGTGGATCCATGCCAGGCGGCCGGGCAGGGAATGCCGTGGCCCTGGAAGACCCCACAACGCAGGGCTCAGCCCCTGTGGCTGCCACGCTGGGGCTGGTGGAGCTGTAGGGAGAGAAGGAGACCCTGGGAGAGCTGAGCACAAAAAACCCCGCGGGGGCCAGTCCTGGACCTCAAAACAGAGCCTCAAACCCCATAGACTTCCCTCTGATCCTGCAGGACATGAGCACAGGAGGCGGCTTTGGGGCTTCTTGGGGTGCTCATGTCACCCATCCTGGCACATGCAGGGCACCGTGGGTCGCTGTGCCCGCCCGTGCCAACACTGCTGTGTCCAGCAGGGATGGTGGGAGCTCCACTGTGTGTCACAGCGGGCTCTGGCAGAGCCCAGCACGGTGCAGGTGAGTGTGCAGGATGCAGCCAGGCCATGCCGTGCCCCGAGCTGTGCCGTGCCCCAAGCTGAGGGATGAGTCAGGCGGGCAGCGGGGCTGCGCCAACTCAGCAAATGCAGCAAACAAACAAGCCCAGAAAAAACAAGCCCAGGGAAGCTGCTCAGTGGAGCAAAGGGCCTGGCTGGGATCGAGACCAAGGATGGGGCAACAGCAGGATTCTCAGAGGGAGGTGGGGACCTGAGCAGCAGCATCCCTTGACCTTTCCCTGTGGCTGTGGCAAAGGTGGGATGGCTCCGTCCACCTCTGCAGCCCCGCTGGCAGGAGGAAATGAGCTGGGATGATCACCCAGCGCTCACCCCCTGATCTAAGCTGGTCCTCAGCACCCAGCTCCATGCTGGGGTGTTGGGTGCTGCGGGGTGGGCATCGCTGTGGTCCCTGGGGCACTGGGCAGGGGACAGGGACAATGGTGCCACCTCAGCTCAGGGGGATGCTGGTGGAGGAGGAGTCACTGTGCCGTGGCTGTGTCCCTGACCCAGAAGAGTTTTATTGCTAGGTTTGGGATTGAGAAGCAGCTGACGCAGCAGATGCTGGGGAGGGAGCTGCAAGTGCACCCACATCCCAGCATCTCCCTATTAGGAGCTGTTTGGTGTCACTGCCCAGCTACGGGGACAGTGGCAGGGATGGGGCTTTGGGGTCAGCCTGAGGACAGGCTGAGATTGAGGTCTCCATCTGGGAATGGGGACACCTCCCTGCACAGCCCCATGGGCTGGTTTCCCTGGGGAACACCTGGGGAGAGGGCCTCATCCTGCACCAGTCGGTTGGGATCCATCCAAGGGTGGCAGGTTGGGTTTTCCCAGTCCCTAAGGGGCTTGGGGGGCCGGGGGCAGGCAGGGAAGCACCAGGTGCAGGCAGCTGCCTGCCCCTTCTGCCAGCCTGCCACGCGCCCTCCAGATCCTGCTCTCCCCGGCCTGGCAGGTCTTTCCAGTACAGATAGGAAGAGTTTGTGTCATTTTTCCGGAAGGTGATGAGACCTTGTCTGGGACAGCCAGCACCGCTCGAGGCTGGGACCAGCCTGGGTGGGGCTGCACATCTGTGTGGGCAAAGCCACAGCTGGATCCCCAGGGCCCCAGCTGGGTCCTCGGGGTCACAGCTGGATCCCCAGGGTCATGGCATTCACCAGTGGAAGAGGGACAGGTGCACTGGCAGTGGAAGGGAGCAGCTGCCATGCCCGTGGCCCTGGGATGACACCAGGATGAGGACATCACCTCCATGCAGCACCAGGGTGCTGGGGGGAGGCAGGAGCTGCTGACTCAGCATCCTGACTCTTACCTGGAGCTGGATTTCCAAAGATTTCCAGGTCTGTCTTTCCCAAGATCTCTAGGTCTGTCTTTCCCCATCCCATCCCTGCAGCTGGATCTGGCACCTGGTGCCACCCTGGGTCACCCTGTGCCCCTCGGGCTCTGGGAAAGGACTCACCCAGAGCCCTGCTCTGCCCCAATAACATAATTCCTGCTGCATGATGGGTCAAGGACACAGGCACGTGAGGACACGAGGGCAGAAGGACAGGAGGACAAGACCCTGCAGCTTCCCAGCTGGTCTTGCTGGTCATCCCAGCCCGCCCAGACACGCCACACTGGATCCAGTGGTGTTGCCACACCGGGGCACCTGGCACAGCTAATTAATCCCCCCTGGCCAAGCCAAGCCAACCTGCTGAGCTCGTTTGCTGTCTCCCACCACCTCAAAGGGTCTCCCAGCACCCAAGTCAAAGGCACGAGGTGCTGGTTAATATTCAGAAGAGACGGGGGGGCTGAGGGCAGCGGCTGCGGCTGCCTTTGAGCCGGTGACCAGGGATTAAGCCGAGCCTCCGGCCACGTTGGGCTGAGCCCTGTCACCGCGGGGTGAGAGCGGACCTGCCGCCTTCAGGAAAGGCAGGGATATGGGTTGGGTGGCTGCTGCACGGGCTGAGGTTCACGGGGAGGGCAAGGGAATCACCGTCTCCCCTCGCCGCCCCTGCCTCCCCTCGCTAAGCCCTGTCACGGGCAGCCAGGTGCCACATAGAGGAGGGGGACAAGGGGTGGCAGGGTGGCCCCGCTGTCCCCTCAGCTCAGGTCGTGAGGCCACCAGAGGTGGAGGAGCTCCGGCTCACTCCGGTGGCTCTGGGGATGCACTTTGGTGGCAGGAGCAGGATTACAACCCCTCCCGTTAGTCCCAAATTCAGGGACTAAAGGTGAGAGGGGCCGAGCTGGGCTCAGCACCCCCCTCCCGGCCCTATCCCCCCTCTCCCTGGCCAGTGCTGATCCCGGGGGAGAAGGGACCCACCCCATCACCTGCCAAGCCGGGGCACAGGTAGGTCCAAGCACCGGGCAGCGCCTGTGGTTGGCAGCGGGACGGGAGCACCGGTGCCTTCCTCTCCCAGCACCACGAAACCCCTCTCCCTGCCCTCTCCCATGCAAATGGGGCCAGCCCAGGCAGCACCTGTGCCCGGGGGTCCCCCACCCTGCAGCCCCTTGTACCTGCCGGCCGAGGGTCCCGCCGTGCCGGCCGGGGGGTGACCGGGGTGCTGTGCCGTGCCTTGCCGTGCCGAGCGGGCTCGGGGTGCTGCTCCCTGCACACCACACAGCTGGGCGGACCGGCAGAGTCACCCTGAGCACCCAGCCCTGAGCACCCAGCCCTGGCGCAGCGGAGGTTTGGCATTCCTCAGGTGCTGACAGCCGGGGAGCCGGTCGGGCTGGTTCCCAGCACCCAGCTCCTCTCTTTCCTCCGACTCAGCAGCGCCGGGAGGGAGCCCAGCCAGCCTGGGTGGCTCCGGGCCCCCCGGACCCCTGTCCCGCCACCCACCTCGGGGAGGGCGATGGTGCCTCCGAGGGGACCTCGGTGACCGGCTTTGTCACCGCATCTCCAGCCGCCACGGTGTCCCCACCGTGGCTGGGGCCGTGGGGCTGGCAGGGTCCCAACACGCTGTGGTGAGGGACTGGGGTTCCCCAGGGCTGTGATTACACCCGGGTTAATCGTGGGGGTCCCACACGGAGCCCCCAGCACTGCAGCGCCTTCCCTGCGGGCTCCTAATGCGGGGAGGTCTCCCAGGTCTCAAAGAGCTGAGGCTCTCGAGGGGCTTCACGCTGGCTTGGGGTTGGAGTGGAGGTCACAGTAGCCCTGGGCCACCACAGGAGACCTGACCCCGGGGCGCAGAGCCCTGTCCCGGCAGGGCTCGGAGCGCAGCAGAGCCGACACCCGCCCTGTATCCTCGCCCTGCTCCTCCCCAGCCCCGCGGGACCCGCTGCGGTGCCAGCCTCACCCCGGGGCCACCACTCCCGGCTGCTGGCCCAGCCCAGGAGCCTCCCTGGCCACCGCCAGCCCGGCGCAGGTGGCCACAGTTCAGCTCCGGTTGGGGCTCCCGGGGCCGCCCAGCTGTGGGTGCCACCGCTCAGGTGCTGGGGGAACTGGGGCGGAGCTGAACTCCCTCAGCTGCGTTTTGGCAAAGCCCTGGCCCCCTCCAGTGCCCTTCGCGGGGACCCCGAGGGTGGCTGAGCACCCGTGTGGGCACTGACTGCCCATCCTCGTGGCTCCAGCACAGGAGCAGGATGTGGCCCTTGCATCCCCCCAGCGCTGTGGGCTCCCGTGAGGGGCAGGGATGGGGGTCCCGGCAGCCCCAGGACCGGCTGCAGTGTGTTAGTGTGTGTGTTACTGTGTGTGCATGCGTGTGTTTAGCATGTACAAGCATGTGCAAGCATGTGTACGTGCCAAACCAGCCGAGCCAGCTGGCTGCGGCTCCGCGGGGAGCTCCCTTCCACATCCCCTTGCACCACAGGGGAGGGTTTAGTCAGCGCTGGGGAGAGTCCCCCCCGGAGCAAACCAGTTCCCCAGGCACTGGGACAACTGGAGGGACACTGAGGCGAGCCTGGGCCTTGAGTCACTGTGTGCAAAGGGAGGGACACGGTGCGGGGCACGCTGAGCGGGGGCACAGGCTCAGCTGCAGCACCCGGGGGAAGGGGGGAGAAAACAGGGCCAGGGGGAGCCCCACAGCACCCCGAGTCCTCCCGGGGGCTGCAGAGGGGTCCTGCTGTCACCCTCCTTCCAGGCAGGGGGAAATGAGAAGGTAGCAGTGGGAAGGGGAAGAGGAAGGGAAAAGGGAAACAAAAAGGGAAAGGGAAGAAGGACAAGGGAAAACGAAAGGAAAAGGACACCACCATGGGCTGTATCGCCTGCAGGCAGAGGACCCTCCCCTGGTTTTACACTGGGTGCCTGTACCCCATTTCCAGGGGACAAGCACCCCAAGGTACTGCTCTGGCCACACCTGCAATGAGTTTCCAGGTCTCAGCACTAGAAGGGACTGTGGATGTGGCAGCCAGCTCGACTTCACTGGGGTCACCCTGCTCAGGACTTTGGGTGGGGGTGTCTCAAGCACCCTGAGAAGAAGGAAAACCAGCAGTGAGAGGAGAGAGCTGCAGGACAGGCCAATGCTTTGGGAGGTGAGAACCAGCCCTGGGAGGAAAGGCTCTGCCTCTCCTCAGCATCCTGCTGTGCCTCCCCCTCCTCAGATCCCCCAATGCAATTTTCTCCCCCACTGCCTGGTTTTACTGTCGGGGGAGCAAGGCTTGAACTGGGTTGGGGGGATTTAGGGGGCGAGGACAAGCTCACAAGTGCTGGTCTGTGGGGGTCTGCTGCCTTGGGGGAATATCTTTCAGCCATCGATTCCCCTTTATCAGGGAGCAGGAATATGTATGGGCTGAAATCCTGATCAATCCCTGCTCTGCAGCTGATCAATCAGCTGCTGCCCAAGGGCTTTTACCAAAGGGAGCTGCTGAATTTGGGTACAACCATCACTCCAGGCCAGGGGACAGGATTGTCTCTACCCACTTTTCTCCCCTCTTGCCTTATGGGAAGGTAGGAAGATGGGAGAAGTCTGGCACCAGGCAGGACCCCCCAGGGCACCCCTCAGGCACGCTCCTCACCCTTCCCTTGCCAGGTGTAAATGCCCAGTTGAGCCCCATTTGGGATGGCAGCAGGATGGCCACACTCCATCCCCACTATGGGGAGCCCAGTGCCCCCAACCCAGAGCTGTGGGACACACATCAACACCCTGCAGGCAGAAAGCAGCCCCAGGGGAGTATTTCTGGGTTGTTGGGAAGGGTTAGGGCATCCTTGGGAACACACATGTGTCACTGTAACCTCAGCCCTGTGTTCCCAGTGCTGGGATGTATCAGAGCATCCCTCAATCCCAGCCAGGCTTGTTAGAGGCACGGGGCGAGTGGGGAGCTGGGGGGGCCAGTGAGGGGAAGGAGCAGCACTGTGGCCTCCTTTATTGATTGCTTCATAGCCAAAGGTCATCAGCCAGCGTGGAAGGATGGGGAGGAGGGAGGTGGGTGGCACTGGGATGTGAGAGGCTCACTGCCAGCACTGGGGCTGTGCCATGGGGGCAAGTGCCAGCCTTAGGGAATGTGGAATGGAGTGGCTGGCACAGGTTCCCATTGCACAGGCACCCAGTGGTCACAGATCACCCTCGTGCCTCAGTTTCCCCACCAGCAGATGGGCTGGCAGGGCTGGGTGGTCATCACCAGTGCCCTGGGCTGGGTGGGTGGGGAAGGAGGCACTGTGGGTCTGGGGAGGAGTCTGTGCCCACGGGAGGGAGGTGGAGGTGGGCTCATTGGGATTTGGAGAAGGTCTGTGTGAATCAGGAGGGTTGTGCCTGTGGCATGGGCAGGGTGTGGGATCAGTTTTCCCTGGCAGGGGCTTGGAGGTTGCTTTTGAGCTGGGTGACATCTTTCCAAGTGGGCAAGTGGTGACAGTGACTGTGCTGGGAGATAACGCTGGAGCCTCAGCCCTGATAACATCATTTTCTATGGCACTTCAGCCCCCCAAGGACCCCCCGTGGGCTTTGCAGCACCACAAGGACACCGATCCCCAGCCCTGCCAAAGCTGTGACTCATGTGCCTGGGCTCTGCACAGTCCTGGGGCCTCATCCTGCCGGGCTCAGGGCTGGATGGAGCCAGGCAGCCCCCGGGCAGCTCCGTGGTGCCGGTCCATGGGCAGCACCGCCGGCGCTGGGCTCCACAGAGCACTGCCCTCGCCCCGGCCGTGCCGAGGGGGAAGATTTACAGGCTGTCAGAGCTGGGGCCAGAGGTCAGCAGGGGTCAGAAAGTCCATTTCAGTGAGGTCACTGTCCACTTCTTTCAATCTAATGAAGCCATTATTTGTGAAAGCGGCCGCTTTGCCGGCTATTCCCTTGAAGCCGAGCAGGGCACAGCGACCAGCTCTGAAAGAACAGGAAGGAGTCCCCTTCCCTTTCGCATTTGCCATTCAACAGGCCCCCAAAACAAATACACCACACACAGAAATATGACGTGGGGCCGGTGCTGCGGCGGGGCTGTGTCACCAGTGCTGGCAGAGATGAGGTTGGGATGTAAAGGGATGCTGCCTGGAAGTGCCAGGATCAGGGATGTGTCACATGGATGGAAAGTCACTGAGGATGGGCAGAATTGGGGAATGCTGAGGAAGTCGCTGGTGCATTTAAATCGTTACAGGAAAATGTGGATCCATCAGGAAAAGGCTGGAGGGGGAAGCTGGTGAAGAGTAGTGGGTTATTTTCTGAAGGATTTGTTTTGGAGAAAGCAAGGGCTCATTCCTCACCACACCATTCCCCCATACCCTCACACATCTGCATGGGAGTGAAATATGCAGGAAACTGGCTGTGGCTTCCCCAAGCCCCAGGCAAAAGGGAGAAAGTGGGGAAGGAGCTGGGATGGAAGGAGGGATGAGCTGAGAAGGATGGAGCCATATGGAGGTGTCTCTGGCAGATCTTGGGTTATTTTTTTCTCTCTTGCCCCGATTATCCCACAACTGAGAGGAAAATGAGAATAAACACAACTTGTGGACCCGGCACTTGCTGCCAGGAGAGGGGGCCAGATGCATCCCGGCTCCCGCAGACACTGGGAAGCTCCACGATTCCGGATCCCCACCAGGGACAGCTGTGGGTGCAGGCAGGTAGAGATGGAATGTGAATGTGAGCAAGTGTGAACAGGCACCGTGGTTTTCCTCTTGCCAAGACCGTCACTGGCCTTGTCCCCTCCACCAGCCCTGTCCCAGCCAGGGAGATCTGGTCGGGGATGGGAGTGGGAATCCCACAGGAAGGACTGGTCAGACTATTCTGCTGCTGCAGACGAGGAGCTGCTCGTTGGCTTTGCAGACTCAACTCAAGACTGATGTTAAGAATAAGAGCACTGGCGTTTCTTCCCCAGTCCAATCTATCCCCGTTAAAACTGGTGTAAAGATGGGATGACACCTGTAAGCACCACATGTGGGTGGGTCACGGCATCCCCCACTCCACCCGTGTCCCGTGGGACCCTGATTCACCTGTGCTGCGGGAGCTGGCAGAGCCCTGACGGGCTGGGGAGCTCCCAAAAGAGAAACAATATCCACGTCCAGCACCTCCTCCTCCTTTGCTGACACGCCAGACCCACGGGTGGGAGCTCGGCTCAGCTCTGCAGGGAAGGGGCAATGTGGAATGCCCGGGTGTGCGGGGCGGGAGGAGGAGGAGGAGGAGGAAGGGCAGGGGGAGGAGGAAGAAGAGCACGGGGAAAGAGGAGGAAGGCGGAGGAGGAGGAGGCAGAGCACGGGGAGGAGGAGGAAGGGCGGGGGGAGGAGGAGGAAGAGCACGGGGAGGAGGAGGAAGGGCAGGGGGAGGAGGAGGAGGAGGAAGGCCACCGCCAGGACCCTGGACAGGGCCGGCCGTTCAGCACCACGGCCAGCGCCGGCGGCCCCGCGGACGGCGGAGCCCCTCGCGGGGACTCCCCACGCGGGATTTTTACCGGCACCACCGGCCCTGCCCGGGGTTCCCCCACCCCGAGGTGACACCGCGGTCCCCGCCATGCCCACTGACCGCACAGTGACCCCCCTCCCCGATGCCCCGAGCGATGACACCACGCGGGACCCGCCCCGCGTGGGGCGGCCGCGGTGGGCGCAAACATCCCCGCCAGCCACGCTTTTCCCTGGGGAGGGGGCGCCGTGGGCTCGCCGCGATTGGGGGGGGGGTGCGGGGGGACCCCCGGGCACAGCGCCGGGAGGGGCGGCGGGCGGCGCTGTGCCCCCACGGCCGGGGCATTGTCCGCCGCCGGAAATGCGGCCGCTGGTCACTCGCCCTTTGTCCCCGCCCGGCCCGGGGGGCGACGGGACCCCCGCCCCCGGCACCGCCTCGGCCCCGCTCCCCGCCGCCGCTGCCGCCGGGACGGGCCGAGGCGCGGCCGCGGGGGTCGAGCATCCCCCGAGGGGTCGCACGGTACCCGCGGGTTCCGCGCCCCACTCGCGGGGCACGGGATGGGGCTGGGGGCGCAGGAAGACCCCACTGTCCTAGAAAACCGCCCCCCGCCCCCTAGGGCATCATCCCGTCCCGCGGTTCCGCCGTCCCACCACGCAGGTGGCTCCACTCGTGGGGAGGGGGCGCGGAGAAGCGACGTGGAAAATCCCCCCCCAGTGCTCGGTGGTCCCACCTCCCGTCCATCCCGCCCCCCTCCCGGGGGGTCACCTCGTCCCTTGACAGGTGGCCTCGCCCCTAAGTGCCCTAAGTGTGGGGGGGGTCAACCCACACAACCCCCCCGTCTCCAAATCCCTCCCGGAATGTGTCGCTATTACAGGGGGGGAGAAGAGAGTTAATTAGGATCACGTGGGGACGGGATGGCGGAGCAGGGCCCGGCGCCCCCCGGCCCCGCGGGTGGGTCCTGGGGGGGGGGCGGGGGCTGCTATTGTCTGCGAGAATTTGGGAGCCTTTGAAAAAACCCTCCCGCTCCCTCCCACGCCTATTGTTGGAGTGAAGATGGAGTCAAACCTCTCCCGGCTCCCTCCCGGCGGGGTCTAAGCTGGGGTTTTTTTGTTGGGTTTTTTTTTTCTTTCCTCCTTTTTTTTTTTTTTTTTCCTTTTTTTTTGGGCGGGGTGAAAACCTCAAAGCTGGCCGAGGAGGAGGAGGGAGGAGGCGGTAACAGCCACAACTCGGAATTTGCAAGCGAGTGTCGGGATGGGGTCTGTTTCCAACCAGCAGTTTGCAGGTTAAGTTATATTATTGTCGGAGCCCGCCTCGGCTCCGTGATTATTAATAACGATGGCAGAGCCCGGCTGGGGGGCGCAGGGACCCCCCCGACCCCGGCCCACCCAGCCCCGCTGCGCCCCAGCAGCGCGGCCGGGCCCGGCGGGGCCCCTCTCCCCCTCGCAGCCCTGGGGGGGATATATCTTTTCTTTTTTTCATCCCCCCCTCCAGCCCCAGGATGATCCCAGAAGTTTGGGGCCGGTGGTGGCTGCTGGGGGTGTTTGGGAGCGGGGGGAGCCCGAGCAGCGGGGGGATGCTGACCGGAGGGGAGAGTTTCTCCAGCGTGGCTTGCTGAGGGCAGGGGGGCTGTGGGTTGGTATTTTGAGGGAGTTTTTTTTCTTTTTTTTATATATACTTTGTTTTTTCGTTTTTGAAGATTTTTTTCCCAGAAAATCGGCTTTTTTTGTTTTGTTGTTTGGGTTTTTTTGGGGGGAGTTGAGATTTTTATTTATTTTTTTTTCGCTTTTGACATTTTTTCGGAGAAAACGGATTTAAGGCCCCCGGCCCACGCACCGCTTGGGTCGCGCTGGCAGGAGCTGCCTTCATCTCCCCCCTCTCCTGGGGTGATCGCCACGCACACGTGGAGGCAGAGCTCACCGCTCTGATGGGGGTTTTTTTGGGGGGATTGGAATTTCTTTTACCTTTTCCAGCCTGGGGAACCCGAGCAGGATTTGAGGCTCCTGCTGCGGGGCTGCCAGGCTGGCTATCCGAGCTGGCTGGGCCGGGGGGGACCCTCATCTCCCCCAGCCCCGCGGCTCAGCGGCTCCGTGGGTCTCTCGCCAGGTGCGAAGCCGGGCGAGGAGCCGGCCGGGGACTCGCCCAAGCCCGAGAACGAATCGCAGCCACTGCATGGCTCCGGCATCTGTAAGTGGTTCAATGTCCGCATGGGCTTCGGCTTCCTCTCCATGACCGCCAAGGGCGGCGCGACCCTGGACTCCCCCGTCGATGTCTTCGTGCACCAGGTACGGGGCCGGATCCCGCGTGGGGTGCTGGGGAAGGCCGGGGGTGCAGCCCCTGCCACCCTGCGGAGGATGCGGGGTGGGATGGGCTCCCCCCGTGCCAGCCCGGGACGGGTTTCCCGGAGCCGGGGGGGTGGAAGGGCAGGCACGGCCGCAGCCCGGGGCTCGTCTCCGGGGACTGACCCTGTAAGCTGATCCCGAGCGATTTCATTTTCCCATCGTTGTTCCCTGAGGAGCCCCTCGGGGCCGGATTCAGGGGAGCAGGTGCCCGCGGGGCCGGGCGGGACGTGGCGGAGCGGGGGACGCTGCTCATCCCGTGGAAGGACACGGGGAAGAGGCGGCTTTTCCCCCGGGACACGCTCCTGGGAGCCCCGAGCCTGGCAGGGATGCCGGGCTGGGCTTTCCCCCGTGGGGCTCATCCCTGGGAAGGGGAATCTCTGCCCGTGCCCCTCGTCCCGCTCTCGGGGTCGGGTGTGTGTCCCTATGGATCCTGTACGATAGTGACAGTCCCGTGTCCGGATTTGACCCTGCTGAGGGGGGAAGCCCCACGCGTGTCGGTGACCCCGTGCCGAGGGAAGTCGTGGATTGGGGGCCGCTCATGGAGGAGGATCCGCCGGGACACCCCGCGAAGGGGCTGGGGAAGGGATCTGGAGATGGTGCCCAAACCGGGGCCAGCGCTGGGAGGGAGCTGGGGGGATCGGAACCGGCTCGCGTGGCCGGGGGTCTGTGGGGTCAGCGTGGCCCCTCTCCCCGGACAGCAGCTGCAGTGGGGCTGGGGAGCAGAGTGAGCACGAGTGAAGCGGGGACGGGTGTTTTTGGAGCAAACACGAGTGGGTTTGTGCGTACAGCTGGGAGCAGCACGATGGCGCTGGCACTGGGGAGCCCCTGGAGCAGCCGTCTCCATGGGCCCAAATTCCCTCAAATTCGATCCACCCTGTGGTCCGGGTATGCAGGACTGAGCCCAGGGGCTGTGAAGAGCTCCTGGGGGTCTGTCAGCCCCTACCCACGGGTGGATGCTCCAGGGCAGGACTACAGTGACTTGGCAAGGGAATGATGATCAGGGGAGATGCAAATCCCTTCTCCCTTAGGTGTGGCATGGGCAAAGTGCCTTGGTAGGAGTTACTATCCCAAGCCAGGACACAGATGGTTTTGGAGTTGAGGGCTCCAAATCGGCCAGGGAAAACCAGATCCTGGTGCTCTCCAGTGAGCAAATGGGTCTTTGCATCTCAATGTAGCACAGCAGGGACCCAGAGCCCCTGGGGAGAAGCCTCCCGCCCTTCTGCTGGGGGTTTATTGCCCCCAGACAGTCTGGTTTCCTGATTGCTCTTGCTCACATTCCTGCAGGAAAAGAGAATTAACTGGGGTGTCTCTGTCGGGAGCATCCCACTGCCCGGGAAGAGCTCCAGCCTCCCGGTGCCCCCCATTTTCCGGGGCGGGGGGAGACATGGGGTCCCATGCACAGGGTGTGTGGCATTTGGGAAATATAGGGAACACTGGGGAAAAGTGGGTTATTTTAGGTGGCAGAGGGTGTGGGAGGTTCCCCTGTCGCAGTGAAGGGCAGGGTGGTCCCAGCGTGGGGCTTTGCACCACCAGAATTAGGGAAGCTTTGGGCTGATGGAGAATCTTTCCCCTCCTGGTTGGGTTTCACCTCCTGCCCCGTTTGCTGGTGGCACAAACCCGCTGATGGCACAAAGTTGCTGCTCTCCCGCTGTGAAACAGCCAGAGCTGATGCCGGCGGCTCATCCCACTGCTGAGCATCCCTGATTCGACCCTGGCCCCTCCTTGGAGAGGCACCAAACTCAGGCGCCCACCCCGGCCTCGCTGCTTTTGGGTGGCTCGCAGGGAATCGGGCCCTTCTGCCGATGCTCTCCCCATCCCAGCATCCTGGAGATTCCCGGGAGCCGGTGTCGGGGAGGGAGTCAGGAGTGGGAGGGCAAAAGCCAGGATCAGCCAGTGGGGACAACACTCCGGGCTCGGGGTGTCCTGCCGAGCACCCACTGCCCACAGGGTACCCCAAACCAGCTTTTGGGGCTTAAAACCCCAGAGCCCCCAAAACCCCGCTCCTGCCCCTCTTCATTTACATATGTGAATGATGACCCACAGGAAGTAATTGTGGGAGAAAGAAGGGAATTGGCCTCTTTAGATCTATTAAATCACTTTATTACAGGAACCAGGTCTGAATGGCCCCTCTCTGCGGGGAGCGCGTCTCCATCTCCCTCTGCCTTTATCTGATCACAAAGAGATTAAAATCTCGGCAGGACAGGAGACTAACAGGGCTCCTCGGGGCTGCCTTTCCCTCTCATTGTGAGCTAAAAATGAGGCATTTGGGTTCAAATGCCTCCCCTGGACACTGGAGATGGATTCATTTGGGGGCTGTGAGGACACAGAGGGGATAAAGCACAGGGGAGCAGGGCAGGTCGTCCCGGGGAGGTGAAGGGCTGAGCAGCACCCGTGAAGGGGTTGGGCGTCTTGAGGTGACAGAAATTAGGCTGGTGATGGTGAAGACCCTAAAGCTGCAGTGATCTCCTTGGGATGCAGCTCCTGAGCTTTGGCCATCACTTAGAGGAGTGTGGGGCTGCCAGGGAAAGCAACCTGGAAAGAGGGAGAGGAAAAATAGGGGCACCCTGTGGCCCCAAGGTTTGCTGCTGCTGCTGGTTGGAGCTGGAGGAGTGAACACAGACCAGCGGGGCTGAGATTTGGGGATAGGGCCTGGCAGAGAGGAGAAGGGGCTGTCCAGTCCCTGGGAATCACTGCTCTCCACAGCCTGGCTTCATGTCTCCGAGTGTTTCTCCAAGCCAGCATGTCTAAGTCCTTGATTAAGGCAGTTAGTTGGGTTTGTGGTTTCTCCCCATGGTTTTAGCAAGAGGAACTGCTGCTGGGCAGTGTTGGGACTCTGTGGCTGCTGTGGCCACAGGGTGTTTGGTCACTGGTATCTCTGTGACATTGTCCTGTGTGTCCTTGCAGGGACAGAAAGTTGTGCCCATGGTTAGACCTGCTGGGCTGGGTTGTGGCACTCCTGCCCTGTCTGAGTGTCCAGGACAGCACGGGATTAATTGGGCACATCCCAGCCCAGGAGGGGCTTCAATCCCGCTGTGATGCCCTGGGTGCTGCTGTCCCTGGGAGCCTGGTGGGGGTCCAGGCTGGTGGAGGGGCTCTATCCCCACTTGGCCAGCCAGGGATGGGATGGAGGGTGATGGCAGCTCCTTGGACATGGATTTTGGCTGAGCTGACCTGGGTTTTCACCCACCTGTGCTCCTGCCATCGGCCCGCGTGTGGCCACGAGAATAATAATAATAATAATCACCCACGTGGGCATGACGTGAAGTCTTAAAAAAAAAAGTGCACGTGTTTGGAGGCAGCTCCAGCCCTGACTGCACAGGAGAGCAAAGGCAGGGCAACCAGGGACAGTTTCTCTGTCAGGGAGCAGAGTCCTCCGGGGTCCCTTGCTGCCTTCCCCTGGTGTGGGGTAGGACCCGATCAGGGGGGTTTGGTTTGTGCACAGCTGAGGAGGCAGCAAAAGGAAGGGGGAACCTTTGAGTCAGAGGGTGCTTTGGACCTGTGATGCTCAGAGGCACAGGACGTGTAATATCTCACTTTTCCTGCTTTCTCATGTGCATCGCTCCCATGTTTGCCCTGCGGGACCAGGGACACCCACGGCACTGGCGTGGGTGGCTGCAAAACCGGGGGCACCAGGGTTACACATGTCCCTGGGGAAGAGATCATGGAATCACAGGGTAGTTTGGGTTGGAAGGGACCTTTTAAGGTCATTTAGTCCAACCCCCCTGCAATGAGGAGGAAAACTCCCCCCCCCGAGATCCCCTGGGGCAGAAACGCTCCTTGGAATCTCTGCTTTTAAGGGGGAGAGGGGTAGGAGCAAATTCTTTTTTTTTTAATTGTATTTTGTGGGATATTTTTTAAAACAACCGCTGGAATAAAACAGTATTGCGTCGCTTGTGCGCCGCATCCTGAGGGAAATAGTAAAAGAGAGCTGCTTTATTCCACCCCTGAAACTCCCTCAAGACGCTCACACACACACACAAAAAAAAAGCCTCCTGTCTCTGTCTAAAGATTAACTGATGGCCGCAGGCACATCCCTTCCCCCAGCTCCCCCTCCCTGCCCCAGGGAGGGAAAACACCCTGGAATGGTCTCCTAGATAATATGGCCCAAATGAATGGGATTGCTCCCGGGATGGAGCGGGGATGGAGCTGGGGAGGGCTGGGACGGAGCTGCTGCCTTGGCGAGCCCCTGTCCCTGCCGCTCCTGGGTCCAGCTCCGACGTTTCCTTTTCCCTATTTCCGTGCTCCTAAGAATAAACGGGATGAAGGTGAAATCGCCATCGGAAGATGTGCCGCTGCTCCCTCCCGGCCGCGTTCCTGCTTTAATACGGGAGCACAAAATTAATACGTAGCCGCTGATCCCAATTAGCTGCCCCTGGGAAGTGCGGGAGGGTTTTGGTGGGCGAAAATACAACCAAAGGAGCTAAAAGGATTTAGGACAGGAAACTGATGGATTAAACTCTGTGGTAGATGGGATTTTTTCGTGTGTTTGTTTGGTTGAGGTTTTTTTTCCCAAAACTGGTACCTAGAGTTTAATTTTACTGGCTTATGGTGGAAAATCAAGAGCAAACATAGTTACTTTGACAGGAAAATGGCTTTATTTTGATTTTACTTCAACTGGGAGAAAAAAGCCCTCGGGGATATTACACCAGGGAGACACTGAAAAGCCTTGCTAATGTTTTGTTAAATGCCCCGTGCTCTCCCGGAGGGCTCCCACACCCATCTCCCTCCTTATCTCTGCACCCTGAGCTGCAGAAAGGGACCAGGGGCAATTCCTGCTCCAAACCCTACACTCCTGAGCCCAAAACCAGTAGCAGCGCAGTCCCTGGAGCTTCTGGCACTGGGAAAAGATTGCTGTGTGATGTGGGGACAAGGAAGGGCTTTGCTCGGGGCAGACCCAGATGTAGGCTATGAAGGCAAAGAGATATTTCCCTGCTGGCCTTGTGGCCAGTGTTGGGGAGCTGAGCTGGCCTGGATGCAGCATGGAGAGGGGTTTGGATCGCTGGTCCGTGTTGGCTGAGCCCAACCCTGCCAAAATCTGCTTTGGGGGCCGTTTGCCATCAAGCAGTGCCTGGCTGAGGGGAGACCTGCTGCCCACGGGATTGACATGGCATCCTCTGGTGGCAACAGGACCCAAAAGTGTTAGCCCCTGCACCCAAGAGCTGAGGATGGGGCTGCTTTCCACTGGCTGTGCCAACCCTGAGCCCCACGGGGCTGGGGCTGCTCCCCCAGGGATGTGCTTCTCCTCTGGGATGGGTGCTTGGAGCTCATCGTGGGGTGAAGGTGACACGTGGGGCTCTGGGGGCTGCCCTGGACCCCCATCCAGGCTGGCTGATGCCTCAAAGGCAGCAGCACAGGGATGGCTTGTGTAAAACAAGAGATCTGAGGGAATGGAGACTCTGTGGCTCTGGGGACAGGGGTGCAGGGGATGGTGGGGCAGCACAGGGGCTGTGGGTGCCAGCTGAGAGCTCACCACTGCCAGGGCACCCCCAGTGACAGGGTCACAGTCCCCCTGGGGGCACAGCAATCCCCGAGCACTTTTTCCTAACCCTCCTCTGCAGAGTGGGAGAAACTGAGGCACAGGCATTGCCTGCAGTGGGGTTGGGCTCCCCAAAATGCTCTGGGCAGTGCCTGGACATGTCCCTGGCACAGCCACTCTTGTCCCAGCATCCCAACCCGGCTCGTTTTCCAAGGGATTTCAGTTTAAACGAGAGACGAGGTGCAGTGGCCGCTCCGCCCCAGGCCCCGCTGGACACAAAGATGGTTTGATTGAGTGGCCAGGGCTGCCTGGGAATAAACGTCCCCTTGTGTCACTCTGGGGAGGCCACGGGGACAATGGTGACCCCGGGGCCGGCCGAGCCCCTCCGGAGCCCGGCGGGGTGGGGGGTGAACCAGAGCCCGGCAGTTTGGGGGGCAGATTTGGGGTGCTCCATGGGGTCACCCCTTCCCACAGAGCTAAAGCTGGGGTCTGCCATGAGGGATCTGATGAAAGGAGGAGGAGGAGGAGGGAGGAAGGCACCCACGTGCAGGGTGGGGGACACCCAGTGCCATGGGGGTGGTGGGCAATGCTCGGCTGCTCACGTGCTGTGGCTTTGTCTGCCGTAAATCCCCGTGGGGCTGTGGGATGGGGTGGAAAAGGATGGGTGGAAAAGGATGCTTTGGGTGGATCTTTGGGTGGAAAAGCAAAAAGGATGCTTTTTGGGTGGAAAAGCACGCTGTGGTGCCTGGCGAGGGGGTGCCCAGTGGAGGTTATGGGTGAAGCAGCACCAGCTCTGCCTCTGGTCCTTGTCCCACTGATTGACCCCGGGCTCTAATGATGACAAGGACATCCTGGCACTAGGCTGTGCTTCACAACAGCTGGGATGGCAGTGTTTTGTGATCCCGGGGTCACCCTACACCCCTCCTACCAAACCCCCCTCCCCAGGGCTGCCCCCCTGCAAGGGACCCAGACCCCAAACCCCAGCAGCTGATGGCTGAGCCCCATTCCCCCCGCAGCGGGCGAGCTGGGTTCAGGGCTGATGTGCGGAGGGGCTGGAGGGGGTCAGAGGGGCCGCGGCCATGCCGACCACCCTTCCTCCCCCCGCCGGAGCCTGGAACTCCTGGAATTTGGGCAGCGGGAGCGCGGCCGCCGCCGGCCCTTTGTTCTCGCTGGCCGGTGGCTCCCAGCCCTCGCCCTCCCCTGCGCTCCCCCCATCCCCAGCATCCCCGGCTCGCTCCAATCCCCCCCTTCCTCTCTTTATTTTTTTGGGGGGGTGGGGTGTGGGTGTGTGGAAGCCTGGGAAGGCTCCGGCTTTGTGTGTGGTGTGGGACAGGGGCTCTGGGCCCCTTCCTTTCAGATGCAGGAGGTATGCAGCTAATTCAATGGGCTGCAGTTTGATTACCTATCTGATAACAGAGGAATGCCAGCAATGTGTGTGTTTTGGGAAGGGGGCAGGGGGGATGCGCAGGGACCACCAGCCACTCTGCAGCTCACATCAAAAGGCTGCGGCAGGGGGGGAGAGCTGGGGCGCCCCAGCCTCTGTCCCCCCCCGGCCCGGGGGGGAGGGCGGTTTCCTTTGGCCTTTTGGCAGAGGGGGCTGGGGGGGTGGGTGCTTGTCATCCCCACCCGCTCCTGGAAAATAAATCGCTTCCCCATCATGTTGCAGCAGCTTCTGCCCCCAGCCCTCCTCTTCCTCGGGAGGGATGGGCAGAGCTGGACCCTGGCACCAGGGTGATGGTGCCCAAGGGGTGGGCTCAGCTGGGAAGGGGGGCCCAGTCTTGTGCGCCAGGGTCCCCCCTGCCACGGCTCAGCTTTGTCCCGAGCGCCTGGGAGTTTTCATCCCTACAGTGTAAACACAGCTGGGCCAGCTGGGGCTGTAAACACCCCGAAAGGAGCCACAGGAGGTGGCTGGTCCTGTCCCCCGGCCTCCAGGGCTGCCTCCTGAGCCAGGCAGTGATGTTCAGCCCCTCCTTGCTCCCAAAACCCCATGGCTGCTGCTGGAGTGGGGAAAATTCCCCATTTGTGGCAGCTCCTGTCACCCAAAACACCTCACAGGACAGGGCAGGGTAGGTGGCTGACCCCAAGGTGCTGAGGAACCTCCTGTGATGTGCTGGCTGGGGCTTTGGGCACAGGGCTCCTGCTTGGGGGATGCTCAGCACCCTCCTGGTGATGCTCAGCACTGGGGGAGCTGGTTTGGGGCTGGGGAGCAGTGCTTGGGTGCCCTGCTGAGCGTGGCAGGGGGGCTGCCAGTGGTGGGTGGGCAGAGGTGGCTGTGAGAGCCTGTCATGCCCTGGTTATCACTGGGGACCTCGTAGCTTAGGGCATGGGTCTCCCTTTTGGGAGGAGGAGCACATCAGGGAGCAAAGGATGATCCCTTCTGGCTTACTCTGGATTCCATCCCAGCAGGCAAGGGGATCCAGGGGATGTGGGTGACTTGGCTCAGCCTGTAGGGTTGTCCCACACAGAGCTGGACCTCCAGGCACAGAAACAGGGGGAAAAACACATTAGAAAGGGGTCTCAAGGGTTGTTCCTCGAGCTCTGCTGTGTTCCCACTTCACTCACATGACCATGGACACCCTGCAAGACCCCACCGAGAAAAATTCAATCCTAAACCCCAACAACACGGTTTCTTCCCTCTCTGCTTTTACATGGGGTGTTTCCTTGAGGGTCCTGGTGGCATTTGGGATGAGGATGGGAACACACCGTGCCTGCCCATCCCGAGCAGCATTGACTCGGGGGCTCCATGTGGGAAGAATGGGAGACCACGGCCCCACGTGACGGGAACTCTCCGGGCCATGAATGGGGGAAGATGCTCCATTCATAAATGCAGGGTCCTGCCGCAGCCGCACAGGCGTTTGGCGCCGGCTCTGCTGGGAATCCCCAGCCCGCTGGAGCTGCTCCTCCCTCTGCCAGCAAATCCCCTTAACTCTTTGCTCATGGTCGTTTGGGCCCTGCTCTGCTGGAATTGCTGACCAGGATGTCAGTGGTCCCCAGGCAGAGCTGGCAGAGATGCTCATGGCACAGGGGGTTAAGAGTTGTCGGCTGCATTGCCCAGCTTGGCTCCTTTAGGGATTTGTTCTGCTGAAATGGGCAGAGCTCGTGAAAATGGAGTGGATTTTTCTATCTTCCCTCCACCTCCTCCCCAGCTTGGGTCTTTCTGTGCTCTCAAGTTTGTTTGTATGGTGATGACCACTGTGGTGATCCTGGGAAGGGTGGGAGAAGCTCCCAGCAGTGATAATCCCAGGTCAAATGGCTGCTTAGTTAATTATTGGAGGCAATTAAAGGGCTTGAGCTGCAGCAAGGGGGCTGGCAGTGCATCCTGGCCTTGCGTGGGTCCTGCCATGGTCATGCTTGTGCAAAGCCTCGAGATCTTTTTGCGTTTTTAAAGTGATATTTTGGATCTGTCAGGAGGTGCTGGAGCAGCTCTTGCTTCCCAGTGTGGGGCTGGGTGGGAGAAGGAGCCTGTTTTGCAAACTGTTCATCAAACTGCTGAAATTTGGGTCCGAGCTGTCTCTGCTAGCCCTTGCCAAACCCAGTGAGCCCCACCTGGCCAGGTGTCTCAGCTCACTGAATGCTCTGTGCTATCAGCCGGGGCTCCAGAGATCTTAGGGAGATGAAGATGCCTGGTTGAGCTTGATCCTCAATGTCTATCCCCTCACAAGGCACAGGCACAGGGGAATGTTGGCAGCTCTTGTGCCACAGGAGATGTTTGCTGGGCTGGGGCTTGTTGTGTGCCCAGTGGACACCCCAGCTCCGTGCTGACCCCCATCCTTTCCCCAGAGCAAGCTCCACATGGAGGGTTTCCGCAGCCTGAAGGAGGGTGAGGCTGTCGAGTTCACCTTCAAGAAGTCATCCAAAGGTTTGGAGTCCATCCGGGTGACCGGCCCCGGGGGCGTCTTCTGCATTGGCAGCGAGAGGAGACCCAAGGGCAAGAGCCTCCAGAAACGCAGGTCCAAAGGAGACCGGTAAGGGCTGACCTGGGGTTGATCCAGGGCAGGGGCTGAGCCCCGTGGGCACCAGGAGCCTCAGGGTACCCCGGGGATGGGCACGGGTCCAGAGGGGTGGGCAGCGACCCTTCCTCTGGGAAAGCAGCTTCCTTTGGTGGTTAATGAGTGGCAGATGCAGCTCGGTGGGGAAAGGGCAGGGAAGCAGCAGCGAAGGGCAGAGGTCAGGGACACCCCGGGCAGCCGCTCCCCTCGGCTCAGGGAGCCCTGCTGGGCAGGGGTAATTTTCTTCAAGAGAAAACCCTTCCTTGTGGGGAGGAAATAGCCGGACGTCCTGGCAGTGCCTCCCACGGTGAGGCTGCAAGCCCCAGGGCGAGTTTTTGCCCAGCTCTTCATCCCCCCACCACCACCCTCTCTCATCCTCTCCATCCTGGCTGCCTGGGGATGCCTCATCCCAGTTTTCCCAGTGGATGCTGTCAGCCCCACTCAGCTGTTCTCATGAACAGGATTTTAAATTAATCAGAAAGGATTTGGGAAAGAAAAGGAAAGAGGAAAGGGTTGTGGCCGTCCTACATGGATGCAGGATTTAAAATGGACACGAGGCAGCTCCCTCTACCCACACGTCTCCAAGTGTGAAGGTGGTACCCATGGGATGGGGGCTGGAAGGCACAGCCCTGTGAGAAGCCACTTTTGGGGTTGTCCCTACACTGATGGCCACGGTCCCTGCAACTGTTCTGGGGTCTGTGTAACCCTGGGAGCAGGATCTGGAGATAAAGAAGCCAGAATCCTGAAGGAGCCAGAGAGGTGGAAGCCCCCGACATCCTGATTTTTGTCCCCGTGGATGGTTTTGGTGCAGGGGTTTGCTGCCATCTCCTGGGTACCAGCAGCACCACTGAGCCCAGACTGGCCATGCTGGAGCTGGGGCTCTGCAAGAACCAACCCCAGGGCCACCATCAGCCCCAAAGAGCTGAGCCCACACCCCTGAACTGGCCAGGCTGTTTTTATGAAGCCAGATGTGTCCCAGGCACGACCACAGCATATCCCACCTCATTTTATTTCTCCTCCTGGAATCTCTGCCCTCCTCTCACGCAGATGCTACAACTGTGGCGGGCTGGACCACCACGCCAAGGAGTGCAAGCTGCCACCACAGCCAAAGAAATGCCACTTCTGCCAGAGCATCAGCCACATGGTCGCCAACTGCCCCGCGAAAGCACAGCAGTCCCCCAGCTCGCAGGGGAAACCTGCCTACTTCCGAGAGGAGGAGGACATGCACAGCTCAGCCCTCCTCCCCGAGACCCGGGAATGATGGTGGGTGGCAGGGAGAGGGGGCATTCCACCGGGGTGAAAAGGCTTTGGCAAGGCAACAGGCAGCCGTGGGGGCTCCGAGGTGGGAGGGCAGGGGGAAGGACTGGGGAGGGCGGATGGCTGTGCTGATGACAGGGACCTGGTGTCCCTGCACAGACCTTTTGCCCTGGTCCCAAGCTGGGAAAAGCCCTGCTTTAATCAGGATGGCTCGTTCCAAAAATAGGGGAAGGCAGCACCCGACATACCTCTTTCAGCTAAGAAAACCAAATATATTTGATTCATCTCTGTTCTTTTCCTAAATTAAGGCAGGCTGTAGTGTCTCTGGGAGGAGGAGCAGAGGAGCAACATCCCAGTGAGGAGCTCATGGCTCCTTGTTCTCCTGAGCTTCAAACAGGCTCTGGCACAGCTTGGATGAGCTGCAGGGGACCCACTCCTGTGCCTGCCCTGCCCCTCTGCCTCAGGGAGGGAAGCCAAGGGGAAAGGCTGGCTGTGGAGCACCAGGGAGATGCCCATGGGCTGGTCCTGTGTGTCCCTCTGCTCCTCATGGCTTCTCCCTTCCAGGGCGGTGTGAGGATTTGCAGTTTTCCCGTGGTTGCTCCATTGCTCACACCAGCAGAGCCCAGATTTGGGCTCAGTCTGGGAGGAAATGGATCATCTCTTGGGGTTGCTCATGGGTTGCAAGCTGTGGCCTGGGGGAGATCAAGACAAAAGGAAACCACTTGTTTTTCCCCCCTAATCCTTCCCAAGTGCCAGCCCAGAGAGCACAAGGTGTTTCATGCAGCCAGCTCTTCCCCTCTAAGGCTTCTCCGTGCTTCTGGAACAAGGAGCTGGGGATTGGGAGGGCTTTGTGGAGCAGAAATGCTCTTTGTTAAGCCTTGGGCACTGGACACGGGGCAGACCCAGCTCCCGGGAATGCTGCTGGCAGCGTTTCCCTTGGAGCCCCTGTACCCATCCCCCCCAGGGCTCCCACAGATCCAGCCACGACCTGCTCCAGACACCAGGCTGGATCTTCCCACGGGCTCTGCAAACCCTCACAGGACAAACACACACCTCTCTCTGCTCCTCCTGCCCACCCCACACTCCAAAAAATGACAGCTCCGGAGCTGAGCCTCCCCAGGGACAGGGGACAAGGGTGTCCCAGGTTAGTGGCTGCTGTCCCCTCTCCCCACGGCCCCCCCAAGCCTTGCCTTTATTTATTGCCCCCAGTGGACACCCCTTCTCCCAGGGCAGCCCCCCGGGCCATGCCCAAGCCAAGGCCAAGTGAAACCTGCACTAGGACGTGCGTGAATGACGTATCTTTGGGTTTGTTTGTCGTCTTTGTTTTGGGTTTGTCATTCCTTTGTTTTCTTTTTTCCTTTTTTTTTTTTTTATTTTTAATATAAATATTCTGGTTTTGTATTTTTGTATATTTTAATCTTTAAGAAAAGGGAAAAAAAAAAAAAGAAAAAAAAAAAAGAGAGAGAGAGAGAGAAAGGACATAATTCCTGCAACTTATTCTCAGGTATTCGAGCAATCTCAGGGATAAAATGCCTCTGTAGCCCAGTGCTGGACAGAGAGGAGGGTTTTTTCTAACAGCACAAAGACGTGATGAAGTTTGTATTGGAAGTGTAGATCTACCTCACTGGATGTTTGCTAGGTGGACTGGCATGTTGTGGAGCTTTTCAGTTGTGTTTTATGGTATGTTTGGGATTTGTTTCCTTTTTAACTGTACTTTAATAGTCTCTTTCCCTTCCCCATGCACTGATGGAGGAATTTGGGTCTGCATATCCGTGTGCAGGGATGGAGAAGCCAGGCAGTGCCATGGGGCAGGGAACAGCTGCTAGAGCCTGTGTTGGCTCCCCACCTCCAGATTTTCTCCCAGCCTGGTGGCTTTTGAGGACTGTCTCTCAGTTGTTTATGCTCACACATCCCCTCCCCACCATCCCGATGGGAATGCTTCAGTCCACCCCACGCCTGAGTCCTCCTGTTGCCCACGGGCTGGGAGGTCACACAGGCAGGCTGGTGCTGTGAGGTTGGGGGTGGAAAGCCAGGATGGGGGTCCCAGCCCCATTCAGGGGGACACAGCAAGAGCAGTGTCCAGTAGGGTGTTGAGAAACTGAGGGTTACCCTCAATCCCCCGCCTGGAGCTGAGCGCTGGCTCTCCATGACCCTCTGGGATGAGGGAAGTGAAACTGTTCCATGTTTTACTCCCTTCCTGGCTTCCCTCAAATGCTGACTTGCCACGGCTGGGGGAAACTCTGGATCTCAGGTTTTGGGGCATTAACACTCCACTTTGCAGCCTTCCCAGGGAGGGCATCTTGCTGTGCCAGTGTTGCAGTTTCTGCTGGTTTTTAGTAGCAGTAGGTTTAGCAGTGGAGCAGGGCTGGATCAGCCAGGGAGCACCAGCTCCATCCTCAAGGCTGGGGGTCTCCAGGGGCACTTGCTGAGGCTGCTGGAGCCCGGTGACCCCCGGCACGTGGGCATTGAGGGGGATGGAGAGCAGCTCCCCAGCTGCTCCCTGCCCTGCTCCGGTAGTTTTATGGTGAGGTGGTGGTCTCTTCTTGGGAGGGGTGGGGGGAAAGGACTTCTAGTTCTTGACTAGCAACGGGATCTATACAAAACTACTTCAGGAAAACAGCTTTAGTCTGACGGGGTAAATGCAATAGAGCGTCAGGGGGGACACTCTTGGTCTCCCCCCAGCACCTCGGCTGTGCCAGGGAAACTGCAGCCCCCCTAATTCTTGTATCTGTCCTCAAAAATCCTGTAGGACCTTCCCTCCTGCTGCTCCCACTTTAAATGGTTTGGTGATTTTTCTGCTAGATGTCTAGTGTGTGTAAATACCTCTGTAAATCTTTCCATTTTCTCTCAGTATTCTCCTTGGTTATTGTTTACAAAAAGAAGAGGAAAAAAACCGAGAAAAAAAAGGAAAAAAAAATAAAAGAGGAAAAAAAATGGAAAAAAAAAATAGTCAAATGATCTAATAGGTGACGGACCAGGGAGACGGGATCTGCCCTGTGTGCTCTCCCACACAGAGCTGCCCCAGGTATGAGCTCTGTAACCATCCCTGTCCTGGGCTAAAGCAAATAGAGGATCACTCAGGTCTCCCGGGGGTGCCGGGATCCAAGAAAACAGGGATTTTTTTCTTTATCTGCAGAGGGGAAGCCACGCTGGAGAAGGTGGGATTGATTCACATCATCTCCTTGCGTTTGCCATTGTGGTTCTTCCCGTTATCTTGACAATAATTAACTAAATTGCTGCATCATCACCCACCCTGCCCATGCTTGGGCACTATGCATGAGGGGATGGGGCACGCTCAGGGTCCTGCTGTTACACGGGAGTGTTTGAATGTATGAGGAATAAAACAAAGGCATCCCTCACGAGAGGGGTGTCTTGCCCTGGGGCGAAAGCCTCGAGTCCCCCAAAATTGTCTATGAGGAGACAGAAGAATGTAACCCATGTTTACTGCTAGCAACCAAAGCGTTCGTGTCAAACCCGTGAAGTTTTATGAAGTGGGTGGGAGGGAGGGGATAAATGGGGGTGGCTCTGTGTGGGGAGGGGGCTCAGGGTGACCCCTGAGCAAACAACTCACACTTCCCAAAGAGATTCCCTGCTGAGTGAGAACCCCCCCCAGTTCCTGTTTGCTGCGGGTTTATTTCCCCCCCTCTCCGTTCGTTTTATTTTTATTTTTTTTTGTACCAACCATGTAAAACGTCGTCTGGGGAAATAAAAATAAATAATAAAGACCATGGGCAATGGCTGCTGGTGATGCCTCGAGTGTGTGTGTGGTTATTGTTTCTCTCCCCTGGTGCTGAGGAGCCCAGACCCCAAATGGGTGGGTGGCAGGGCAGGGGACTGGGGTGTCCCACAGCCCAGAACCAGCCTGGCCATGCCAGAGCTTCCAGCCCCCCAAACCCCTCCCTGGGGCACCTCAGCCCCCCAAACCCCTCCCTGGGGCACCTCAGCCCCCCCCCAAACCATCCTGGGGCACTTCAGCCCCTCAAACCCCACCCTGGGGCACTTCAGCTCCCCCTGGGGCACCTCAGGCCCCCAAACCCTATCCTGGGGCACCTCAGCCCCCCCCCAAAACCCTATCCTGGG
>JAWWEW010000060.1:5679141-5691963 GCA_035583185.1 Anabacerthia variegaticeps
GGGACTGGGACCCGGGCGGTCCCGGGAAGGAGGGGACAGTGGGAATGGGAGGGGAACCGGGCTGGTACCGGGAGGGGGGGGGAACACCGGAAATGGGAAGGGGAATTTGGGGGGGGACGGGACACCGTGAACGGAAATGGGAATGGGGGGGACATTGGGAACGGGAATGGGAATAGGGGGGAATGGGGCAGGTACTGGGAACGGGGAGGGGACCGGGAACAGGAGAGGGGAACGGGGGGGACACTGGGAACAGGGGTGGAGTGAATGGGAGGGACCTGGAACCGGGGGGAAACGGGGGTAGGTACCGGGCACCGGGGGGGTAAACGTGAGGGGACCGGGAATCGGGGAGGACACCGGGAACCGGGGATGATACTGGGCACCAGTCACCGGGAGTGGGGGGCACCGGGAAGGGACCAGGGCAGGCACCGGGAACCAGGGAGGGAACGGGAGGGGACTGGGGCAGGTACCGGGAACCAGGGAGGGAAAGGCCAGAGGGGCACCTGGAACTGAGCACTGGAGATACCCCGGATGGCACCGGGGGGACACCGGGACACCCCTCGGGATGGGGGCTGAAGGTGGGGGGTTTCTCGTTCCCCTGGGGGAGAGCGGCGACCCGGGGGTTGGAGCCCCCCCAGGGACCCCCAAAACTCTCCTGAGATCCCCCAAGGGACCCTCGAGATCCCCCCAAACCCCCCGCCTCCCTGCTCTGTGAGGGTTTCTTTTTAAGGTGACGGTGTAAAATCTCCTGTAAGAGGTTGATGAACAGCCAGGGGGTGGCACTGGATGTTCCCAGGCCGAGCTGTGCGAGTGGGGGAGGTGTTAAAAGCTGTGCAACAGCCCGAGGTTCAGCAGTTCTTGTGGGGAGAGATCCCTTCTGCAGGAATGAGGCAGAGAAAACCCATATGGGAAATGAATGTCATCAGTGTAACTGAATCTGCTTCTGCCCCTGCATGGGGGAGCAGAATCCAGGTGGTTGAATCTCTCGCTCTGAGAGAGCCCCCACAGCTCTCTCAGCGTTGCTGCTGTGCCCACATTTCTCAATATTCCTAGCTGATAGATGTGGAAATTCAATAAACTTGTTAGCTCAAACCTCATCTTAGTATTTGATGTGCACGTATTGTGGTTAAAAAAAAACCCCAAACATTATTTTTACAGCTGCAGCGGCCAAAGTTCTTTACTTGTGGAGGCAAAGAAATGCCAGTGGGTGACATGAGCACAGGGCAGTTGGTGGTGTGGGTTGTTGCTTCATTTTGAAGGGTTTCCAACACCAAAACATTGAAGGTCAGTTTGTGCTGATGCCACCCTGTGAGTGGCACCCAAATTTTGTGTCTGTACCAGCTTGGCTGGAGCACTCAGTGATTGTTCTCCTTGCTGCCATAAGGATCCACTTGGATGACACAGCTGGAAAATTCCAGAGCTCATTTCTGAGTTTCCCCATTGCCTGCTTATCAAAGGACTTGCACAAACAGTGTAAAGGGCTCCAGAGCAGCAAGTCAAAGCTGATTTTTCCAAGGTGGTTTGTTTGCTTTGGGCTCAAACAATCATCTCTAACCCCTTTATTTTCACCTTCCTTTGAAAAAGGAAACGGAGCTCTCAGTAAAACATGTCGTGGATCAGAGAGGGCGAGCTGACCATCATCGAGAGGTTCTGTGCCAACATCATTAAGGTAAGGGGTGCATAAAGATGTGCTAAAGAACTGGCAGGTTCTTCAGGGTGGAAGTGTCTCTGGAAAGGGAGCATTGCTGGCAAGGCTACACTTAATGCTGGCAGTGGATGTGCATCCCTGAACAGCACGCCAGGGTGGGAGATTACTTAAGCTTAGTCTTGCAAATGAGCAAGGCTGTAGGCAGAGCCTGCCAATAATGAGCTTACACTCCCAGCCTGCCCTGCCTTGTGCCCTTGCTGATGAAGGCAGGGCATGGGAAGGAGGGAGAGAAGCGAGATGGTTGTATTGGGAGTCTAAGAAATTAAACTGAGTTTCCCTTGATTAGAATAATAACTCACCAGTTCTAGGAAAATTCTGTCCTTGCTCAGCAGAGGCTTGAGACTGGTGGTCAGGCCTTTAGTCCTAGTGAGGTCAGTGGAAAGGAATAGTCCTCTCTGTGGAGGGAAGACTTATGACCACCTTTTTGTGTTCTCTGAAGTTAATTGTGTCTGTGAAAACGCCCTTGAACTCTGAAATAAAAAACACAGCATAAACCTGCATTTGCCCTCCCCTGTTGTTGCAGAGGTTGATGTGGCAGTGCTGCTCTCCTGAGTACAGCAGTTCTCTCATGTGACAGAAACAGGGAGGGCAAGGTTGCCTTTCAGTTTAGGCAATTGTCAATACTGACACACTTTTTGGAGACCCTAAATGGGTTGACAGAGATGGAATTAACCGCATTCCTCATTCCAGCTGCAGATTTCACAGTGGGAGATACCACTGCACTCCTCCAAAGAGGCAGTGCTGCCAGGAGCAGTAAGGCTGAGCCCTCTGTGCCTGAGATGCCTGTTCAGCCCCAGGTCTGTTGTGTTTCTCCTTGTTTCCCAGGCAGGTCCAATGCCCAAGCATGTCGCCTTCATCATGGATGGCAACCGCCGGTACGCCCAGAAGTGTCACGTGGAGAGACAGCAGGGACATTCCCAAGGCTTTGATAAGCTGGCACAGGTGGGCAGGATGTTTGCTGCCTTTGTGTAGGTCAGGTTTGAGCTGTGTTTGCTGCTGCACTGATGTCTTGTGTTCCTTCTCTTCACTGGAGTCAGGCCTGTGCTTGGAGCTGACTTCAGCTCCTCTCTGTTATCTTGCAGAGTCATTCCATTCAGCTGTTTTCCCCTCTGTTTTATACTCAGTTCAAATATCTACCTTACAGATCTTCAAGCTTTTGTTTCAGGTTGGAAAAGGTTTTGAAAGGTACAGTACTATATAATTTATAATGTTACCTACAAGACATGCTTTCCCTGGCTGGATTAGTTCCATATCTGTGATGGATTCTCATCCTCAGGGAGTGATATTTTCCTCTTGTTCATTAAAAGGAACCTGAAATTCATATCTAGTGGCTTTCATTGTCAGCTCTTGATGGTTGTTTCTTTTGATCCAGTGTTGGCAGCATAGGAAACAACAGGAAGGTTTTACAGTGGAGAAGCTGGGCCTTGCTGGCCTGTCTGATGGTCTCAGCCTGTTTATCTGACTTTTGTTTTCTGTTGTATTTTGTCTCCTTCCAGACACTAAGATGGTGCTTAAATCTGGGCATTCAGGAGGTGACTGTTTATGCCTTTAGTATTGAGAACTTCAAACGCTCCAAGGAGGAGGTGGATGGACTAATGGATCTGGCAAGACAGAAGTTTAGTCGCCTCCTGGAAGAACAGTAAGAGTCCTCCCATCTCTGTATCCCACAGGAACTGAAACTGAACATGATGAAGAGATGTTTACAGGGATGTTACAGGTTGTGAAAATGGATTAAATGAAGGAAAACCTTCTCCACCTGCAGTTAGAGATTTGTCTGGAGGGGCTCTGCCTGCCTGGATGGGATATAGAGCTCCTGTGCAGGCACAGCCCCCACACACCAGATTTGTGGCAACAATCCCATCCAAACCATGAGGACAGGACAGCTTTCAGACAAACACAGCACAGTCAGAAACTCCTGCTTAGCACCAGAGTGCCAGATGCCTTGTTTTCATAGAGTATCAAAGCTTTTATCTTAATTTTTGATTAGTTAGAGGTGCCCAGTGTCTGTGATTGTATTCTAAGCTCCCACATGGATTTTTATGACTTTTAGGTGGGGATGCCTAATCTGTGATCATTTCCTATGTCTGTGTCTCAGGATCTTGTATGGGGAATGATCAGTTTCCCTTTATGGAATGGTCTGGGATGATCAAACCCAAGCCAGTTTCACACACCTGGAAAACATTTGGCTGTTTTGCCTTTCTCTAAATCTCAGTTTTGCCGAAGCTGTTGGTGGATGTTACACAGGGCAAAGGTGGCACTTGTGCAGCAGAGAGTGATGTATTTTCTGTGGTCCTCACTCTCATTGTTGGGTGTAGGGAGAACTTGAAGAAGCACGGGGTGTGTATCCGTGTCCTCGGGGACCTGCCACTCCTGCCCGTGGATATTCAGGAGCTGATTGCCCAAGCTGTGCTGGCAACCAGGAACTACAACAAGTAAGTAACACTCAGTTTAAAGCAGCTGATACCTCATGTCTTCCCTCTTCTGCCTGAAGGCTGAGACTTGGCAGGCATGCTACACCTCATCACACACCTTCCTTGGATTAGCCTTTCACATCTTTGCTTCTTTTCAGGTGCTTTCTAAATGTCTGCTTTGCATACACATCGAGACATGAAATCAGCAATGCTGTCAGGGAGATGGCCTGGGGGGTGGAACAAGGACTGCTGGAACCCAGGTAACTCTTGGCTTTCTGTATGAATCCTGCCTGTCTTACCATCTCCACTGCATGAGAAACCTCTCAGAAGCCAAGTGGCTTTTAAATAGATCTCATGAAACCAGTAGGACTGGAACAAATGACTTAAAGTCACTATGCAATGTTTGGTTTTTATTATTTCAGTTTCCATGGAGATAGATACACAACCAAGACAGACGAGAAATTAGGTCTATGTCTTTAGTTAGTTTAAATGTGAAGGCAAATTTTATGCCACAACAATTGGCTCCTTGGCTGACACTCTTAGCTATGAGGTCAAACAACAGATGAATCGTGAATACTGCACTGTTCCTCCACCCTGAAGGAGATGGAGTAGTTACACTCTGCTCTCTGCTCCAGCTGGAAATCCTCACAGTCTGGTTCCACCACTGTCTTAGGTTTCAAAGAGCATGAGGGGGATGCTCTGGGGGCTGAAAGAGCATTTGGAATAGCCTGTGGAGCAGACAGCAGTGCCCATCAGAAGCAACCTGATGACTGGCTGTGGTTCAGCTCCACCACCCCGTTTTTAATCTACAGTCCTGTGTTTATATAAAACCCCTCAGTTATTCTGATTTAGTGGTGCCACATCCATCAGGTCAGGAAAGTGAATCTTAATAAAATGTGTCTGTCTTTTAGTGATGTGTCTGAGTCCTTGCTCGATAAGTGTCTGTACACCAACAACTCCCCTGACCCAGACCTCCTGATCCGCACCTCTGGCGAGGTTCGCTTGAGTGATTTCTTGCTCTGGCAGGTAAAGTCCTTGTTTTCTCCTTGAAATATCCCATCTTGACCTCAAAGAGTGTTCTGCTGACACGAGGGCTGTGAAACTCCCTCTGCCAGGGATGGACTGAGTGGCTGGGGCACCTCTGAGGAATCTGTTCCTTACTGTTCTGTCATTGCCTAAAATACCTTGCAGCACAAATCTGAAATTGTATCATCCTGAAAACACTTAGGAAGGAATCACAAGTCAGCCTAGCTGACAGGAGTCAAAGAAATCCTGAATTGCTCATCTTATGCTCCTCTCCTCACGTTTAGGTAATTCCTGCTTTGACTGGTAAATTCCTGCCTTTGATTAATCTGGCAATATGTTTCCTGAGATGAGGAAATTCCAGGAAGGATTTATAGAATCCTGGGAGAGGCATTTGTCATGTGTCAGCTGGAGGTGTAACCCTGCAATGTACATCTAATGTACACGCCTGACTTGTCACAGTTCAAGAGTCTGTGACTTCCATAATCAAACAAGACCCCACAAGGCAGGTTTTGAGGGTGGCAAAGCCAAATCACCATGACTGGGCTGCTAGGCTAAAACATATAAGTTCCTAATGCATAAAAAGTTCATTTATTCGCCTTGAAAATATCCAAAGCTGCTTCCATTTCACTCTCTCTTGTGCCAGGCAGTGTTGACCTGCTTGTAGAGAACATTTAAGTCATTTAAAGCTTCTCTTAAAGCTCACATGTTGTTTTACATGTAGAGTTTGGAGCCAAAACCCAGATGCCTTTAAGCAACCACATCAAATGCTCCCTTTCCAAATTATTTAATTGGTGAGTTCTCAGAAGCTGTCAGGCCTGAGTTGTGGTTACCTACCCAGGCATCCCCCTCCCCCCCTTCCATTTTTGGGCATACCTGTACCTTGGATGGGTGTCAATGCTATGAAATAACACTTTGCTTGCTCCTCTCAGTGGTAGAGGAGTCCTTTTAAGTGTTAGATTTTTTGGTAATGGCCATAGGAGCTCATTTACCCGAAACTCTGAGGAACTTGATGTCAAAAATGGGCTTTAACCTGAGTGGTTTCCTCATCCAGCTCGAGGATATCTTCAGTGCCCCACAACTCTTGGCTTCTTTAGGCAGTTTAAATGCCATGAGTGGGCAGTAAGGAGTATCACTACATGTCATTTGAAGAATGGCTTAAATGTCACGTCCTGGTCCTCAGTTCAACTGTTATTCCCTTAGACTTTGGTACTCCAGTGTTGCTATTTTAGTTTTTTTATAAGTCTGCTTAAGCTATTAAAAATACCTCTGTGAAGACCAACAGAGCATTAGAAAGAATTCTGCTGATCTGTTTGCAGGAATGGATGACTGGTGTCCCAGCATTAAAAGTAATTAGAAAGACTCTGCATTGTACAATTTCAAACTCTCCTGGCTGGTATTTATCTCATTTTAAGTAGAATCTGATAACACCGCTTAGGTAAAACCTGTGTGGGGAAACTGGTATGGGTTGCCCAACAGAGCTGCATCTTGATGACATTTCCCCTTGCTCGAGGATTGAACTGCTGGTGATTTTGCTTTCTGCAGACATCCCATTCATGCCTGGTGTTTCAGTCAGTCTTGTGGCCAGAATATTCCTTTTGGAACTTGTGTGAGGCAATCCTTCGGTTCCAGATGAACTACAGTGCTTTACAGGTAAGGGAGCCCTGGGGAGGTGAAGCTCAGCACCCTGTGTTACCTGCACATCAGGTGAGAGGGTGCACAGTGGGAAGAGGAACTGGTAGTTAAGATCTTGTTCCAGTAGCAGCTCGTGCCAGACATGTTGCTTCTCCTGTACCCACGTGGCTTGTTACAACATCTTAATGCTTTCAACAATACCCAAAATGTCTGAAGTCACTATTCTCTCTGTTACTTACTTGTTGCTCAGTCCCCCAGCTGGAATATCTGTCCCAGAACTCACACAACAAATAAGGACTCCTGATCAGCTACAGGGTGAAATCAGCCCGTTTAAATCAAACACTTCATCAGTGGTTTAAGCAGAAAGTGCTGAGTTCACACTGGAACCAGCAGGGAGAATTTGCATGCTCTTCCTCCAACTCCACTGTTGTTTTTAGTGTTGTAACAAGTGGGTTTAGAGTATCCTTTCTGGGAGCTGAGCTGTGAGTCTGTGGACAAGTGTCCTCTTGTTGGTGTACCTGCTGTTCCTGTTGCTCATTGACATTGTTCCTCTCCTTAGGTCTGTTGTTGTGAGCTCTCCCTGACTTGGTCCAGATAAATTATCTGGCCAATTGAGTAGTGATTTAGTAATCTGGCTATTTATAACAAAACAAGTGTGGGAGCTGGAGCTCTTGATAGGGAAATGGAGGGGGCAGGGCAGCAGCTTGTAGAACAGAGACAGCAGTAACTGGCAGGACGAGGACCTTGGTGTGGTGACTCTTAACCTCCACCATATCTGCTCCCTGAGTGTGTCTGTTCCTTAATTATTTGGGTCCTCTTTTTAAAGACAGGCATTACATTGCCCTTTTCTACCTTCAGGAACCTTGCTCACCCCTTAGAGTTGTCAAAGAGATTATAGCCAGTCGTGGTTATGGCTGAATTTAATCAGGTCCAGTCAGTCTGGCAGCATCCGAATTCTCCACGTCCTTAACCTCTTTTATTCCTATTTCTGGCCCAAGTTTGCCCTTTTCCTACCAGCAATTCATTGTATTAGTACAACTAATGGCAGTTCACCTTCTGCACGAAGAGGGAAGCAAAAAAGGCAGTAGTGTTTGTCATTGCCATGAGCTTGGCCTCTGTCTGGAACAGTAAGGTCACTGTTCTGACTTTGCTCCTGGTGCTGGTTTCTGACGGGTAACAAATGCTGCTTCTGTTCCCAGCTATTCTCATCTTTTCTTAGTCCTGGTTTGTGGCTGGATGTGTTCATGCTATGCTATTGTCAAGGTTTCTTATTGTCCACATTTGTTCTCTGGTCAGTTTTTTTTTTTCCCCTGTAAGACCCACTTTGCAGTATTTAAAGCTGCCCTTTTTCAAGGGAAACCTCACAGTAGTGCAAAGGAAGAATTTCTCCCTCAGAGGAACTGCTGAGATTTAGGACCTGGATATTTTTCATTTAAAACAGATGATCTTGAAAGCCAAAAGTACCTAGAAGCTTGTGAAACACATTCCCTTGGTGAAAGGGTTGCTGTCAGTGAGGATGGTGGGGCCAGGGGGTGACTTGCGGAGAACCAGGATATATTCCAGCAGCTGTGACTGCTTTGGGAGTGTGATGCTGGAGGCAGTTAGGGTGTGGATGGGCAGCAGGATGGAAGGGGTGAAAAAACACATAAAACCCCCTGATTTGGAGATAGTGATAAAAGATTTCCTCCTTCCATCAACTCACAATGGCTGCCATCTTAATTTTCCAATTAACCTGCTGCTCAACACTTAGTCCCAGGATCAGCTAGAACCTGCTTTTGGTACCTGGTAAATATCTAGGGAGAGAACTGAGGTGTTGGCTGGCCAGCCTGCCCCATGCAGGGGTCAGGCCAAGTCTCTTGTGGTGAATAAACAGAGTTTCACTTTGCCTGGGGGTAGAATCCTCTGCTGAACAGGCTAATGATCCTTGCAGTTCAGATCAGCAGAGCTACAGCCCTGGAGTTCATCCATTCAGTGGGCTTTGTGGAGCTGGGAATATTTCTGCTCTCATTCCCAGCACAACAAAAGCTAATCTCCAGTGCCAGAGCATAGGCTGACTTGGGCTCAGGGAGAGTGTGGGGAAGAGTGAGTCAGGCTCTCACAGTCATTTCCCCTTGCTAATTTCAAAAGACCAGCACTCCCTAAGTGTGTGTGTGAGGTTATGTCACAGTGACCAGCTGAACTGTTTTTAAAAATAGAAGCTTAATATTCCTGCATGCTGCTGATGTGTTTTTGTTGTTGGAGGCTGCAGGCCAGGACATGTGCAATAAGGAGAAATCCAAAAGTGGTGTTCTACAACAAAATATTCCAAATACTTGAAAGATAGGCAAGGATGGCTCCTGCCTTTGCCTTATTCCTGCCCATCCTGCTGTGTCTCAAGCCAGTACATTATTAGATCACAGGCATTTGGGAACACAGAACCCATTCCTGCTTTTGTTCTGAAGCTGTTTAGCTCAATACCTGATCATCTGCTCAAAGAATTGCCCTGTAAATCATTGTTCTGAATCCCCTAAAACCTTTCAGCTGCCAGGGGAACAGGATCAAAGATGCTGTGATGACACTGGTGAGAACAGCAGTGTGCACGTCTGGGCTTTAAATGTTCTCTTATAGCTGTTCCTCTGATTCCAATATCTGAGGGTTTTCCACAATCTGTTGTGACCTTTATCTATTTTAACTAAGTGTGAGCAGAGTTGTGTCTTGGGGAAAGGTCCAGAAGGATATCCCTGTATTTTTCTATAGCCAATCAAGCAGGCAGCCTCAAAGTGGAGGAGACAGACCCAGAGCCACCCTTCATTTAACCTGCAGGTGGATGGCCAAGCAGAGGCTGTTTCTCCCACAGCCTGTGCTGCCCTATATCTATATGTATATCTATATGCCCTATATGTACCCACAGGTGAGCTGAGAGGCCTGGTAAGGTGCTAACACTCCCCTGCTTTTCACTCCAGAAGGCCAGAGACTCCTACACGGAGGAGAGGAGGCGACAGCAGATGGAGAGGGATCAGGCTTATGTGACGAGGAAGCTGCAGCAGGAAGGGTGTGCGTCCCACGGAGACTCGCGGCGCCGGCGGACTCTGCTGCAGAAATGCACGGCCCTGCGGGAGGAGAGGATCCAGGGCTTCCTGCAGGCTCTGGAGCACAAGAGAGCAGACTTCTTTGAGAGATTGTGCACGGTGTCTGCATGACACGGGGGCTGGGTTACCCTGGGAAGACAATTTGAAGAGGGAACAACTGCTGCCCAGAGGAGCTGGCTCGGTGTGGCCCTGCAGTGGGGGCACAGGGCTGCTCCAGCGCTTGATATCCCCCTGGCCCTGCCCGAGGACAGGGACTGTGACCCTCTGTCGTGCTGTGAATGCTGCTGAGGAGGGTGATGCCGTCCTGTCTCACCTCCTGCCCTGATGGCAGATCATACCTGCACCCTCGGTGATGAGAAGTTAAACTGCAATGAGCCTCCAGTTCTGTTTGACTCCCCGTGAATTGGCCCAGCCAAAACAATTCAGTCCTGTTAAATCACTCCTGGGCTTCAGTTCTTTCCATGGCTTTGCAGTAGGGAATCTTCTGGTGAGATTTCCTCTGCTGTCCCATCAGGGGAGCCTTGCTTTCTGCAGGGAGATGATTATTCCTGGTGTCAGGGACATTCCCCACTGCCTACTTTGGGATGGCACCTTGTCTTTTCCCCACTGCTGGGTTGGATGGATCTGCTCTTGGTTTCCAAAGAGCCAAAGGAAGGTGTTGCCAGCCTTGCTGTTATGACAAAAAAGGTGCTGCAGAGCTTCACCAGGTCCTGTGATCCATCTGAGCAGTGTGGGGAAAAAACCCAAATGCAGAAGATGCTGTTGTTGGACCAGACTGACCGTGGGAAAGGCTCTGAGCAGACAAGGGAAAAGGATTGGTTGAGAATTAACCTCATGGCTTAGAAAGGAAAAGAAGTTAGCTAAACCCAGGTGAAGGCTACAGAGTGCCAAATCCCTCTGAGCCCCAGGGAGTATGGGTGGGCTTAATTCAGGAATACAGTAGCCAAAGCCACCCTCTGACCTCAGCCAAAATGGTTCAGAAGGGCTATTTGGCTGGTTTTAGCAGGAGTGGCTGGAGCAGCTGTGGAGTGTTGTTTGTTCTCAGTTTTCCATTGGCAGGGAGATGGACTTGCTGATTTCCAAGATTGTTTCTGTCTGATTTCTCCTGGTTTCCGTCCCCATGGTCAAAATAACTGAAAATGTCTTGATTTTTCTGTCCCTGATGCACACACAGGTGTGGCAGTACCAGCCATTGCCAGGATCAAAGTGTTTCTTTTTACCTCCAGGTGAAAACTAGGAAATGCAGATTTAAGAGACTTGTAAGTGCTGCAAAGTGAGCACTTGGCATGTGATTGTGAAGAGGCAAACTGCGTTGTCTAACGGGGAATAAAGCATATTCATACCAAAGTTATTTAAAAAACAAGCTGAATGTTTAAAAGTATGGAGAGCTGCTTATTCTAAGGTGTGATGAAGTTGGCATCCAGGTCTAATATAATAATATTTAACCTGTGACAGACTCCTCCTGTGATTCCTGTTAGCCTGGGAATGATTTGAAGGTTCTTTTTACAGTGTGAGCAGTTTGCTGATACCCCAAAGCCTGAGTGAAGCTGCACGTGCAGGTAACACCTCTTGTGTAAGTAGCAAACAGAATTTGGATGAAAATGTGCTGAGATGATGGGAGCTGTTGATTTTAAACTTGTTTTGCTGTATTTTCTCCACATTTCAGGAAACTGGGAAGAATCTACTCTCCATGAGATGGAACACTGTCCAGTCTGCTTTGCCAGGCTGATGGGGAGACTCTTCTACCCAAAAACTGTATTTTTGCCTTAAAAAAAAAAAGGTTTTCCATTGTGTTATGATCCTACAGGTGACCAAACCCACAGTGGTGGCTTTCCACAAAGTACTGTTGCACATGAGGTAAGTGAAGGATCTGGTTTACAAAAGCTTTGTAGGGAAAGTTTTAATCCCTTTCATAAAAGGCATCTCTGGAGTAGGGGAGGAGGAAAAGTCCTTCAAGCAGGGGCAGAAGGTTTGTGTTACCTGGGTTTGTATATCCTACCTGCATCAGTTATTCCAGTAAATATTATTCCAGTTAGTGTAATTCCAGGAAGCCTCCCTTTGTTAGAGGGTGGGCACAAGTTCCCCAGGCAAACTTGGAGTTTCAGGAGTGCATCTTTCCAGTGAACCTGTGGGAACAGAGCCACAGGCTTCTGTCAGTGAGAACTGAACTGCCATAATTCATGTTTAGGGGGTGAAGATGGGAGAAAGCAGCACGCCTGGAAAGATGAGCAGTCCAGGTCTGAAAAAGCCTGGGGAGGGAACTGGGGGCAGGGTTGTTCCTTGGGTGGGTTTGGGGATGAGGTTCAATTAGAAAGTGAAACCTTTGGGGCACAACAAAGTGGTGATGGAGCTCTTTAGCTGGATTTGTAGCGCGTGTGCTGTGGCTGTGCCAGGTGTGAGGAATGTCCCCTCCTGGAAGGAGCCCAAGTTACTTGGCACAACCAGCAGGCAACCTGATTGAATTCCCTTTGGGGTCATTTTATTGCATTCTGACATTTTTCCCCCTCTTTCCTTCCAGCACCACCACCTCCTCACTGGGACACAACTCTTCCCCCATCTCCCTTGTTTTTACTGGGGGGGGGGGGGGGGGACGACAGAAAGAAAGAGACAGACAGAAAGAGAGAGAGATAGGAAGGAAGAAAGAAGAGAGAAAGAAAGAGAGAGGAAAAGGAAGAGATGAAGGGAGGGAGGGAAGGGAAGAAGGAAGGAAAGAAGGAAAGGAAAGGGAATGAAGGAGGAAAGAAGGAAAGGAAGGGAAGGAAGGAGGAAAGGAAGGGAAGGAAGGAGGAAAGGAAGGGAAGGAAGGAGGAAAGGAAGGGAAGGAAGGACGAAAGAAGGGAAGGAAGGGAAGGAAGGAGGAAAGAAGGAAAGGAAGGGAAGGAAGGAGGAAAGAAGGAAAGGAAAGGAAGGGAAGGAAGGAGGAAAGAAGGAAAGGGAAGGAAGGAGGAAAGAAGGAAAGGGAAGGAAGGAGGAAAGAAGG
>JAWWEW010000060.1:5692349-5706244 GCA_035583185.1 Anabacerthia variegaticeps
TTGGGGGGGGGGGGGGGGGGGGGGGGGGGGGGCCCGCGCGGGTGTGGGGCGGTAACGGGCGGGAAGCGGCGGGAAAGGTTTGCCGCCAAAACGGTGGGGAGGGGACACGGGGGACCCTGGGGTGGGGGGGAGAGACCCTCCGGGGACAGTGGGGGGACATTGGGAACCCTGGGGGGGCACTGGGGGGGACATTGGGTGATGGGGAGAGACACTGGGGGGACATGGGATGGGGAGGAGAGACCCTGAGGGGAAACTGGCAGGGGGGAGACCCTGAGGCGATAGTGGTGACCATCCCACACATGCTGGGGTGTGGGTTTGTGCCCCCCCGGGATCACTCGCCCCAAGGGATGTTCCCCTAGACGGCTTTTTTTGGGGGAGGTTAAAAATAGCGGTTTCTGTGCTTCCCTCCATCACCTGTCCCTACAACCTGTGTCCACAGGCTGAAGGAGACACCAAGGGCGATAAGGCCAAAGTTAAGGATGAGGTAAGGACTTTGGTGTGCTGAGGAAGTTGGATCATCAAGTGTTCCTGTTGGAAGATGGGGTTTCACTTGGTCAGGATAACTGGGGAGCAGGGGGAGGGTTGGTTGTAATTGATTCTGACTTCTCAAGGTCTTAACTGTCCTTTATCATGAAAAGAAATCTACTTTTAACCATGAAAATTCTACTTAACTATCATCAGCTGTTTGTGATTTCAATGACATAGCCTTGTGTTTCCTGAGAACGGAGGGAAGAAAGCACTAGAAACTTAATTTCTAAAAACCAAGAGCTAAAAGCGTAATTTCTGGGGGTTTTACTACTTTGAAGTGAGAGTTACTTGATGAGTTTTTGAGAGTTCACATTCCACGACATTAAACTCAATCATTTTCCTCTTTCAACAGCCACAGCGGAGATCAGCGAGGTTATCTGCTGTGAGTATCCTCTTGCTGGGCAGAGATGTCACAACACTTGGTATTTTTACACTTGAGCATTAGGTGTGTAAATACATGTCAGAGCTGGACGTGCTCTGGAGACTTGGTGTTAACTGGAAGTCAGTTACTGGCTTGAGGAACTGCCCCATTGTGTGGTGTTATGGGAGTGGTGAAGCAACTGACAAATCAAGTAACTGCTTCAGTTTCAAAAGTGTTGGCTTGCTTTCCTAAAACGGAGCTGTTTAGGCGGAGTGTTTTTAAAAAGCAGTTTGTTTCTCTTAAAATAATTTCAATAAATAACGGGAATAAATTATTTTTAAAAAAGTCCTTGGAGCCAGACTTGTAACAAGGACATGTAGTGATAGGACAAGGGGGAATGGCCTTAAGCTGAAGGAGGGCAGGGTTAGATGGGATATTGGGAAAATTTCTTTCCTGTGAGGATGGGGAGGCCCCATCCCTGGAAGTGTCCAAGGCCAGGTTGGAGGGGGCTTGGAACAACCTGGGCTAGTGGGAGGTGTCCCTACCCATGGCAGGGGTGGCACTGGATGGGCTTTGAGGTCCCTTCCAACCCACACCATTCCAGGATTCTCTAACACAGGGTCTTTGCTCCCTTACAGAAACCTGCTCCCCCGAAGCCAGAGCCCAAACCTAAAAAGGCAGCTCCAAAGGTGAGTTGTGTCAGGGCTGTTCTGAGAGGTAAATGGGTTTTGAGGTTTAGCTTTGACTGGTAATAACAATAAACCTTTGACTTAAGAGTGTGTGTAGCGATGAGATTGACCTGCGTTGTCCCTTCATAAAGTGGCACTGGGAGCTTCCAGATTTTACAAAATCTGCATTAAAAATAGCAAAGTGAAGGCTTCACAGTGGTTGCCAGTCCCTGAAACCCACAGACATTGGTGTGCTGAGTTCTTTGGTGCCAACTGACCCCAAATACCATCTTGCATTTGCAGAAGAGCGAGAAGGTGCCCAAGGGGAAGAAGGGAAAAGCTGATGCTGGCAAGGAGGGAAACAACCCTGCAGAAAACGGAGATGCCAAAACAGACCAGGTATCACAGCAGCCTGTCTTACATCAGGATTTATTCCTTTCCCTCTCAAACAGGGACAGGTCTTGGCTTGTGCCAAGGAATTATTGCTTATGTAGACCTGTTGCTTATGACACTTAACGACACATCCACAGACATGGCAGGTGTTGGTAAAGAGTTAAAGTTGCCTGTTTGCCAGGCAGTGTTGCCACAGGGAAGTTACTGTGCTTGTTCTGTAAAGTTTGCAGGTATAAGGCGACTTCAGGTTGTCTTTTGCAGTGCCTCAAATGTTAGGTTTAATTTTATTAAAAATTACTCAGTTTTGTTAAAAATCAGAGCAGTGCAGCCCAGAGAATGCTTATTCTGCTCAGGGATTTGCTATTTACAAAGAGGAGTTTACTTTTTTTTTTTTTTAAAGTGTTGACTTGTTCCCCTTTTTCTTTTCAGGCACAGAAAGCCGAAGGTGCTGGAGAAGCCAAGTGAAATGTGTGAATTTTTGATAACTGTGTACTTCTGGTGACTGTACAGTTTGAAATACTATTTTTTATCAAGTTTTATAACAATGCAGAATTTTGGTTTACTTTTTTTTAAGCTATGTTGTTAGCACACAGACCGCTTCGTTGTTGTGTTTTTGGGTGGGGGGGAGGAGGGTTGGGGAGCAGTGGGGACAAATGTCATTTAGTCTATTTCTCAAAACCTAAATTTTAATAAGAAAAGCTTTTTCCAGTCCCCCAGTTTTTGGAAGAAGGGCCCTTCCTGAAGGGAGGAGGAAGGGATTCCCTGATGCTGCGTCTCGGTTAAGTCCAAGTGAACATCAAAGCTCCCAAGATGCCATTGCCTACTCCAAAACTTAATGCCACCAGTTCCCCTTTGGTGTCTCCCTGTTTACCCAGAGCCTGTCACTCCAAAACCACGGCAAAACCGGCATTTTGGGACGTACCACACTCCATCCATTGTCAGGTGATCTGGATTTCTGGTGTCTAATTTGGGATATACTGGCTCAAAAGTGGAGCTGCACTTCCTCTTTTCTATTGTGGATCTTCAGATACAGAAACCTGCGTTTGATTTTTATTTTCCTGTAAAAGTCAGGGTCGGTTTGTGCAGAGTTGTCAGACAACACACTGCTGTGAACGTGTCCACCCTCACTCTAAAGTTTTGCCTCTACAAATGGGAGCTGGAGAGTCCTACGGTTTATAGCAAATTTCCGTTTCAGTAGTCCACAAAGGGAGGGGAGTTTGACAGTTGTTGTAAAATGTTGCAGATTGTAGCCCATGTCCTGCCTAAATTACCATGATTGTTCATGAAAAGTACCTTTAATAAAGCTGGATACGGTTTGGCTTGGACTGTTCTTAATGCTTTCTAATTTCTCTTGCATTTATTTTCATCTCATGTCGTTTAAGAACTTGCTGTGTGCATGTCTGTGTTTATATTTTCATGTGGGTAATTAATTCAATCTTAATTTACAACTAAAAAGTGAGATTTGCTTACCTAAAAACAAGGTTTCCTTAACTAAAAACAAGGTTGCTGCAGGGTGTCTTGAAACTCTGGGCTTACTGGGAGATCCAAAATGGAGCACATAAGTGAATCTACTGAGATAATTATTGTCTTTTAAAAAAGGTCCTGTAGAAAACAGAGAGAAATACACTGATTTTTGCAGTCACTGCAGAGAAAAGCAAATTCTGGTGAGCTTTTCTTGGGAATGAAACCAGAACTGGCTCCATAAAACTGATGATGTGTTACATTTCTGCACTTAAATTTGAATATTGTTGCTCCTGCTAATCGAATCCAGACCTGGCTGTGGTAGTGACTAAGCAGGAGATGAGATTTGTTGAGTAAAAATGCACCATTTTTATAGTTGCTACTTGGACTCCAGAGCCAAACCCAAACCCCCTGTGTAAACGTCTCCTTCAGTGACTGTCAGATGGAATATTTTTCCATCTCTGCTTGGCTTTCCCTGGGATTTCAGTGTCTGTTTGTGATTAAGTTCAGTGACCTGTTTCAACCTGTGCTGTTTTCAGAGGGAGTTCAGTGAAAACGAGCAAGGCAGAGTTTCACATCCAGAAATTTTCGGTGTCAGGAGGGCTGGAGGTGTTTTGGGGCAGCTGCACATACAGAGGACAGTGAGATGTACTAATATGAACTGCTCCAGCTTCAGTTACCATAGCTGGGATGTCACATTTGCTCTAGCAAGTAGAAAAATTATGATGAATAATCTTGTTTAATAATCTTTAATAAACCCCACCCAGCAGCTCAGAAATGGCTCCTGACCAGTTGCTCAGACAGCCAAGCAGTGGGATGTGGCTGCTGAAAGGCTGTGGCTTCCCAGCAGTGGGAGCAGGGAGAGGAGGTTGTTGGCTGTCCAGGGTGTTGTCCAAGAGATGCAGCTTTGGAGGAGCCCAGTGTGGGGTTGAGGTGTTGGGAAATGAGTCCAGGAGTGGCCAGAATGGCATTTGGATTTCTGTGACATTGCTCTGGCTCACTGTGCTTTGTCCCATCACAGGGAGCAAGAGGGGTGAACTTGGGATTTCCCAATTAATTCAACCTTCCAAGTACTAGAGGGGGTAGTCCTGAAGCTGTGAAATGATTTGGGAATTGGGCACAGCCTGGGTGGTGAAATTGGGATTTCTCCCAACAATGTGGTTGCATTAAGATAATAATTGCATTTTTAAATCTGCAAGTTTGAAATAGCCTATCTTGCTTTTGTGGAGTTTCACTTTGCTGGGCATCCACAAAGAGAATGAGCACTTCCAAAGGACTGAAGGGGTTCTGAAGGGGTTGCCACTGGCCAAGTTGTCAGCTGGAATGTTCTGGTGTTCCCTGTGTCCATCATTGTGGTTGGATGGCCTTTTCACCCCCAGTCATTAGCTGAAGTGCTGCTAATGAAGGGGAATTGCAGGGTTTCTCTTTGTTGGAGAAGTTACTCCTTAACTTCTACTCAATCTCCAGCAGTCTGTGTGTGCTGATCTGTGCAGTGCCATGCAGCTTTTCTCCAGCTGAGCAGGAAAAGGAGGATTTTATGTGGTATCTGCCACCTCAGTCCCTCTGTACTAGCCCTGCTATCTCCCTGCTGACGAGAGAGCTTCCAAACCTCATTCCATCCTGGATGCACTCAATCAACTGCCAGTGTCTTTTCCACACAAGTTACTTCAAGTTGATACTAAAAATGCTTTAGCAAGTATTGACACTTCTGTTTTTGCTGCAAAACTTGAATTTCCTTTAATCCTGGTCTGCAGTCTACCTGCTGATCCAAACATCCCCATATAAAAGACATTATAAAGGAATTTTAACTCACCATGGCTGTTCTGTGCCATGACTTGGCCAGGGCTCTCCCTCTCTCTTCTCCACAGAAATCAGTGGATATTTTCAGGGCTGGGATTCCATGCTCCTGCTATATCTGAGGTGCTTCCCACTGGATGTGCCCTGCACTGGAGTTATTGGCCTGTTGGGCTTGACTCGGCACGCAGGGCTCATCTATTTCTCCTTAAGCAAATAGAGGGTGAGGGATGCTAAAGCCAGTAAATCCAACTAATTAGTTGTGTAAGTTAAAGCTGAGGAGCTCTGTGCTGCAGCCTGTGCTTGGTTAGTGGTTAGAGGCACCACAAATCTGCATTGCTGCCTGCCAGAACGCCTGAAGCTAAAAAGAAGATTTTTTTTCTGTTAAATTGTAATCATTTTACATGGAAAATGGTCCCTGTGTATGTGCTGGGAAGGAGATTTGTGCTGCTGGGTGCTGTTAACAAGCCTGGCTGTCAGGTGGGCTCTGCATCAGCACAGGTTTCGTCCTGGTTGTGTGAGTTTTTGGACACTGGACACCACGAGTTTGATGGGAACACACCCCTCAATCTCCTGCTGGAGGGTACCAGTGCTGTGCAGCAATGTGCAATTATTTTCCAATTGAAAAGACAGGGAGCATCCTCTTAAACCAAGCTGAGGGTCCTCTCTGGTGAGACCCCACCTGCATTGCTGCATCCAGCCCTGGGGTCCCCAGCACAGGAAGGATGTAGAGCTGTTAGAGAGAGTCCACAGGAGACCACCAAGATGATCAGAGGGATGGAGCAGCTCTGCTATGAGGAAATTTGGGAGAAATTTGTGACCTTCCAGTGAAGGCAGACAACAAGATATGGAGACTATTTACAAGAGCCTGGAGTGACAGGACAAAGGAGAGAGGCTTCAAACTAAAAGAAAGTGGGTTTAGATCACTTGGAAAAAGTGACAGTATTCTCCTCCTGTCCCTGAGCTCTGCCACAGGTGGGGGATGAAAAGGAACAAGGGAGGAAAATGGACTAAAGTCAGTGAGTGCATCCAGCAGATACTGAGTTTCAGGATCATTTGTGTCAGAAGAATCACCCTGCTTGATGGCACAGGGATTTCATTGTCCCTAAATCATCCCAGATATGGTAATGCCATATCCAGGGACTAATATTGCTGGCTATAATTCCTGAGAAATGGCTCCTTATCCTGCAGTTCGTGGAGATGAAATGGAGCTCAAGTTAAATTCACAATGCACAGAGTGAGCCCATCGTTTGGAAGGAATGGGAAGGAGATGGCACAGGGGGAGCTGATGCTGAGTAAAGTTGATTGAGGCTAATAAAGAGCTTTAGTAAGTTGGCTTTAGGAGATTTCTGATGTGAAAGGCTGGGTTGTTTTTAAAACCTTTTATTAAAAACTGCTTTGTCAATCTTTTGGGGTTTTAACCATCTCCTTGCAAAGGGAGCCAGAAAAATCTATGGCGTGGTAGAAGGAAAGCATCAGGGAGAACTTCCAAAATGCATTAAAACCTCCAAACAAGAACATTTTTTACTGCCCTAAGGATATCAAACCAGAAAGTACTTGGAAAAGGTAGGAGGAACAATCCTGTGGTGGTCAAGATGACCCAGGTGTGGAGCAGTTCATCCCTCCACTTCCCAAGGCACCCACAGGCACTACAAGACTTTGCATTTTGCTGTTGGACACATATGCCCCAACATTTCTAGTTTCCCCCTTCTAAGCAGGTTTGGTAGTGGATTTAATTTATTTATTGCTCCTCAATTATCCTGCTGAGTTTACTTTTGGAGTTTCAACAAATTTCCCTCCAGGCATCAGCTCTCCCCTGCCCTCCAGCTTGTTGGTTGCCACTGCTGTGCAGAGGTGAGTGTATATGGCAACTGTGAAGCCAGAGAGGAGTTACCATGGGATTACTACAAATCTGGTTCCTCTAGATTGCTATTTTGGCATTGCCCACACAGCTTTTGTTTGCCTTTGTTCTAATGAAATGGTACTTTGGTGCTTCTAGATGGAATTCAGTGTTAGCACAAGGGCTGAGTATAACCTGTGTCAGGGGTTCTGAGTTTAGCCTGAGGACTGATTGTAAACCCAGGCAATTCAATGAGTTTTTCCTCATCATTTCCCTCTTGCTGGAGGTAATACCAGAGGTTGTTCCTGTGTTGTGGGTGCTTGGTGAATGGGCTTTGCTGGCCGGCAGCCTGGTGGGAGATGCCCAGGTTTCCCTGCCATTCCGTGATCCGAGTCATTTATGTGTTGCCAAGCCCTGCAGAGGAAAATTCCATTGATCCTGGATGGGTTTCTCTTGCAAAAGAGCCATCCGTGATTCCAGAAGCAAGCTGGATGCGAGGCAGGCTGGCCGGGGAAGGCTGGATTTGGCAACCAACCCTATGGTGTCTCCTCGCCACAGCCCGGTGGACCCGGGGATTTGTGCCGTGCTCTTTAGCTCATTAACACGCTTTGATTAACAGCCTGTTCCTTCCCTCCGCCACACGGTGGTACCAGGAAACACAGAATCGGGGCTGGGAGACCAACAAATGGCAGGGAGCGTCCAAAAGCGGCTCAGCAAACTTGGAGAGGCTGGAACCTGGTTTGTCACGGTCTCATCCAGCACCCTCCATCCTCTGCCACCATCAGAGGCTCAGCATCTGTCAGACAACACTCACCAGAGCAATGTCAGTACCTCCCGAGCCTCTCTTTCTAGTTTTTGTTAAGTTTTTGCTCAAAACCCAGGCAGAGTGCTCAGTTCCTCATCAGTTTACAGGCATAGCTGGCATTTCTCAGGAGTCTCTCCACGGTATATCAAGCCTTTGAAGTTAGGCTTCCCAAATTCTATTTTAGGAATCACTGGACCATTCCTCTTCCTCCTCAGGCCATTATTGCAGCTGCTGTGGCTCCTGCCCTGGAAGTGTGAGCCTAAACTGGAGCTGCTGCTATCCATCTCATCTGTCCTCAGCTGGGGAAGGGACACTTTATCCTAAACCCAGATTTCAATAAGTATCATATAAGCTTGGTCCCTTTAAGGCTTGCTGGCACAAACTACTTATGTCAGACTCGCTGAATCTTCAACCTGAGATCACAAAATAAATAAAAATGTTCAAAGAAATAATAGCTTATTTGTTGGAAAGCTTCCTGTGCTTTTTGTCATGTTTCCTTTCGCTTTTGTGTGCCAGTATTTTGAGTGTATGTACTTTTTCTGTACAAGCCAAATCTAGGGAACTGAATTGTAATATCTGTGTTGATTCACAATCTATTTAAAAGTCTCACCAGAGTGATTTTTCTGATGCTGTAGAACTGTGGGCTCAACTTTCACCAGCATTGCCTTGAAGTCACTCTGTGGTGTGTGTTGGGCTGAAGCAACGCCATCAATTGCTGGGTTTCCTTCACCTTTCACATTATCAAAAGCCTTAGTCCTTGGGTTATCTCCTTCTAGCACATGCTTTTCATGCTTCCCTCTTCCAAGGAGCAGTGTGTAAAGCTGGAAAGGAAGTGGCTGCTTCCCAGAGCTGGCAGGATTGCAGGGGAAGCACTTGACACCCTCATGATACTTCCTTGAAGTGGATGCAGAAGGGAAAGATGAGCTCCTCATAAGCCAGACTCATTCCTTTGCTTCAGTTCTCAGGGCCTGCTTGGGGCAGGGATTTGTGAATTTATTGGGATGGGAATTTATGCATTTATTGGGGCAGGGATTTATGCATTTGTTGGACCAAGTGGGCAAAACATCACCCAGAGCTACAGGGAGAAGTCAGAAGGCAGAGATTTCCAGTCACAAGTGTAAATGCTGTGGCATGAAGGTACAGCAAACATTGAAACCAAAAGTTCCAGGGACATCTGACTGTGCTGACAAACATGTAAATTATATTCCCATGTCTGCTTGAACAGGCCCTGTCACCATGCCCTGCTAGTTCCTGGGTAATGAACCTACAGGGATTGTTCTGTGATTAGCAAAATGAGCAGACCAGGGTTCCCATCCATTTGCAGGGACTGCTTTGGGAGTTTGGTTTATTGATTAACTCAGTGAATGACCAATTTCTATCAGCAAAGCAGGGCTGAGCCAGCCTGCAGCTTATGGTGTGTGTTTGGGGAGGAAAGGCTGGGCTGGACAGGGCTTGGAGCAACCCACTCTAGTGGAAGGTGTCCCTGCCCATGGCAAGGGGGTGGAACCAGATGAGCTTTAAGGTCCCTTCCAAAACCATTCTGGGGTTCCATGAAAACAACAGGCCAGCTGAGCCCAGAATTGGGAATGCTGCTGACCCTTTTCCTCCTGCCCTTCAGCGAGGAGGTCGGGCTGGCTGCTGGGGCTGACGTGTGCTGGCTCCAGCTCCCTGATATCCTACCCTGTGAGCCTGCCTCGCACACAGGAGCAAACAGATTGTCTCAGATAAACCTGCCCAATGTCACCCCAAGGTCCTTGTCACATGGCGTGGGGCCGGAGCTGGGGCTGAGCATTGGCAGGCTCTGTGCACCGGAGCGGTGAGAACCACACGGGTTTGCTCTCCACACTCAGCTCCCTGGGCTTCCTGCCTGGCATGAAGGGGCAGTGTCTGAGCAGGTAACATTGCACAACCAGAGGTGAGGACAGGACTGTGACTTCCCCGTGCTGGATCCCCAGCAGGGTTCCCATGCTCTGCTGCCTTGCACAACTCCCTGGGCACTGGGAATCTTCCAGTTCCCTTCCACAGGAGGGAACCTTCCAGCATCACCACCTCACCCACACGTGGCTTCTGCAGGTTTTTTTCACTTTTAGACACATTCCCCGCCTTGCAAAGAGCTCCATTTTCCTCCTGATGGGTGCCAAGGGCTGCAGGACCCTGAGGGGTAACAAACACCCGCTGTGCAGGCTGCCTTACCCTGTTCCTGAGCTGCTCTGCTTTCTGCCCCAGCCCTTCCACTTCACTGAAAGATTCATTTCTAAGGCCACAGTGCTGATATTTGTACCCATCTGTTTCCGTGGGGATAGTGATGATATTTAAACCCATGCCTGTATCTTCCTCTTCCAAAAAGCTTCTGCTGGTGATCTCGTGGAAGGGACATTTATCTGTTGGTAATTGACTCCCATATTAACTTCCAACTGGCAAACAGCTGCCAAAAAACTGTTCCCCATCTCTGTTGATCAATAGTGCCTTTCAACAAGTATCTGGTGTTACTGAGTGTTAACAGCTAATAGCACTATGATTCTCATACTATTTTAAGGGCTGTAGCATATCCCAGAGTCCTTATATCTGATTGAATGCTTTTGAGCTAAATAACATTACATCAGGTGTTATTTATTATCAATTTCCGACACACTGACCCTATTCCCACCATATCTTGTGCTGGGCAGCTGCCACAGGACATTTATCTCCAACATTATGTCAGTGGCTTCTTGGGTTGAGAGAGAAAATGATTCTGTGCAGACTGTAAATAGAAAAATGAGACAGCAGGTCTGGCCAGGAATTTCTGAAAGCAGGTTGGGAGCAAATATCTGATTTCCCACATGAAAGGAGCCATTACCCCCCCTGAAAGTCTCAGTTTTGCTGCCACTGAAGTCAGTGGCAGAACTCAAACCAGCTCCCAGGGCTGGAGCAGTTTAAACTGCTCATCACCTCTTCCAAAACATTTATTGGCATAAAATAACACTCCCCAAAGCTTTGACCTACCCAATGGGTGACAAAATACCCAATTAGTCAAGATTTTACTTTGCAAATTACTGCTAATCAATGGCTGGAGGCTCATGGGAGAGCAAAGCAGAGGCAAATGAGAAGGAAAGTTCTTGAATTCCTGGACATGAACATTGGGATACATTTCTCTATAAAAGATATATTTATTCCTCTCTTCACCACTTGATCAACACTACCCTCCCCTCTGCACTGTGACAGAGGAAAGGCACAGCCACAGTGTGACAAAGAGGTGGCTTCAATCACATGGGTGCCCACAAAGTTTAGAGGAAGAAAGATAAAAGTGGGTTCTTGCTTTTGATGATAGAAATCGTCCTTTCTGAGCAGCTCTGCAGTGTGACAATAAAACGAGAGCAGCACACAAGGACTAGGTAGGTGGATTTGTAGCCTGCTAATGGCAAATCCTCTGGGCTGAACTTGGAGTGCCTGATGGGCACTAAAGAATAATTTTGAGAGGGGATTTTTCTAGTTAAGGATCAAGTTGTTCCTCTCTTGTCAGCAGAGGTGGGAGTACTCCTGGTGAACTCAGCCAGAAGGGCACCAAGCCTCTCCTCTGAGAGCCAGGAAAGGCCCAGCTGGACAGTCCTGACGTTTCTAGTACGAACCACAAGAGCCTCTTTGGGAAGAAGAAGGTCTAAAGAGCAGCTTCCAAGTTCCCTCCTGAAGGTGGGAGGAGGGAAAAAGCAATTTAATAGTCAAGCACAAAGTGCCAGCCTTGTATTTCTGCAGCATTTCACAGTGTGCTACCAGACACGCAACGCTGCAAAATACCCAGAATCTGTTTGTTTGGGGTTTTTTGTGATGCTGATGAGGGACAGGGAGATTTTCTTCTGCCAGGGAGTCGGGTTTCTGACATCACTGAACCTGTTGTGCCTTTTGTTCCCTCCCAAACTAGGAAACTATTGAGCACAGTGTGGATGTGGCTCCTACCTGCCCAGGAGGCTGAGTCATCCCTGTGCTCTGCACTGCCCGGGGCAGTTTCTAAAACACAGAAAACAAGTGGTTTTGGAACAGAAGTTGGAGACCTGCTCTTCTCTCCCGAAGTGAGGAAGGAACCTCTTTCCTCCACCTCTTAAAAAAATCGTCCCTGTTTTACCCTTCCTATGTAATACAGTCAATCATTAGGTCAAAATATTCCCAGTCAGGACCATTTCTCATAGTTTAGAAGTTTATTTCTCTGGCTGTTATTGGGATGTGGCTTTTCAAGGCTGGATGTGTGCAATGGTCTCTGCTTCCTAAGAGGGCTGAGAAGTAAAATGCTGCCACTCATATGTCACTCTGAAATCACCAATAAAATTTGGGTTCCCCTAAGGAAAACAGATTTCTGGGGTCTTTGGGTTTCTTGCCAGGATTTCTGAACTTCACTTTATTTTTTGCACGGAGTGGTGGCACCCCAAGCCCCAGAATGGGGTAATTAGGAGCAGGTATCTATGTGTGCCCTCTGAGAAGCAGGATGAGACTTGTTCCCATGCAGGATGAGCCCGTGAACACTGGGATGACATTTTCCTTTCATTGGGATTCTGTTGAAATGTGTTTTTGTCTTCCCCTCCCCTGTCTGGAGAAACTGGGACCTGTGTGCTCTGGAAGGAGCACAAAACCGAGGGCATCTTTTGGTACCCACTTAAAAGCCCCATCCCTTGTTTACAAGATCTTAAACCTAAAAGAACCATAAACCCCACTGTGCTCAGTGCTGTGTTTACCCAGGTTTCTCCCTGGCTGGGGTCGCTGCAAACAGCCCTGGCAGCTCCACTCCTGTTTACAGTTTCTAATAGTTTGCTCTTTCATGTTATCACTCCCTCACTTTGCCCTACACTGGAATGAACTACAAACATAGCTGTGTGCTCATTAAAAACAAAATTTGCCCCATAACTCGCTCTAAGTAACTTCCCACCTGGGCTGAAAACCTTTCTAAAAATTAAATTAAATTAAAAAAAAATGGTGAGGAATTGCTTCTATTTTATACAGGGCTTTGAAAAACCCTTTTTCAGGTAGAAAAAGGAAACTTTAACAGAAGAAATCGTTCCCTGGGAGGGTGGGCAGGCCCTGGCACAGGTTGGGCAGAGAAGCTGTGGCTGCCCCATCCCTGGAAGTGTCCAAGGCCAGGTTGGAGCAACCTGGGCTAGTGGGAGGTGTCCCTGCCCATGGCAGGGGGTGGAATGAGATGATCTTTGAGGCCCCTTCTAATCCAAACCATTCCAGGATTCCACGTGTAGCTTGAGCCACTCTTGACCTCTCACTTTTTGAAGGAAGAGGTCAGAGGAGCCCGCAGAGCTCAACTGGGGGGTGTGCTGGGCACAGCAGGTGCTGCAGCTGGAAGAACCCAAGTCCTCAGCAGCTCCTCATGGATCCAGAAGGCTGGATGGGCTGGGAAGCAGCTCCTCTGAGGTGCCAGGAAACAGCCAAAGAACAGCCCAGAACCACAGGCTCTTGGGCAGAGCAACATGCTTCAAATGCCAAAAAACCAAGTGAGCTCCCTCTCCCCCCTCCGAGGATGTGAAGAGATGTCTGGGGCTGGACCAGACCCTCTGGTTGGGGTGTGCAGGGCTGTGTCCTGAGCAGGAGAGGGAGCTGGAGGAGACCACCCTGCTTTCTTTGCATCCAGGAAAGGGAAGGTAAGTGATACAGGAGACGGGCAGCGATTGTATCCATGACAACCAGCAGATATGGCCTCGCAGCTCCATCCCCATCACACATCTCGTGTCCCTCTCCTCCAGGCACCCCTTGGCTGCACCTCAGGGCTCCTCAGAGAGACAAAATCCACAAACCAAGCACATTTCCCGGAGCCAACACAGCAGAATTCCCTGAGCTGCGTGTGCCTCACCAAGGGGCTCCCCGGGAGGGGTTTTGGGAGAGCTGGACATGGGGATGGCATGGTTTGCACAAACACCACGGAGGAGCAGGGTGGGCTTGGCAGGCTGGGAATGTGCAGAAGCAGCAGGCAAAATGTGATTTATTCTGAAAAAAAAAAAAAAAAGAAAGAAAGAGAAAAATAAAAAAAAGAAACAAGAAAAGAGAAAAAAAGAAAAAAGAAAAAAGAAAAAAGAA
>JAWWEW010000060.1:5710916-5784062 GCA_035583185.1 Anabacerthia variegaticeps
CCGGCCGCCCGCCCCCCGCCCCGCCCGGGCCCGGCCCGGAGCCGGGGGGCGCCGCCGAACAAAGGAGCGCCCGGGCTGGCTCGGTGGGATCCTGGTGGGACCGCGGTGGGATCGCAATGGGACCGCAATGGGACCGCAATGGGATCGCAGTGGGACCGCAGTGGGATCGCGGTGGGATCGCAATGGGATCGCAATGGGATGGAGGGGATGCGGTGCCGCCCGCCCCGAGCCGCTCCCCGCCCCACCGGAGCCGAGCGCTGCTCCGGGGCCGCTCCCCGGGGCTCGGTGTGTGGGGTCGGGGCTGCGATCGGGGCACCGGGGGCTGCCGGGCTCGCTGCTGCTCCTTCCTCCTAGCGATGGTTCGGGCAGCGCAGGCAGCGCTCCCAAATCCCGCCGGCACGGAGGGAAAAGGACCCCGCAGAAGGCCATGGGGATGAATATATCAGTTTGGGGTTTTTGGGGTTTTTTTTCCTCCCGTGGTCTCCCTCGCCCTGCCAGCCCCGGCTGCTCGCACAGGCCTGCGCTGCCAACTCGTGGGTCGCTTCGCTGGATGTGTGCTCTGCTCTTGCCTCCCACTTTTCCTCCTCCTCAAGACCCCCAAGCCAGATGCGCAGGATGGTGCTCAGCCCCTGCCCACGTCCACGGCTGCCACCACAGCCATTGCCCAGCGAAGGGACAGTTGTCACCCTCTGCAGAGCAACCGGCTGAGGCACCGTACTCTGGAACTCTTGTAGTTAAGCATCTCATCCGAATTGGCACTAGCAGCTCTACCTGGAGAAACCAGAGGGAAGGTGGGGGTTTTGTCGCAAGTATTTCACGGTCCTTGGTGCTTTCCCATTGTTCTGGCTGGATTTGATGCTGTCACAGTCCTTTATCGTGCCTGGGAGTGTTGCAATGGTTAATCAGTGAGGTTTCCTCGTTCCTATTTAAAATTGCCTCTTAAGAGTTGTCTGCTTTGAGTGCAGGCAGCGTTTCACCCCCGCTGCGGGGACAGCAGGGCGGTGTGTTGACCATGGGAGGTGAAGATTCCTAATTTTCCTCAGCCAGGTATGGCACAGCTTCCCCTGGAGCCCCCCGTGCTGGTGGGGGCTGTGCTGGAGGCTCTGCCTGTGCCAAAAAGCTGGCAGGAGGGTGCGGGGGGTGAAGAGCATCCTCTCCGAAGCATCTCTAGAGCCGTGAGGATGAGTTTGTGCTCCAAAGTGGGGAGAGCAGGGAAGTCCTGCGGCGATTCCCGAAACCACGCCGTGCGCCCGGAGCCAGGGCGTGGGTTAGTGCTGGGAGACAGGGCTTTTCATTTGTGGTTTCTCCCTTCCTAAGCAGCGAGATGCCTGAAATCGCCACTAGCCTCACAATGGGAGGAAACGAATGCCAGCGCCCGGGGCGAGGTTTCATTCAGTCCCTAATCCCGGGTCCTCCAGGTGCCGGGCAGGGGCTGTGTCAGCACCACGGCATCGCTTCCCAGCTGAAAGGAAAAGACCGGGGGCTCCGGTGTGATGGGGAGCCCGGGGCAGCCCCGGGCATTAGCACGGGGCTGTTCCCCTCATTGCATCAGCAACGCGGGTGTTAATTGGGAAGGGAAACCGGAGGGAGCCTCTGGCTCTCCCCTTCCCCCAGCTCACCTTGGCCCGGGGTCAGGGTCAGGCGCCACGTGCAGGTGATGTTTCTGCACATCAGGTTTTTTGGAATCTCAGCTTCTCCACTGGGACATGAGCGGTTTTTACCCCCTTTGGTTTAAGGGGACGGGTAAACTCTTGATTCCAGCGAGGGAAACAGGACAGGTGTTCTTCGCCTCTACACCCGGGCCAGACTTTAGGGAGTTCCCTGGGATCCAGCAGCATCTGAGAGCAGCGGAGAGGGACTGAGGCTTGGGAGGAGTTTTGAGCCTCGAGGCTAAAATCACCAAGGGTAGGGGCCCAAGGGGGAAGTTTTCAGCGCTCCTGGGAGAGGTGGCACCGCTGAGAAAGCAAGGAGACTTTTCTGGAACACCAGTTACGTAAATTGCCCTGGGATCGCTGCCATCCAGGTTAGAAACCGGCTTCCTCCGACCTTTGCTTTCTGAGTCATGGAGCAGAGGTGCTGTCACCGTGCTGGTGGAGGCATCAGTCCTATTGTTGAGGGATTTGGGGTTTTTCCACTGTCTTCCGGGAGAATTGGCTGTCTGGTGCCCCTTGTCTCGGCCCACTGAAGCTCAGCTGTGCCAGGGAAACGCGTGGGAGTGGGTGGCAGTGGGAGCTTGGAACTGATCCCTTTGCAGGAGCCAAGTCCCTCTGTCCTGGCGACTGAGTTTTGTAATCCTTTTTCCTTCTTTTTTTCCTCCCGTTCTCTCTTCTGATTATATTGTTCCAAATATTGCTTATGTAGCAGAAAAACCTGTCTGGGTCAGAGTACGAGCACTGGAGAATGGAGCTGAATGACACAGAAATGCTTCCCTGGGAGGGTGGGCAGGCCCTGGCACAGGTTGCCCAGAGAAGCTGTGGCTGCCCCATCCCTGGAAGTGTCCAAGGCCAGGTTGGACAGGGCTTGGAGCACCCTGGTCTAGTAGAAGGTGTCCTTGCCCATGTCCTTTCCAACCCAAGCCATTCTGTGATTCCATGACTTCATCCCCATAGCCATGGATCAGTCATCAGGGCTCTGCTTTGCTTTAAATTCCTGTTTCATTACACAAACACACAACAACGAAACTGACGTGGGATTACGCCAAACTCAACCACTTCAAGCTAATTATTTTTGCCTGTATCATTCTTTACTGAGCAGGAGCCGTTCATGAATAACTCTTTCTCAAGCATCGTAGCTGAACAATGCAAAAACTATGATCAAAAGACAAGGGAGGCAGCTGAGTGTCTCTGATATGCCTTGTGCAGAGAATCCTCAGTCTCTTTGGGCTACAGGAGTTCTTTCAGAGATCTCTTATTTTTGCAGAATTACTTCCTTTCCCTGAACTGCAATAGGCAAGATCCATAAATTCCACTTAATAATCCTAATTTAAAAGTGCCTTGTTCTTGCATCAAACCAGCAGAAGCTCTGGGGTGAGGGGTTTCTTCCCCCACTCCTTCCTGCTTGAGTGCTTCATGGTTCAACAGACCTGGCTCAAAAAGCATCTCTGGGTACCTGGTTGTGTTTTGGGCATCTCAAAAATGACTAGTCAAGGTCCAGAAATAGCAGCAGGCTGCTTTTCCAGGCAGAGCTGTCAATAACCCAGCATGACTTGTGCTGGTGGTGTAACCACAGAGGGCAGCAGGAGTGGGCAGTGTCCACACGGTCCTGCCAGGGTGCGACTCGTCCTGCTTTCACAGCAGAGCACACTGGCCTGGTCTCTAAATTGCTCCCTGTGCTGCGGATTATGTGGAATTAAAAGGGTTTAAAACACAAGATGTCCTAAGATAAATATCTCCCAAGTTCAGACAGGCAGTTGCGTAACCCAATACACTTGTTTTCCAGGAGACTTTTCTGAGGGCTATTAAGGAAACGTGGGAGCAGGAGGGGTTTGTGTCACCTCTGGGGCTGTTGGAATGGTCACTCCCCCAGAGGTGCCCTCACTGCTGGGCTGCTGCTCCACGTGCCCATGAGATTAGCTCTGTAATCCCTGTTTCCGCTCACCCCGGAGCAGGGCAGGCTGGAAAGCTGCAAGGACAGGCTGCTGGCCCCTGGTGAGGCTCATGTCGTGCCTTCTTGGTAACCCAAGCCCTGCTCTGCCACAGTCTGTGCCAGCTGCCCCAAGGGAAGGAGCTCTGCCTCCCCCCTGCAGCACACATTGCCTGGTTGCTGCCCATGGGAGTCCTTCAGGATCCTCTTGGAGTTGGACATTCAGGAGGCTCCTTTCCAGCCCTGAGAGCATCTGCAGGGAGGCAAACACACACATGCCCTCACTCACCCTCAGTGCAGGGGGAGGGCAGAAATAAAGCATTTTAAAGAGGCAAATGTCAAACCAAGAAACCCACAAACTATTTCAGCTCTACTTACGACGCGGTGAAGGGCTGTATTTTATCTTGGTGATGAGTCTGAACTGTGTGTTTCCATCTGGGACACTTATAAATGGCCCTCGAATTCCATATGAGGGAATAAGGACTGGCTCTGCTCTGGGGTGGAAGGAAAGTGCTTGGCTGTAAATACTGCAGTTCTCTGCTCGCACATCTGCCTCATGTCAGCCTGAGAAAGCGCCTGTTTCATCAGGAGCTTCATCCCTCTAAGACCAGGGAACTACAAGCCCAGGAAACCTCCCTGGTGTGGGCACTCCTCTCTTTCTTCCCACGTTTTTTCCGTCCCCAGGTAGGATGGATTTCTGTCAACAGCAGGGTGTAGGACAAGTGTCCCTTGGAGCAGGGAGCTGATGAAATGCAGCACTTGAGGGTCCATAGGTGGAGCCTGGTGTTTCCCAGCTTACCCTGGCAGCTGAAGGGTTGGATGGACCCTGCATGAACTCACCCCTCTCCTGACACCCACATCGTAGATCTGTTCTCCAGGCCACGACCCAGGCACTGCTTCCCTCCATCCAACACAGAAATTCTGCTTCCTAGGCTGTTTTAGACAAAACCAGCCCTCCCCGAGCTCTGGTTTGGATTAGCAGCCAGTTATGAATTGTTGATCAGTGACAGCTGAGCCAGTAAACATCAGTGTGTTTCCAAGTCTGGTTATCTCCAGCACCGTGTCTCCCCCTTCGTTGTGGGGGCTGTTCATAAACACACATCTTACTTCACTGCTCAGCTATTCTTTGTGCTAATGGCACCGAGAGCTCCCTGTAAACACCAGGGCAACATTCCTCTGGGAGAACTTGGCTTGCGTGGTGGTGCTGTTGCTGAAAATGCTTTGGAACTTCAAAGTTAAGCTGGGATTAGGTGAGTTATGGAGCTCAGAGTGGGTCCATGTAGATGTAAATATTGCAGGACCATTGGTGGTCTCCTCAGCTGGTGTGTTGTAGGACTGAGCTGTTCTGTGAGGCAGCACAGGTTGGACTGAGTGGAGAGACCTGAATATGCAGATATACAGAAACTCGGGATTGTTGTCTGTGGATTTGAAGTGTCTGACAAAGAAACTTGTGCTCAGATTGAGTTCCTGTGAGGCAGCCACAAGCAGGGAGCTGAGCAGTGTGAATCCAGCAGGGATGGTTTAAAACCCTCCTGTGGGGAGCAGGAGAGTGGGAGCCTGGAAGTGCCTAGTGAATGTTGTGGGAAATAAGTGCAGCATCAGAGGGAAGGTTTCTCAGCAGCCCCAAAGCTCTGTCAAGATCAGCAATTGTAAGTTTTGCTTTATATTAAAAGGTAGTGAGTTAAATTTGGCCCAAGGGGAAGAAGGGGATGGTGAAGTCCTGAGACAGAAGCCAGGTTGATCATATCACCGAGTTGTTGCTTCTCCAGGGAAGGAGTTGGCTTTGTTTGTTGATTCCTGAAAGGCTCTAAAACTCAGTCATTCCACTAAGAATCTGCAGCCAAAATACATTGGCATTGCAACCCTTCACTTGGGCCATGACATCTGAAAAGGAGTGAGTAAACTGGCCTTGTTCTCTCGGAGAAAGAGATGATTTTTGGAGCCTGAGACTGCAGTGCAAATAGATGTCAAAGCAAAGTCTTCCTGCCCTTGTTTTTCTCCACAGTCTGCAGAACACTCTCTGTGCGTGCTTACCCTGCCCTGAGTGTCTGTGTCTTAATGAAATCCCACCCCCTTCTGCTCCCGCTGGTTTCTCCCGTGCTGAACCTGATCCCTCTGGGGTTCGGTGTGACCGGCTGGTGCCACTCCAGGTGGCTCAGGTCACCTGCTGTGACTTTGGACCGAGCTGGCCCTGGAGCCAGGCAGGTGGGGCACATTTCCTGCGGGTATCAGCTGTGGGAGGGTAATAAATAACTGATAAGTGTCCCTATTAGAGACAATATCAGTGTACAATGGCTGGTAACTGAGTTTTGGCACTGCTCTTCTGGCTTCACCCCATCTCCCTGCTTGCTGCTTCCACTGACCCCGGAGGAACAGTGGAGGGATGGCCATAATGTGGGTGCAGGATGGAGGGGTGTCTGCAGCACTGGGATCACCCTGCACCCATCACCTCAGGGCTCCCCACTGAAGGGGTGCAAGAGTGCTGTTTGCCCCACAAGTGATATTTGGGGTATAAGGAGCCCTGATTTCATTTGGGGGAAGGGTGGAAAGACTCTCTGGGCACAAACCTTTCTTTTAAATGAGTTAAAAGGCAAAACCCCTTGGTGTAAGGGAGGAATGTTCAAGCACCTTGTACCATGTCCTGAGTGCCGTCCTGCCCTGCTTGAGCCACATGAAGGGCTCCCAAAGCCAGCAGCCTTTTCAAGGTGTGTGAGGAGCAGTCCTGTGGTCCTTGTGTGCTAACACAGGTTCTCTCCTTTTGCAGAACGGGCAGGCAGCTCCAGAAGAAGGTGGGAATCCTCCAACCAAGGTAAAAATGCTCTGGGGTTATGTCTTCAAGTCATCCCTCCGACGTGGGTGGGGGTGTGAGCTGGGTTGGGGATGGCTATTTATAAACCCTGTAAGCTGCTGCACTGTAATCGGGATGAGGGCACGTGGCAGTGCCAGGGACTGGAGATGGGCAAGAGGAAAGATAAACCCTCTGTCTTGCCATGCCTTTGGCCACCCAGGCATGCCTGGGAAGCTCCCAAAGGGCTGCCTTGGTCCAGCACACAGGAGGCCGTAGCCAAGGGCAAGAAGTGAGAATCCCTGGGGTGTTTTGGTGCCGTGTTTGTGCCTCTCTCTGTGTTGAGATCTTGCCAGATGGGATGAGAAGTACAAGAGTATTTGATGGTTTTGGCACAGCTGCCCTTGCTGAGTGTCTGGTGTCTGTTTATTCTCTTGCCTTGGTGGGGCTGGCAGAAGCTCCACTTGTGCCAGGTTGCCCTCTGTGTCCCCATTCGCATCAGCTGGGGAGGGCAGAGGGAGCTGGGCTGCTGTCTCCCCTGTTTTGGGCAGGGGGCTGAACCTGCTAGTCCTTCCTGAGACCCCTAAAGCTCGTCCTGCCCCACACATGAACTGCATGGTGTTGAAGGATGGGATTCCTCTGATATGAGCCCTCCTCAAGCACAGGATTGAGCACTGGTGCTGTTACAACATCCCAATTGTGCCCATTGCCCTCTGTCCTGCCAACACCGTGCAGGGCAGAAGAGCCATTTTGGTACCGTGAAATCATAATCCTTTCAGGATTTCCTTTTTCTGATCCAACTGTGGAGAATGACACAACATGTTTGATTTGCCCTGGGCGACCTTGCCGAGCAGGTTGTCAAGAGCTTGTCGTGTGCTGTACCCTCAGCAAGGGCCCCGTGGCTGCTTCTCCCTCTGAATCATCGTCCCTGCTAAAGGCTCTGGGGGCTTGTTGTGATGCTTTTCCAGTTGGTTGTGTTGTATTTTTAGTGAAAGAAATTTCAACCTAAAAACCAGTTGTCTACATTTCAGCCAGTTTGTTTGGTTGGTTTTTTCCCTGAGATTTTAGTGGATTTCTGGCAGTGATTTTGCATCTCACCTGCCCGTTCTGCCTCTCTGTCCCACTCGCTGGCCTGGCACTCTTCCAGCAAAGAAATCTGCTGTGGGTCAGATGAACTCAGGCCAATGAAACTCTGCATTTCCCTCCCCTGAGAACAGTGGGTTTATGGTTCTTCACTGCATCTCTGGCATGGAGGAAAAAAAAAAAAGGTAATTTGTGTCTTCTGGCTGGATTCCAGCTGGGTTTCTAAGGCTGGAGACTTTGCCTCTTTCATCTTCAAATACTCGGCTAAACTGCCCTCCCCTAAAAGCTGCTGAAGGATGTTGCTTTAAAAAATCATGTAAGGTGGTTTTGTTTTTTCCTTTGAAGAACATCCCTGAGACAAACCCTGGCTGGTTCCAGCTGCAGATGCTGCCCCACAGAAAGATCATGAGATAGAGGCCAAAAAGCACTTGAGGTTCCCTTTGCTGCTCTGTGTGTGTGGGACATGGATGTGAAGTCCATGCTGGAGCAGAGCAGCAGGTTGTCCACCATCCCACAGCAGGGAAGCCACAGGAGCCGGTGCAGGTGTTCTGCTTTCCTCCTCCCTGAGGCACCGTGGCCAAAATGCCTGTGAGCAGTGTCTGACAATCCCATTTTGGGTAACTTTTGAGCACTCAAAGCCCTGCGAACGAGGTCCCGAAATAACCTCGGTCGCCTTTCCCAAGTTTGTACAAGGTATGTTTGCCACCAGCACACGAGAAATCCCTCCTATAAACACAAACCTTCAGCTGGAGGGCAGGCTGTGCCCTGAGATGCTGCAGAGGGGGGGAACAGGCAGCACCCAGGGTGTCTGTTTTCCTGTTCCCTTTGGGTGCAGACGTCAGCAGCAGCTTCTGCCACTGGCTCTGCCCACAGCAAGGAGTGGGGTGGGAGAAGCGAGCGGCCGTCACCATCTGAGGTGACTGTTCTCAAGCTGAAGGTTGCTCAGGCTCCCTCCCACACCCTTCTGTGCTGTGTGTGCAGAGCTGCAGGGCTGGGAAGGGGCACCTTTTTTCCCCAGGTTTGGACTCGCTATCCTTGTGCGGCTCGTTCTGTGATCTCCTCTAAAAATAACCCGGCGCCCACACAGCTCACTGTCCTCCCTCCCCTGTCCCTGTCAGCAGGATGCTGCCAGCAGAGCAGGGGTTCTTTGCCTGGGCAATAACCAGAGGGACTTTGCAGAGGAGGAAATCCAAGGGTTCCTCCAAAGAGTCGGGAGCTTCACAGCTGGTGGAGGCTGGTGATGGGTCTGATGCCTCTGTCATCATCTCACCTCCTGCTGTTGCACTTCGGGGTCTTTGGGTGTGAAACACATCGAAGTGGTCACTGCAGAGGTAGTGAGGGGATGGTTTTGGGCCAGGCTGGCCGTGTTCTGGTACCTTCTTGCTGCTTTTGTAGCTCCAACTCAGCTTCTTACCAAGGACAGCTGGTGCATTTCTCAACCTCTTGTGGATTCCACCTTTCCAGAACAGTTGTGGTGCACAAACCCCTGCAAGCCCCATCCCTTGGGGTGTTTGCCTGCAAGATCCTTGGGCTGGGGAAGAGTTAATTCTCCTCATGATGGCTGTATTTTGGATTTGTGCTGAAAACAGGATGGCCACATCCCTAAAAAACAGGCTGCTGGTCCAGCACTGCATTGAACAGGAGCCTTTGGCAAATTTAGGTACAAGGATGGATTTTTTTCCCCCTCATCCTCTTTGGTGGTGGTGGTTGAAAGCTGCTCTGGGTGCTGAGCCTCATCCTCTTCTGTGTTCTCCAGATTTTAATTGCCAGGTTCGCTGAAATTGATCCTTTTTCAGCTGGGGAACAGCAGCTGAATTCAGTGGGAAAATGGAACCTCTCCTCACTGGGGTGTGCCACGGCTGAGGGGTGAGCCTGTGCTCCCTGAAGGTGCCAAGTGTGAGGAATTATGCATGGAAGTGCAACTCCCAATTAGTGAAATCACTTCGTAATGAAAAGCAGAGGAGTGGATTTGCAGTGCTGAGTGAGCCCACACTCTCCCTGGAGGGAACGTGGTGCAGGCTGGGGGTGCTGATCAGCTTGTTCCTGGGTGATAATCACAGAGCACAGTGGAAACTGGGGAAGGGAATAACTAAACTCTGCCAGCTCTGCACCATAAAAGAGACCTTTGAGACTGGAGTGAGGGCTGTGCTCTGCCACATGAGCCAGGCACAAGGTGCCCCACCTGCTCGGGCTCTGGGAAGGCAGTAGAGGGGAAGACAAGGCTTTTTCCCAGACCTGAGTAGCTCCTACTGGTTTATCCTCATGTCCTGACCAGGTAAAGCTTCCAGAAAGGTCCTTGCCTGCAGCATCTTGCAAGGGCATGAAGGAATCCTGGGCATGGACACCTCCAGCCAGAAAAATACCTGTATCACCAACATTAATATTAGTGTGTGTTGTTCTGGGTCAAACATCCCCTGTGACACTGAAAGGTGACCAAGTACAGTCACAGTGACAGCTCCCAGCTGGAATTCTTTGGGATGAGTTGGAGGAAACAGGGTCGTAACCACCTGTACCTCTGATATCTCTGTGCCAGCCCTGTCCATGGTTCCAGTTAAGGCTGGTCCTTGGGTTTGTTCCACAACTCCTGGTGAGGCTCTCGAGCCCAGATCTTCACTCCCACCTGGAGCTGGAACAGCTTTCCTGCAGGTGGGGAGGAATCCTGCTCTTGGCATGAACTGGGAATTCTTCATGCTCCTCCAGTGGGATGTAAGAGGAAGGCTTTGTGCTGCTCCATCATGGCACATGGCATGAAGTGCTTTCCATGGAACATCTCCTTCACCCAGACTTCATGCTGACCTTTTCCTGCCTTCTTTGGAGTGGGTGGCCAGAGGAGAAACTGGAAGCACCTTCTCTTCACAGTGTGGGAGGACTAAAGGATCATCCAAGACCCGCTGGCACCAAAGGGCAAGTCATGGAATCACTGAATGAATGGGTTGGAAAGGACCTTAGAGTTCATCTCATCCCACCCCCTGCCATGAGCAGGGACCTTCCACTAGAGCAGGTTGCTCCAAGCTCCATCCAACCTCACCTGTGTGTCCATCAGGGGTCCAAGTGAGGGAGGGCTCTTGTGCCAGGGTTGCACATGAGCTCCAGGCTGAGAGTGGGACAGGACTCCTGTCGAGCCATGTGATCCCTGTCAGGACTGGACACCCCTAATCAGAGCCTCTTAACCTGAAGGGTTTCAAAACAAACAAGTGCCTGCTCTGCAGCAGGCCCTGTGTGTTTGTACAGCTGCCTCTGCCTTCTCCAAGAACTGGAAGGCTGTGGAGCTGTGGGAAGGGGCAGGCACCTCAGCAAATCCCTTCTCAGCCCCCTGCTCCCCTCCTGCTGCCTCCAGCCAAGATGCTGCAGCCACTCTGTCCCTCTCTGGGATAGCCTGGAGGGAGCAGAACATCTCAAGCACACCATGGTGCTGCCTGGAAATCCTCCTTCCCCCTGCCCTACAGGGATGGGGCTGCACCTCTGGCTGCTCTCTTAACATTTGGCTTTCCCAGCCTGTCAGTGGTAAAACTCCAAGTTTAAACTGGCTTCTCCATTTGTCAGCTGAAGGAATCAAGTGGGTTTGTTCCTCCAGCAGTGCCTGACAGCTCCTGGCCTGTTCCTGGCAGAGTCTTTGCTCTCCGTCCTTGGCAAGGCTGGGCTGCTGGGGAACAGCAGCTTCTGAGCTCTTAAAAAACACAAATAAACGCCTGTTTGAGGAGCAGAGTCTCTGATGAGCTGCAGACTCTAATGAATAATTGAAGAGGGGTCAGCTTACAGGACTTGCACACGAGGAATGCAGCAGAGGCTGTGGAGCTGTGCTCCAGCAGCCCTCCCACGTGCTGCCCTGACCCATCCAAACCACTCCGGTTTCTGCCATTTCCACCCCCCTCGTGGGTTCTTAGAAGCTGCCTCATGGTCTGGCTCCAGAAAGCCTCTTTTATTGCAGAAAAAAACCGCAAAAAATAGTGGAAATCTGTTACTGTGTGCTGTACCTGGAGGAAACCTTTGTCATCCCTCTCCCTGTCAGAGTTAAAGGAGCTCTTGATCCCACAGGGCACTGAGGGATCCTCCTGCTCCTGGCAGTCTGAGTCAGGGGGAACAGGGCATGGCATTGCTGAAGGTGATTTCTCTGTGGATCCAGGAGGCAGCATGAGCAAGGCCAGAGCTCTGCCAGAGCTTCCCCAGAGCCGTGGAGGAATCACAGGCTCCTCTCTCAGGCTGAGGGAAAGGGAGATGGAGACAGGGAATGGGGCAGTGGCAGCTCCCTCTGTGCCAGGGACGGTGATCAGGGCTGGCACTGAAGAGGACCCTGAAGAGTTCAACCAGAAGAACTCATTCCCATTTGAGTTTTGAAGGGATCAGAGTGGGCTTGGATGATGGGATCATCCCACCTCAGCAACTGGGAGCTTGGAATCCTCCTCGCTGGGTTTTTTGGGGGTCACTGGCTGCACAGCTGGCTCAGATGCTGAGCAGGACTCTCCCTGCACACATGAGCAGCCTGCCTGACGCTCCTGCAGCTTTAAAGTCTCAGCTTTATTTGGAAGTGAAGCTTAGTTTGGACACGAGCAGTAAATTCCTTCCATAGCTCCAGGTGAAGCTGCAATAATATTTTTCCCCCTGGTTACACCACTCTGCCTGCCAGGGGCTGTCACAAGGCTGGGGACCATCCGGGGAGGGTAATCCCAGCTATCTAAGAATTCCTGCCTTGCCTGGAGCCCTTCTCCTTCCTTCCCCTCACTGTGTGCCTGGGGCATCCTCCGAGCAGAGGGAAGCAGAGGCTTTGCCTCCCAGCAATTCCCACTGATCTCCCCGCAGTGCTCTGAGGCAGGAAGGGCTTCCCTTGCCAGCCCTGGAGTGCACAGCTGGGAGATGTCACCCCTTTGGATAGGGCAAATGAGGGCGTTTATCCCTCGTTTGTGCTTGAAACCTCAGTCGGGGCAGGGCTGCTGGTGGCTCTGGGAATAGAGAGGGGATTGAGGACACGATCTCTGTGCTCCCATAGCACTCTGAGCCATGGCTGTATTGATTCCCACTGCCAGAGGTGGATTTGACTGCACAGCCCGGGCTGGCCTGGCTGCAGATTGGGTATGTGCCTGTTTACAGAGAGGGAGGTGATGGCTCTGCTCCTGGATCGGGGGGAGAACACCAGGATTGGGGGCAGTGATACCTTCAGGGGTCCAGGATGGGACCCTTGGGGTCTCCACATGGACAGAGTGAGGGGGAAAAACCTCCTTAAAATAACATCTTGGGGGAACAGGACAAAACATGGTATTCCCAGTGTGCAGGGTGGCAATAATTCCCAGGCTGTGATGTTTGGGAGGGGGATGGATACCGATGTTCACCTTATGGTGTCATCCCCACCATGCAGAGCAGCTGAGCCGTGGAGGGGGTGGCTGCTGCCTGCATCTGTATTTCCTAAAAGCATTAAGTGATAAAATAGTGCTTTGCTCTATTTGCAGATGTGCACTCTCACCGGGGTGTTGGTAACACAGCTTGGGGTGTGTTTTTGGACGTGTTCCTTTTTATTTGCTGTCAACACTCCTTCAGTTCTCCACGAAAACGTGACAGTCACTTTTCTTTCCATGTGTCTCTCACGTGTGTCCTTCCCAGAGGGGGGAAAAGAGAGCTGAGTGAGCACACCCAGACCAACCAACCCCTGGCAGGTCCCAAGCAAAGGCTTTCCCAAGTCCTGAGACCACTTTCTGTGTGTCTTGCAAGGAGGGAGCCGCCAGCAGCATGAGTGCTGTGGGAGGAGTATGGAATTCCGGCATTCCTGTGATAGAGAACAGTTTCCACATCCCACGATAACTCCAAGGGCAGCAAACAAGTCCCGGTTCTTGTTGTGAAACCGGTGTTATCCTTTATAATTCATCTAGAAAGAGTTTTTGTGTTCTCCACGAGAAAACCAAAGCCCAGGTGGAAGGTGGTGCTTTCCTGCTGGCTCCTGAGGGGCAGATTCTGCATTTAGAACAGCCTGGGCTGGACTCTCCTGCTTTTACCACCAGCTGATTGGAATTTGCTGAGAGGAGACATTTCCTCCTTGCTGGGAAGTGAGTGCAGGGCTGCAGGAAGGGGAGGCTGGACCCTTTGCACTTTCTACTGCGGTGCCTGATTTGCTCTGTAGAAGCTGCATAACTAAGTAGTTCCTTATCTCCTTGGCTGCTAAAGGTGTTTTCCTCTCTGGTATCTCATTTCTCGGGGTGCAAAGTCCTGCTGGCTCCCAGTGCTCCTCTCCCAGCTCTGTGACAGCTATCAGGAAGTCTCACTGGGGTTTGGGAACATCTTTTGCCTGAGCTTGTATCTTCAGCCCAAACAGCTCATTGTCAGCTGATCCTGGCCAGCTGTGGCTTGTAGTGCCTGGAAAGGGTGGAGAAATTGCATTTATTTTTTTTTTTTGAGACACTTTCAGGATCTGCTGCCAACACACCCCTGGAGAGAGCCAGGAGAGGGGAGGAGACTGGGGAGTGCCAGGGGGGAGCCTGTGCTGGAACCTCTCTGCTCTCTCCATCCCAAAAAGAAACTGAACCCTCCCTCTGATATAAAGCAGATATTTTGGGTTCCCCTGGTCAAATGAGTTGGTTAAAAACTGAGCAGGTCCAAAAGGATGTTGAGAAGCACAAGGACAGGAACTCTGCCTTCTGCCTTCTCCCTTCCTTGGCCTCAGGCTTTGCTTGAGAAAACCCCTCACCCCTTAATAATTTCTGAGATCCCCCTGTTTTAGGAGTGCTGAATCTTCCCAGAGGGGTGTTTATGACGTGACTGTTTATGAAATGGATGCTTTGGGCTCTTCCCGACCTGTCTCAGAACAGGAGAACATTTTGGACATTAAAGATGCTCTGAGTGCCACCTGCTGGAATGTTCTCAAGGGGTGGCAGGGTGCCCTGGTACCTGTCACCCTTTGGGGTGACACAGCCTGTGCTGTGGCTGCAGACACTGGTTCCCGTCACCCTTTAGGGTGACACAACCTGTGCTGTGGCTGCAAACACTGGTTCCTGTCACCCTTTGGGGTGACACAGCCTGTGGTGTGGCTGCAGACACTGGTTCCTGTCACCCTTTGGGGTGACACAGCGTGTCCTGTGGCTGCAGACACTGGTTCCTGTCACCCTCAGCCCCTTTGGGGTGACAGAGCTGGTCACATCTTTACTGCTGGTGAAAAGAAAGGGCCACAAAAAGAATAAAAAAAAGTGGAACTGCTCCATCTAAACACCAAACAGGGTATAACTCTGCTGCCTTGGCCTGAGTTTTCCCTTTTTAGGGATTTGCTTGTCACACCCATTGCAGGGAGCCAGGATCACTGCTTGGAGTGGCAATAAATTCCTTCCCAAGGGTCAGCAAGTTAATTTTCCACTGAGCATTTGGCTGCCTCTGTGAGTGGAGAGGAATTGCCCCGAGGAGGGTGGCAGAGTGTTTCTGGGATGCTCAGAGTCTGAGGTTTTTGTTTTAAGCCATACCAGGGGAAGCTCCTGGTGTTATCTGTGCCCCTCTCCTGGCTGCCTTGGCCACGGAAGGCTTTGGGCATGAAGGCAGCAATGAACAGGATTTCTGGGCACCTCACTGGGCAGAGCCCTGTCTGTGTCCCCTGGGCTTCCCCCCCTTGCCTCGTTTTTGGTTGGTTTTGTTTCTCAGGACACCAATGAAACGCTCCTTGGAGATGGTGAGAGGTGCAGCCCCGTTGCCTCTCAGGAATCCCTTCCTGCAAAGCTCCTGCCAGGAATCCACCCCTGTCCTTATCCACTCTTGGGAAGTCCCAGTTCCCGCAGTCTCGGGGGCTTCTCAGCTCTGGCTGCAGCACTGACTTTGTCCAGGATTTCCACCTTCAAAGCCACCCTGCTGTGGCCCTTCCTCCTGAGCCCCAGAGTCCCTGAGGATTTATCTGGTAGGAAATGCCCTTGTCCAGTGCCAGTTCAAGGACTCTCTCCCTGCAGATCCTCTTGGATTGCTCCAAGAATCTCCCTCCTCTTTTAGGTTCTGGTCCTCACCCCAAGGATTTATGCTCCTGTTTCTCCCACCTGCCAGAGCTGTCCTCTGATGTAGCGGCACAGCCACATCTCTTTCCTCCACCCTCTGCCTGCTTTTATAAAACCCCCAGGACTGAATTCTGCAGCTTTTCCTGCTCTGAGGGTGGTTGGAAGTGGCCAAGGAGCTCAAGTGAGAGCTCCCATGTCTTTCCCCCTGACCTCTCCCAGCTGGGGCTAAGCAAAAGTAGCTCTGTCTCATAAAATGCAACAGTGCAGTGGTCAAGCCCTGGCTCTGAGCAGGCAGCCCTGCAGTGATCCTGGATCCTGATGGTTGGGATGATGCTGGAGTGGGAAAAGCAGAGCCCACAAGGTTTCGTGCCTGGAGGGGAGGGCAGCTGTACAGCCCAGGGAGTGTGGACTGGGAGGAAACCTGTTGGATCATGTGCAGGAGAGCAGGACAGAACCTCCTCTTGGGCAGGGAGAATTTTGAATCTGCTTGAGCTTTCAAATTATTACTTCCTTTAATAGCGTGTGTGGAAGTGTGAGAGAGGTGGCCTTGGTGTTTAATCCTTGAGTACAGCCTTGATGCTGCAATGCCCACTGAATTAGATCAAATGGAACACTCCAATTCTCCCAGGTGGCTTTTTTTCCCCTGCTTTTGGCAATTGAATGAAACTGGGATGATCTCACAAACTGTTCTGCTTGGCTAGACTTCTGTTTTCAGCTGCTTACTCTGACCTGGCTCCTGACCTGGCTCAGGAAGGTATTTTAAAGATTTATTTTACATCTCATAACCCTGCTCTGATTTTTGGTTAGTAATAAATTCAATTAATACCCCCCAATTTGAGTCTGTTTAGCCCTGATGGTATTTAGTGAGGGATCTCTGCTGGACCTTATCTCAACCCATGAACCCTTCTTTATATTTTCTCTCCCTTCTCCAGTTGTGGAGGGGAGTGACACAGTGGCTTTGCACCCACCCAGGGTCAACCCACTCCAGTCTTTTTGGAGCTGTGACTCAGATTCATGGGGATTTTGAGATAAAGATAATAATAGGGGAAGGTAATGGGGCCAAACAAGTCCTGAGCAATGTTAGAGAGTGCAATGATCACGGGGGAATTCTTGTTGTGATTGTGGTGAAGGGACAAGGGGTGGATCTGATGCAAATTTTCCGCTTTCATCCTGTGCTGTGGTGATGTTATTGGGATTTTTGGGGGGCGTGGTGGCAGCTCTGTGTGTGCAGCACAGGCACTTGGTGACAAGGCTTCCTGTGGGGATGCTCAGCCTTCCTGGAAGTTGGTGGATGGCAATGAAGCGAGTTAAAATCTGAAGCTGCTGGTCCAGCCACCTCCCCATGGCTGTCCCCCCTCCTGGCTGGTGGCCCCATCAGACACCCCAAGGAATGGGGCTGCTCGGGGACAAGTGTCCCCCAGAGGTTCTCAGGCTCCCAGGGGCACTGCAGGGGATTCACCACAAAACTGCAGACAAAAGGATGAGGTTCTGGCCAGCTCTTTGGTTGCAAATGAGCCCAAGGGCCAGCCCTGCCCAAATAAGGCCTTTGCAGGAGGGCAGGTGGCGGCTGGGGCGGTTTCTTTGCTTTGTTTGTTCCCTTTTTTGAGAACCACCACTCGAAAAAAGAAACTCCAGGCAGAGCAGCCTTTGCTCTCCACAGCAGCAAACATCAGGCTCGCTTCCCCTGCACAGCTGCAGCTCCTCTGCCTTCCCACTCATTTCAGGCTCCCTCCAGGGTGGGAGTTGTTGTTCTAGAGCAGGTCACATAAAATAACTTCGTGCAAAAGTTAGGGGGGTGAAGCTCCCCCATTCCCGAGGCTGGGACCCAGGAGGTGGCTGTGCTGGAGGGATCTGAGGTCATTCTTCAGCATTCAGGTCATTCTCCAAGGCTTCCTGGGCAGCAGCTGAAGCCCCTGCTGGGATGTCCCCCTGGTGTGGCGTGGGGCACCATTCCCATTGGGAAGGGTATGGATGTGACAGCAGCTGTGTCTCCTCAGGCAGCAGTTCACACCATCGCCTTCCTGTTTATGAAACCCTGATCCTTCCCTCCCAGTGCTCACTGGGGTGTAACTGGATCCTGGCAGGAGGCAAAGGCAATCCCTGCTTATTCTGATTTGAATAGTGCCCTGTTTCATGGAGCTGATATTGGGAAGGTGGAGGATGCTGGAGGTTAGTCCTACCCAGAACTGGACTACAGGATCTTTAAACTGTGCACTGGGAACCATTGGTGTGAGGCAGCACTGGGGTTGGGGATTGTCTTTCCTAGGACTGAGGTGCCACCCTGCAGAGGTTACAGCTGGGTCTTGAATTCAGTGCCACTGTCCTCAGACACTGTCACCTCTTTTCCACAGGCAGGGGGGAACGAGGGGAAACATTTTTTAGCTATAAGAGAGGAGATTTAGATTAGATTTAAGGAAGAAATCCTTCCCTGTGAGGGTGGGCAGGCCCTGGCAAAGGTTGGGCAGAGAAGCTGTGGCTGCCCCATCCCTGGAAGTGTCCAAGGCCAGGTTGGAGCAACCTGGGCTAGTGGGAGGTGTCCCTGTCCATGGCAGGGGGTGGGACTGGATGGTCTTTAAAGTCCCTTCCAACTCAGACTATAATCTATAATTCTGTGACTAGAACCTATAGACTAGAATCTGTAATCTATAGACTAGAATCTATAATCTATAGACTAGAATCCATAATTCTGTGATTCCCTGCCCCCCTCTGCTGTATCAGGTCCTTGGGATGCTGCTTTGGGGCCCCATGTGAGGTTTGCACACTGATATCTCATGGCAGGGTTGCACAACCCTGTCTGCTGGCTCGGGGGACAGATCCTGCCCCGAGACACTGCTCTCTGCCCTGCTCCCACACATCCTGGGGTGCCTTAATGGGGGCAGAGATGGGAACTGGCCAAGTCAGGCAATGCAGGCGTGGGGAGCAGAGAGCAGGAAGGGCTTCAGCCCTATGGTTGGGAATCAGTTCTCTCCCAGTTTCTCTGTGAGCAAGGAAAAGAGAGCCACATGTGCACTCCCAGTTCCTTCAGGAGACCAGCCTCATTCAGCTGTGGGTTTTACCACCCTCAGTGTAAAAGACTCCTGCCTTATATCTAATCTGAATCTCCCCTTGTCCTATCACAAGAGGCCCTGCTAAAAACTCTATTCCTGCCTTTCTTGGAGCCCCTTTAGGCACTGCAAGGGGCTCTCAGGTCTCCCTGGAGCCTTCTCTTCTCCAGGTGAACCCCCCCAGCTCTCCCAGCCAGAGCAGAGGGGCTCCAGCCCTTGGAGCATCTCCATGGCCTCCTCTGGCTGTGTTCAGCAGGTCCACGTCCTTCCCCTGCTGATCCAGAAGCTGCTGCCTCCTCCTGGCCCCTTCCTTGGAGAGCTTTAATTCCACTGATCCTCCAGGGAGAGCATCCCTACTGGGTCAGCATTTGTGCTGCTCAGAGCAGGGGCAGAGAGGTTTTGAGGAAGGAAACTACACAGACTCTCAGCTGCTTGTTGCTGCCTCGTGCAGTGCCTGGAATTGCCCTTTCTGTGCCCGTTTTTCCTGTGTGTGACCCTGGGGGGGCTGGCCTGGTGCTCCTGAAAAGGCAACTGAGATTTGCTGATGGCTCTTTCCATGCCTAAGCCCCCGTAAAGCCCGGGCAGTGTTCTCGCTGGGCTCCGCTTTGTGCAGCCATGGCCACACAATGCCATTTCCCCATACGAAACTGCGGTTTCCTTTCAGCAAAAGCTCCCAAAATACATCCCAGTGACATAACCCCGGGGTTCTCGTGCTGCTCTGGGTGCTGCTCCAGGCTCCAGGCTCAGGACCCAGCTTGGAAAGGATGGGAGAATAACAACCCAAAGCCTTGGAGATGCTGAGGCTGCTCTTCCGCAGCAAGCCAAGGATCCAGGAGGCAAGTGTCTGCTAAAATATCTGCTCTGTCTCTTCTGCAGGACACAGGAAATCAGGGAATCCTCTGATTTTAGAGAACCAGACCTTATCCAGGGTTAATTAACAACTTCTCTTTGGAAAAAAAAAAAAAAAGGCATTTTGGAGGGTACAACTGCTTTCTAAGAAGTGTCTTTCTTAGGTGGTGCCAGAATTTGGGAGTGTTTTGGGACCAGAGCATGTGTTGAAGCAACAGAAATTAAAACAGCTTCTGGTTAGTTGTTGATGAATAGGAAGCAAAATGCCAAGAGCAGAATCTGTTTCGAGCTTTTGCAGGGTGTGTTTTTTTTTCCCTCTTGCATTTAGATGTGACGGTCTCAACCAGCAAAGTGACAAAACGCGAGCAAAAACAAACCTGTCTCTTGGCTTCTGGCTTGTAAAATCCTCCCTCAAAAAAAGAGGGGGAAAGTAGGGAAGAGGGCTTGTGTTTTGAACTTGGAAAAAACCCCGTTGATGTGTTCCCCAGCCCCTGATCTGAGGCCACTCAGCCATTGGGAAGTTTGGAAAAGTTGTCTCCTCCTCTGGCTTGAGCAGCCTCTTGGGCTGGGGGTGTCCTTTTATTTTGTAGGAGCAGCAAAATGTCATGTCCCAGCAGTGCAGGACTCTGTGTAGAATGCCTCTCTGGAGGCTGTGGGTGAGGGAAGGTGGCTGGGAGCTCCCAGGAGCAGCGTGTGCCCTGGGATGGGCCTGAAGAGAGATCTGTGCTTGTGGGAAGGAAACCCATCCATCCCCGTCCTGGGCAGGCTCTGGTGCCTGGTGTGAAGGAACCAGGAAGGAGCTGCATTCCTGGTGGGTGGGTGGGTGAGATCCCGGGGGGAGGAGGGTCTGCTGAGCTTTTTGGGATCACTTTTCACTCAGGAAGGGGTTCAGTTGTGACTTTGGTGGATGTCACCTGGCTGCCCCAGCATGTGCTTCCCACGGTGGCAGCAGCAGGACAGCCCCCTCCTCCCAGTCCCCAAGAGCCCCTGGCTGCAAGGACAGAGCAGTGGAGAGGAGGAAGGGGAAGAGGTGACCGCAGGGGCCCCTCTGATGTGGAGCAGAAAACCAGTTAATTCTTAACTCTAATCTCGCTGTTCTCATGCAGCTCCTCCCTTCCCTCAAGGCTTGCTTTTCCTTCTCTTCTGCCTCTCCAAAGCTCCTGCCCCACGTCCAGGTCACCCCTGTGCTGGCACTGTGGGCTCCATCCTGCTCACACACTGCCTGAGAAGACACCAGAGAAGTCACAGCTCGAGTCTCTCTGCAGTCACATGTTTTACCTCATCTGCAGACAAAGGCTTGAACCTCTCAGAGGAAACGTTTCAAGTCTGGTTTGAGTTTTTCTGGGGGCTCATTTCTCTCTTCAAACTTGGCTCACGGTGTAAAAACCAGGGGAAAGAGTACTTAGATGAGATTGCAGATCTGTGTACCTTCATCAGGGCGCACCAGGCTCGGGAGACTGAGCTTGCAAAAACTTACTGAGCTTGCAAAAAACCTACTCCTTCCCTTAAGACTGAGTTTGGTGGAGAAGGAGCCATTTCCTAGCTGAGAAGCAGTTCTTTTCTGAGCTGCCCCTCAATGCTGCTGCACCTGCCCCTTTTAGGGTTCACAGACTCACATCTGGCCCCAGAGGCAGCACAGACTGGTATTTCTGATGCTGCTGGAGATGTGTCAGAGCGGCTGGGCTGGCCCTGCCCTGCCCTGGAGGGATGTGGGGAGTTCTGATACCTGAATATGTTCCTCCTGGTCACTTTAGAAACGCTGAGTGTGCCCAGGAGGGAAGCCCAGACTTTGCCATGGGGGTGCCAAGGTTCCCTGCAGACCCAGCAGAGATGCTTTTGGCCTTTGTCCGGGTGTAGCTGAGAGTAAAATCTGATCTAGGCATTAATCAACCTGCCAGAGATTAATTCTCTCTCCTTGGTGCTCTGATTCTTGGGGAACATGTGTAACCAAGTGCCAGCACCGTGTCCCGAGCACTCTGTCAGAGCTTATCAAAGCCAATCAATACAAGTTTATTTAACAGGAGCTGGCTCCAACTTCCCTCCTGGAGCCACCACTCAGCTCAGAATCACACCCTGAGGAGCTGTGGCTGGTGGGAAACCACCAGTGACTGTGAACAAGTTATTTGGGGAAACTTTACTGGAGCATCACAGCCCCTCTGTGCTGATCCTTTCTTGTTGTTCCACAGGTGAAATCTGACATCACTTGGATAGAGAAGGACCTGGTGGACTCGGCAGACAAGGTAGGAGAGCCTCAAGCAGTGGGCACCTCGAGGAGAATCACCCATTTTCTTTGCATTTTACCCCATGACGGGTCGTCCCACGTCAGGGAGCTCTCTGAAAACCCAACCCTTTCCTGCCAGACACCCCTGAGAGCTCCTTGGGGTTGCTGGTGCAGAGACCAGCTATTGCTCACTTCTCACGTGACATCCTGCCCTTGGCTTCATCATCCTCCTCCTCCTCCTTCCTCCCCACCCCAACCCCCTTTCCGTGCCGTTGTTTGTGTCTCCTGCGGTTTTCTGATCTTGTCACCGTGCTGGGGTGGGCACTTTTAACTGTGTGGATGCCCAGGGTGGGGATTTTATTGTTTTTCTGAGGCTCCTCTCGCCACGCTGGGAGCACAACGTGGGAAATTGTCTTGGCTGGGACAGGATTTAGCAGCTCCTGCCCTGCCCACGCATGGGGAGATGGCTGCTCTCCCACATGGCATCACTGAGCAACGTGAGGCTTCTGTGGAAGGGGTGATGCTTATCTTTGGGCAGCACTGTGGACATGGTTTCTCCTTCCCTAGGCTGTGGCAGGATGAAGGAGGAGGTTTGAGTTTTTTTGGGGGCTCCTGGCTTTGCTCAGCAGCTGCACAGTGGTGTTCCAAGTCCTTTGGGTCTCACCAGAGTCCCCCTGTGGAGCTGGGACCAGCTGGCTGGCTGGTATTAAGTCATTTGGTTCTTTCATTATTGGTTCTCAAAGAGCACGCTCTGGGGGTGGAGGAGGCAAGACAGTCATAATTTGTCCCTCTGGTCCAAGCCAAGATCCCCTATTCACTCTTTGTGCTCTCTGGAAATTCAGAAGTAACGCTGACACAGGGCTATTTCCAATTGCAAAGGTGTGTGGGTGTCTTTTGACTCATTTCAAGGGGTTTCTTTCTTACCTGCACACCCCTGAGTCTTGCTGCAGGAAATATCTGTCTGCCCTGATGGAAAGGTCACAGTAGAGCAAGTTTGGAGGGGGTAGGAGGCAAAACAAGCCCTCTAAAACCTCTGCTCCATCCTGCCAATAATCCAAGTGGCAGTGGGTTGGAATCTCTTGATCAGAAATGCCCTTAAAAACACCTCACACGGACCTGCCCAGGGTGGATTTGGGATAACTCCAACAGCCACAGCAAGGACTCTTGTGCAGCATAATGCAAGTGAAGGACTGAATGTAACTCCTGGTGATGCCCATGGGTTTGATCCACCCTGAATCCCATCCCTGTGCCAGAGCAGAGAGACGTGCAGCTCTCCGAGGTGGTGTCACACTTCTGTGTGGGTTCTCAAGAGTTTCTCTCTTCCTTTTTAAAGAGAAAAGTGGCTTCTCAGAATTGTCCCCTGTTGTGGAAATACCCCAAAGCTCACAACTTGACATGATTGAAATCACTTTAACTAGACCGTGCGTGTTTTCTATCAGAGTCTTGTCCAAGCCAGGGAACCCAAACACGAGTGAGGAGCTCTGAGAGTATTATTTCTTTTAAAAAGCAAAACTCTCCCCCACCTCCAAAAACACAAAAAAAAAAGCCCCAACCACAATCTCTGTTGCTGGGGAGTGGGAGCATGAACCTGCCTCCTTGTGACTGAGCCTCTCATCTCCACTGCGCATCTGCCACTGCCTCCAGCCACTTGTGTCTCCTCACCTGGCACCCCAGGAGCCCCCCAAGCCCTGGGAGCTGGTGGGGGCAGCAGTTCCTGGGGCTGGACGATGTGGATCGGGATGGGAGGATGGAGAGCGACCCTAAACTCCCTCGCCTCTGGGCATTCCTCACACTGTGGCTCCAGAGGAAGCACCGAGCCAAGCCCTGCAGCCTGCAGCTGCCTGCCCCTGGTCAGCTTGCCAGCCCGGTCAGTACCACTGCCACTGCCCCCCTCTGCCTCCCTCTCTCCCTCTGCCTCCCTCCTGCCTCCCTTCTGTCTCCCTCTCCCTCCCTCTGCCTCCCTCTGTCTCCCTCCTGTATTCCTCGGCCTCCCTCCTGCCTCCCTCCTATATCCCTCTGCCTCTCTCTGTCTCCCTCTGCCTCCCTCCTGTCTCCCTCTGCCTCCCTCTGTCTCCCTCTGTCTCCCTCTGCCTCCCTCTGTCTCCCTCCTGTATCCCTCTGCCTCCCTCTGCCTCCCTCTGCCTCCCCTGCTCTCCCTGGCTGATGCTCCTGAGGGATATTCAGAGCAGTCCAGTTTGCTTTTCTCTCTCTGTTTTTTGGGGTATTTTGTCAGTGGTGCTGTCAGGAGAGGTTTATCTCGGTGGCACTGGGGTGCTTTTGTGCTGGACACTTGTGGTGTGCTCCTAACCAGGCTGTAGGAGCTGCTGGCCAGAGTGTTGAGTGGTGAATTCCAAGCTACCGGATGGGTCCATGGGAGGGAAACACTCCCTTGGGTCAGCAAGATGCCAAGTGGCATCTCAGAGTGTTTCTCAGTGTCTCCAGCAGCAGTGTCTGTGCTGGTGCCACTTCTGGCCTCGCTGGTGTGTGTGGTCTGGCTGTGTATGCAAATCCTGCCTGCCCTCAGCTGCAGCTTGGGCTGCTGAAACCACCTGCAGTCGAACACACCGCTCAACTTTGCTGTTGCAAAGAGTTCCCAGAGCTGTGAAAATACAGATAGGAGGATCACAGGATGGATTGGGTTGGAAGGGACCATAAAGACCATCTCATTCCCACCCCCTGCCATGGGCAGGGACACCTTCCAATAGCCCAGGTTGCTCCAACCTGGCCTGGGACACTTCCAGGGATGGGGCAGCCACAGCTTCTCTGCCCAACCTGTGCCAGGGCCTGCCCACCCTCCCAGGGAACAATTTCTCCCTAATGGGTTCTGGATGGGTCCAAACACCTCAAAGGTGGATAGAGGAGTTTGTTTTAAATGCTCCTCTTGACATAGGTGTGTGATGCTACATGGTGGAACATGTGTGGTCCTAGAGGTGCTGATGCTGTGCAGAACTGGGTTCTCTCTAGTGTTTTCAGGAGGATGAAGGAGGGGAAGAACCTACAGCCTCCAGTGGTCCCATCCCCTGCTGTGGGGTCACTCCCTGGAGAGCTGAACTAGCAGGAGGAGACCTCTTAGCTGGCTCCAGCTCTTGGCTGCTTCTCATGGCAGTTCCTGCAGGGACTGAGCCTCCAAACGAGACCAGAAATGCAAAGTGGCTGCTTTAAACGGGAGATCATATGGAACAGGAAAAGATGTTGTTACAGAAAATGTTGGTTTAGAAAAAGAAGTGTAATTATTTTTGTCCCCCTGACTCTGCAAGGAGAAAAACCAAATAGTAATTTCACCTTTCTGCAGGCCCCTGTTGGCCACATCTCCCCAAGGGCCAGGGAGAACCAGGTTTAATGCACTTTGGGACATAATTGCTGGTCTTTGCATCCAAAAAGCAGCCAGACCATATCTGCACTGGACAATGTGGGAGTGAAGTGCTGAGGAGCCTGGACTTGCCCTTACAGGATGTCCAGTTACAAGGGATTTATGGCCTGAGTAAGAGTCGTGTGTAGGAGTTGAGTCCTGCCTGCCCTGTGGGAGAGGGACAGGAGCAGGTCAAGCTCAGAGGAAATCCAAGTTCAGAGACACTGACTAGGTATGAAAAAGAGAAGTGGAACCAGGGCACAGATGGAAGACTAATGGTACAAAAAGTCTCTGTGTATTTGGGATGCAACAGAAAGCAGCACAAGGTGTTTTTGTTGAGCTGAAATCCAGGCTTTACTCATCAGAGCCATGGAAAAGGTTTTCTGGGAATAGGAGGTGTTTCAGCATCACCTCGGGGTCTGTGCCCGTGCTGGAGTGCTGGCCTAGCTCCATTGATGAGTTTATTCTATTTATGCTGATTAAATCTATTTTTTCCTCTTTATTTTTTTTTTTAAGTAAAATAATGTGTTTTAAACAAAACATGTGCCAGAGACCTTGGCTTCCCCTCAATCTTCTTGAAGGCTTGAGTCTGTTAAAGCATCATCTGTATGTGCTGAAGATGCACTAAGACTTATGTTGCAGAGTTGCTCAGATTGCTGAGCAGATGGGCTCCAACATGTCTGATTTTTGCCAGCCCTGGCCCTGTTTTGACAACAGTGCCGTATTTTTTTGTGTTGTGGGATTTTTCGTGGCGTAAACACTCCTGTTTTTGCCACCAGTGCCTTAAAAAGGAAGGTGCTTTTCAAGCCCTCCTCTGAAATGCAGTTCAAAGCGGCGCAGCAGCCGCGAGGAGCAGAGAGGAGCCCTTGGGATGGCACGGGGAGTTTGCCAAGGCTCCCTGGTGCTGCCCAGCCCTGGCTGACTTATTCCAGAGGTGGATAATACCTGTGACATGCCCCAGCTTTCATGGATATCTCAGATGGGGTTATTGTGAGCCTGCAGCTACAATCCTTGGTCCATAATCCTGCTTTCCCTTGCTCAGGGCTCCCAGCCAACCGTGCCCCCTCTTTTTCAGGGAGAAGGTGTTGTGCAGGAGATCAACATCACACACCATGTGAAGGAAGGCTCTGAGAAGGCTGATCCTTCGCAGTTTGAGCTCCTGAAGGTCCTGGGACAGGGCTCTTTTGGCAAGGTGAGATCATTCCTTCCTACATGCCATGCCAGAGGAAGGATTCTGGTGACCAAAGGGACCGTCCCCAACAAAACCACTTTCCTGATTCCCACTGGGTTGTGAAAATCTGGTGGATGAGCAAGTGGGTGCTTCTAACCTGGATGGTGACTGGAGTGATGCCTTTCCTAAGGGCCAGCCTGAATGGCCAAATTGCCTGTAATTCCTTTTGCAGGTGATGAGGAGGAGAGCAGGAGTGTCCTGCTTGGGAACACGGGTGTCCTACAGGGCAGAAGGGCCTCCTCAGCTCTCTGCCTGCCAAGCTCTTGGTCAAATTGAGGGCTTGGGGGGCTTGTGCATGTTCCTCCCTTCTCAGAACTGGTGTTGTGTGCCAGGGACTTGTTCTGACCCCTGTTTACTGTGGAGTTTCCCTTCTGTGAAGAGAGAAGGAAGTAGCCTGTAACTCTTATCTATTCCAACATGTAAATAATCCAGCTCTCTTACAGACCATCTGCTGACACATTAAATCAGCTTCATGTCAATCAGTTAGCTGAAACTGGGACTTGAACAGGACTGTGTGCTGTTTCCTGGGCAAATGCAGCAGTGGCTTTGTAGAATCAGAGAATCATTTGGGTTGGAAAGACCTCTGAGATCATCCAATCCAACCAGTAGCACTGCCAAGTCCACCCCTCACAAGTGGTGTCTTTCTGAAGCTGCCTAAAACCAGGTAGAATGAGACAGCAGGGAAGGGAAGGAGGTAAAAATCCAGAGGATGCAGGACCTGAATGATGAGGAGTTGGTCTGACTGCCAAACCAGGAGAGTTGGTGGTACATTGAAGCACCAGTGCTCCCAGTCCCAGCTCCCAGGCAGGAGCCACAGCCCCAGAGGAGCTGCAGGAATGAGCAAGAGGGGTGGGAGGCAGGAGGAGGAAAGTGCAGTATGAAAACACAAATGGCTGGAGGTGTGGGGTGAGAGGAGTCGACACACAGCACTTCCCTGAAAACCCCAGGGGGTTTCACATGGAAAGCCTCAGGTCCAGCTGCTTTTTAGAGGTTTCCCACTTTGAGAGGCATCCAGCTCCTACTGCCAATGTTTAGTGCTTGGTGTTGTTCTTCTGCCTCAGGTTTTCCTGGTGAGAAAAATAACACCACCAGACAGCAACCACCTCTATGCCATGAAAGTGCTCAAGAAGGCAACACTGAAAGGTAGGAAGGAGACTCTTACTGTGGTGCCCTGATCCTCTGGGGCTTAAAGAGCTCTGGGGAAATGTCACAGCAGTCTTGGGGTGGTTTGGGTGAAAGAAAAGCATCTTCATCCCAGCCAAACAGCCTCCTTTTCTCTCCATCTGTAACAGACCCTGCTTGCAGTGATGGAGGTGGGAGGACACCTGGCTCAAGCTGCCTGGTGCTCAAGGGCTTCAGGCTGAGGGCAAGGCTGACATTGGGGTACTCTGGGCTTTTTTCTGTGTCTGAGCTGTTCCTCTCTTCCCACAGTGCGTGATCGACTAAGGACAAAGATAGAAAGGGACATCCTGGCTGATGTGAACCATCCCTTTGTGGTGAAACTCCACTATGGTGAGTGTGGAGCTGGTTGGGATGCCGGCAGAGGGGCTGCAGCTTCCACCAGACTCTGCTTTTAAACACAAATCCTTTCCTGCAAAGGTCTGTGGTTCCATGCCCTCACCAGCTATTGAATGGGGAACAGAGACTAGACCAGGAGAGAAGAGGTTTAAACATCAGATCCTTGGGATTAAAACATTAAATCAGAGAAACTGAGAAAGCAGAGTTAACTAGTCAGGCTGGAGTCTGGCAGGGTTAATGCTCTGACTCTGAGGGAGGCGAGGACAGCTTTGTTCCCTGTAAAGTGACCACTGCCTCTCCCGGGAAAACAGCCCTCTCTGTAGGGTATCACTGGCTGAAAGGGAACCAGAGCCCCATAAAATGAGGATTTTCTGCAGTGCCAGAGTGCTGTGGTGAGCTCCCATTTCAGCAGCACAGACAGGCCATCTCCTTTACCCCAGCTCTCAGCCCTACCTGTGTTAACCCAGGAACCACGCCGGGCATCTGCCCAGCTGGAGCCACTGGGATTTAAGTGATTAATGTAACACCACGGAGCCTTCCCTCAGTGCAGGGCTCTGATTCCCTCTCTGGCTTGTGTTTCAGCATTCCAGACAGAGGGGAAGCTGTATCTCATCTTGGATTTCCTCAGAGGAGGTGACCTTTTTACTCGGCTTTCCAAAGAGGTGGGTATGCTCTGGCATCTCAGTGGGTTGCTGAGGCTCCCAGTTCATCTGTGCTTAATGGCCTGGAGAAGGGACTGACCCTTGCAAAGGCTTTGAGAGGGTGGGAACAGGCTCCAACCTGCTGCTAGTCCAGAGCTGGCAACAGGAGAGGGTGTTTTGGGAACCCTGTGACCAGGGCAGGAAGGCAGCAGAGCTGGCAGCAGCTTCTGCTGAGCATCACATTAAGAATAAAAACTAAAAAAGAAGAGATTTAGATTAGACATAAGGAAGAAATTGTTCCCTGGGAGAGGGGTGAGACCCTGGCATGGGTTGCCCAGAGAAGCTGTGGCTGCCCTAGAAGTGTCCAAGGCCAGGCTGGAGCAACCTGGGCTATTGGAAAGTGTCCTTGCCCATGGCAGGGGGGTGGAACAAGATGGGCTTTATGGTCCTTTCCAATCCAACCCACTCTGTGATCCTGTGAATACTTCAGGACAGCAGGCAAATCCTGGGAAGCCTAGAAAGAACAGGAGGGAGCAAAATGGAAGGTGTTGTGACCCCAGCACCCGCCCTCTTCGGGCCCCTTCCTGCAGGTCATGTTCACCGAGGAGGATGTGAAGTTCTACCTCGCAGAGCTGGCGCTGGGACTGGACCATCTGCACAGCCTGGGGATCATATACAGGGATCTCAAACCAGAGAAGTATGTGTGGTTCTGCTGAGCCAGGGATCCCAGCCCTCCATCCTGCCCCAAGCCTGTGGCCAGCCCTCCCCAGAGGCAAGGCTGGAGGATGCCCCGAGGCTGGACAGATGGGAGGTGGCAGTGCCAACCCAAGGCTCCTGCTCCTCAGATCGTGGCCAGGAGCCCTGTGGAGGCAGCATGTGTGTGCCACATGTGTGAGCAGCAATCCTTGGCAGCCTCCAGGCTCCAGCTGTAAGCAGCTGAGAGCCTTCAGAGGCAGAAGGCACCAGGCTGGGCTTCTGCAGTGCCCACACCAGCTGCATGGCTTGGTTATTCTTGCCTGGGGCACGTGGGGATCAGAGAGGGGGGCAGTGTGGGTCATTTGTTCAGTGTGGAGTTGTAGAGAGAAGGGAGCTGCTCCTGGTCCCACTCATGCCTTGGTAGTGGGGCTTAAAACACTGGGAGAAGGGACAGATAACTTTCTCCTCTGGCTTTTGGCAGTGTCTCAGAGCATCCACTGCTGTGCTTGTTCTCACCAGCCCTCACTGCAGGCAGTAACAACTTGTTTTTTCCATTCCTGCTGTAGCATCCTCTTGGATGAAGAAGGGCACATCAAACTCACAGGTGAGGGGCTCCCCACAGCCTTTGAGTTCCAGCAAGGTCAATTCTTGAAATAAGGATCTTCTTGTGTGACTGCTCAGAGGGTGTGGGTGCGTGCTGACAGGCTTTCTCTTGTGCAGATTTTGGCTTGAGTAAGGAGGCCATAGACCATGAGAAGAAAGCCTACTCCTTCTGTGGGACAGTGGAGTACATGGCCCCAGAGGTGGTGAATCGCCAGGGCCACTCACACAGTGCTGACTGGTGGTCCTACGGGGTCTTAATGGTATGTACCCAGCCAGCATGTCCAGGCACTGGGAGGAGCAGCTGCCCCAGCTCTGAAACACCCCAGACATGGCTCTGTGTGTCTGCCAGACATGGTTCTGTGTGTCTGCCAGACCTGCTGCCCTGGGGGTGCTCCCCACGCTCCCCAAAGGGCTCCACAAGGGGCTGTCCAGGCATTGTCCAGCCAGGAGTGAGGGTTTCTCCTGGGGGGAGTGATGGGGTGTGGGGTCTGTGGGGATGTCCTTGCCCACCCCAGTGCTGGGATGTCAGTGTCTGTGCAGATCTGGTGCCACCATCTGGCAGCTGCTGAATCCCAGAGCTCCCACAGGAGCCAGTGCTGGTCTGAGCGTGTTCCCACTGCAAACCTCCCCTCCTGAGATGACACGGTGCCTGTGAGCTCTGCAAGAGCCAGGCTTGGCATCCCTCGAGCCTTTTGTGACCAGATGAAGGGGCAGTGAGATCTGTATAACCCTCAGCCTTGCTCAGACATGACCCACCCCCCCTTTTTCTCTTTCCCCACCAGTTTGAAATGCTCACCGGCTCGCTGCCCTTCCAGGGGAAGGACCGTAAGGAGACGATGACCCTCATCCTTAAGTAAGAGGAGTTTCTCTTTCCTGCCTGCACAGGAGGTGCTGCTTTTCGAGCCGTGTTGCAATTTGGGGGCTCTCGCAATTTCATGGCGTTATTTGGCAAGCGGTTTCCTCTCAGCAGTCAGTTTGGAGGGTGCAGTGTAAATGCCAAGGAGGTGACTGTGCTTTTGGGGGTGGAGGTGCTGCAGTCGGCTTGTGGGTTGACTTCTTGAAACCTGCAGCTGATTGCAAAACTTCCTCCCCAGAGCGAAGCTGGGCATGCCACAGTTCCTGAGCGCTGAGGCACAGAGCCTCCTGCGAGCCCTTTTCAAAAGGAATCCGGCCAACAGATTAGGTGAGACAATAGTTTTGTTTGTTTCTGAATACACCTGATGCCTTATCGGGGTATCTCACATCCTCCTGGGCCAGCAGCGTGTTCACACTTGTGCTCAAAGTTAATGGTTAATTCCAGCCAGGCTGTGTTGTGTCCATCCCTTACTTGGCCAGGGATTCAGTGCAACGTTGTCCGTGGTGCATCTTTGCAGGTTCTGGACCTGATGGGGCGGAAGAGATCAAGCGCCATTCTTTCTACTCCACCATTGACTGGAACGTGAGTATCAGGGACAGAAAAGCAAATTTCTTCACCACTCAGCCCCAGCAATTCTCTTCTGACAGCAGGAGTAGCACAGTCGTGATGCTTGACCAGCCATGGGAGAGCCACCAACCCCTGTTCCCATCCATTCCAATAATCCCTCCCAAAACTCAAATTCTGTTTGTCATGTAACTGTTTTCATACTTGGGTTACCTGTCACCTCACCTCAGTTTGAATTTACTCATCTCTCACCAGAGATGTGCAGGTTTTAATTGGAGTTTGGCACCACGGGGTTTGTCTTGCACTAAGTGGGAAGGAATCAGGGAAACATTCCTGGCAAGGAAATCAGGGCGATCACTGAACTGCCATTTCCCAACTCCTTCTGGCCAACTCCCTACTTTACCACACAATTTTCTTTCTTCCCTGTTTATCCCTTACTTGGTAAGGGATTTGAAGATCACTTCGAATGCTTCCAAGGCCCCAGCAAGCTGCTAGACTGACCCTCCAGCAATGCCAGTAGAACTTATTTCAGATTTTTGCTTCAAGAAGCAATTTAAAAAGGCACTTGTGGGAGTTTTGGGCTATGAATGTCTCCTAATGCACCTCCTCTGGCCATCCCTGGGGAGATACATGTCAGCAAAGCCCTAATGGGAGTTAGGAGGAGGTGCAAGAGGAAAATACTTTATGGATATTGCATTTGGAGTGGAGGCAAGTTGCCTATAGAACACATATTTTCTTCATTTAATATATGATAAACTTGTAATATTTCTCCACAAACTGACTCAAAAGCACCCCACCAGCCAAGAAATCCTCCCTCAGCCTGCTGTAGCTGAATGCTAAGCCACAGAGTTTCCCAAAACCTCCTCTTGGCCCCTCCTGCCTTGCCACCCTTTGGAAGAAGGGGAGCACTTCGGAGCTGTCTGTGTTTTGCAGAAGCTGTACCGCAGGGAAATCAAGCCCCCCTTCAAGCCTGCAGTGGGCCGGCCAGATGACACCTTTTATTTCGACACAGAATTTACGTCGCGGACGCCGAAAGGTCTGTGGGACTCCACGTGAGGCCAGGGCTTCCTGTGTGGGGTGGCACCCCCTGGTTTTAATGCCAGAGGGTATCCGGTGCCAGCAGGGCGAGGTTTGCCTCGGGCTGGTGCTGCCAGCTCAGATGGTTCCAGCACGGAGGGGGTGGAGATTGTCCCCCAGTTGTAGAGATTTCGGGCTCCTCTCACAAGTAACAGGTGATAAGACAAGAGGGAACAGCCTCAAGGTGTGCCATGGAAGGTGTAGGTTCACTGAAAGGGTTGTCAAACCCTGGCACAGCTGCCCAGGGCAGTGTTGGAGACACCATCCCTCGAGGGATTTAAAAGACATGTGGATGTGGCACTTGGGGACAGGGTTTAGTGGTGGCCTTGGCAGTGTTGGGGGAAATATTGGACTCACTGATCTTAGAGGGCTTTTCCAAACTGGATGATTCCATGATTCTCTGTAGGGGTAAGCTGGGTGCTGCTGCTGTGGCTCTGGTTTGGGATGGACTCCAGGGCAGCTCCTGGGAGTGAGGGGAAGGTTTCTGCTCGCAGGACAAGCCCTCTTCAAGCTGTCTCTCCACTCCTGTTGTTGCAGATTCCCCAGGTGTCCCCCCTAGTGCAGGGGCCCACCAGCTCTTCCGAGGCTTCAGTTTCGTGGCGACTGGGCTGATGGAGGATGGCAAGGTGAAACCTGCCCAGCCACCCCTCCACTCAGTGGTGCAGGTAAGGAATGGAGACACTGGAACCACTGTTTGAATGTTCAGGGATGCTCCAGGTCTGTGGGACCATCCAGAGAGTGCTGACAGGAAACCTGAGGCAGTGTCTGTTTGGAATTCTTGCATCCTGTTTTTCTTTCATTTCCATTGCCTGTCACACTGTGCATGGGTGGTCAGGGCAATGCGGGGCTGTGGCTTTTCCTCTCCCCAGATGGGTCTGTGCTGGCAGTGTCTATTTGGAATTCTTCTATCCTGTTTTTCTTTCATTTCCATTGCCTGTCACACCGTGGGCTTCTCAGGGCAATGCAGGGCTGTGGCTTTTCCTCTCCCCAGGTGGGTCTGTGCTGGCAAGGGGGTCTGTAAATGCCCGTGGGTTGAAGGTGCCACCCAAACACACCATGCTCAGTGCACACAGTGTTATCCCACTGACCTACATCTGCCTTGTTCCCTTCTCCTCCCTCTCCCAGCCGGGAGGAGAAGCTGTGGGATGTAGCAGACAGTCTGCCAGCTCTGCCAGTTAACTGAGCACACTGCCCAAGCCCTTCCCTGAGCCCTCCCAGCTCATCCCTCCCCTCTGTCCCTGCAGCAGCTGCACGGCAAGAACGTCCAGTTCAGTGATGGGTACGTGGTGAAGGAGGCGATCGGCGTCGGCTCCTACTCCGTGTGCAAGCGCTGCATCCACAAAGCCACCAACATGGAATATGCAGTCAAGGTCTGTGCCCTGCCCTTGCCACTGCTCCCCTCTTAGAGTCCTTCTAGCCCAGACAAGCTGTGACTGCCCCATCCCTGGCAGTGTTCAAGGCCAGGTTGGATGGGGCTTGGAGCAACCTGGGATAGATGATCTCTAAGGTCCCTTCCAACCCAGAACATTCTGTGGTTCTATTTCTGCTAATGCCATGATGGCAAAAGTAACATCCAGGAGTGAAATTGCTTTCCCTGCTCGTGTAGGGCCTAAAAGGATGATTTCTGTGCTCCTGTGCATGTAGCTGCACTTCCCTAGGGATAGCAGGGAGCAGCTTGCTCCTCTCTCAGAGGGAGGAGAGCATCTCACCTCACCTTACAAAGCTGTAGCTATGTCAGTGCTTAAATAAAATAGACACAAAACTTTGAGGGTTGGGACACAGAACTGACGAGGCAACTAGACAATTTCTAGAGCTACAGAGACCACGGGAAAGGGAATAAATATGGCTCAGGAGCTCCACAGGGCTCCAAACTCAGCTCGTGTGCTTTGTCCTGGCCCTTTCTCACCCCGTGGTGGTTAATGCTCCTCCCTACTCTTGCAGGTGATTGACAAGAGCAAGCGAGACCCTTCTGAGGAGATTGAGATCCTGCTGCGGTACGGGCAGCATCCAAACATCATCACCTTGAAAGATGTGAGTGTGGCCTGACTGATTTCTCTGTGTTTTGGCTGAGAAAGTGCAGGCTGGTCAGGGAGCAGATTTCAGCCCCAGCATGGGCAGCCCAACAGCCCAGCTCGATGTGTCACTCTGTTTCTCTGGCAGGAAAAGGTTCTTCTTTCCCCAGAGGGTGGTGGGCACTGCCCAGGCTCCCCAGGGCAGTGGGCACGGCCCCGAGGCTGCCAGAGCTGCAGGAGGGGTTGGATGATGCTCTGGAGCACAGGGTGGGATTGTTGGGGTGTCTGTGCAGGACCAGGAGTTGGACCTTGATGATCCTTGTGGGTCCCTTCTAACTCAGGATATTCCATGATTCTGGGGTGGGGAAGCATCCCCAGAGCCACCTCTGCTGATGTCTCTCTGCTTCTTGGTGGTGGAAGCACAAAAGGGAATCTCTGGAAGCGCTTTTTGGTTACCCCTCTCCGTGTTTGCTTTGGAAGGTGTACGACGATGGGAAGTTCGTGTACCTGGTGACTGAGCTGATGAGGGGAGGGGAGCTGCTGGATAAAATCCTCAGACAGAAATTTTTCTCAGAGAGGGAAGCCAGTTCGGTCCTGCACATGATCTGTAAAACAGTGGAGTACCTGCATTCCCAAGGGGTGAGTGTGGTTTTCCTGGGAAGCATTCTGGCATTACACCACGCTCCTTCTCCTTCAGGGAGTAACTCTGCCCATCAGGACAATTATTCCTTGCTGCTGTTGCTCTCCTGGCAAAGCAGATGTGGGGCCAGAGCAGGGGTTGGGGGTCTTCATGCAGCTTTCAGACTTTTATGTCATACCTGGGGTATGAGAAGGCCCTCTCTGTGCTGCACAGGTTGTTCACAGGGACCTGAAACCCAGCAACATTCTCTACGTGGATCAGTCGGGGAACCCCGAGAGCATTCGCATCTGTGACTTTGGCTTTGCCAAGCAGCTGAGGGCTGAGAATGGGCTTCTCATGACTCCCTGCTATACAGCAAACTTTGTGGCACCCGAGGTAAGTGCTGAGCTCTAACCTGTGCTCCCTAACTTGGCACAGTGGACCTGCCCCATTCCCAACGCCAGTCTGCCCTGGAAGAGGTGACTACAGAGATACAACTTGTAGTAAGGAACAAATAGGAGATGTCACGTGCAGTCCTCCAGCGTGCACTGCCCCAAAGAGAGGTCTGCTTAGGGTACTGAGACTTTAAAATCCCAATGATTCCCTAGGCTGCTTCCCTTCCTGACTAAGTGACCTGTTGAAAGAGGTGGGATGACTTTCCACTCAGTTATCTTGGTGAGGAAGAAAGAAAGAGTCACCCTGGTATGCAGTGTCACCACACTGAAACAGGGCTTCTTTCTTGATGTGGCTGAGGGTTCCTCTGCTCCATGAAACCAAAGGCTGATTTGAATCCTGATCTTTAGTCCAAGATTATTCTGTTCTGTCAGGTTTTAGATGACTGCACACACTGGTTGAGCCCCCTCTACTGAAATGAGCTTAACTGCAAGAACCAAACACATTTTATTTTCCCTTTGCTTGCTCTGTCCAGGTACTAAAACGCCAAGGCTACGATGAGGGCTGTGACATCTGGAGCCTGGGGGTTCTCCTGTACACGATGCTCGCCGGGTAAGTGGCTCTGTCCCACAGGAAGGCAGAGCTGGGACTGTGACCCTCCTGCTCTGCAGTGGCAGCAGGACCTCTCCTCAGTCACTGCTGCCCAGTGGTGCTCCCTGCCTGGGTGCCAGGCCAGCAAACCCAAAGCTCTCCCCTCTCCCCAGCTGCACTCCGTTTGCAAACGGTCCCAGTGACACTCCAGAGGAGATCCTGACCCGGATAGGTGGGGGGAAGTTCTCCATCAGTGGAGGCAATTGGGACACTATTTCTGACATGGCCAAGGTAGGGTTTGATATCTCTGTTACGTGCCAGGGTTGGGGTGAAGCACGGCCAGTTGTTGTTAGGCAAGTTTAGAGCAGGTTGGGGAGGGAGGACACGAGAGAGAGAAGGAAACCAGCAGTGTAGCTTCTCCCCCATGTCTGGCTCCCCCACAGCAGCTTTATTTTAGTTCTGGATGTGAATATTTGCATGGAAAACCAACCTCGTGCTTGACCCATGTGGGGTTTGCTGCTGTGTTATACCTCCCAGGACTGCCAAAACCCTATTTTATACAAAAAGAGTTTGATGTCTGGGGACTTTAAACTTGGCCTCTGAATTTAAAGCCTAATTTGGGGGCAGACAGGTGGTATTTTTGCATTTAAAGCATGAAATCTTCCAAAGTCTGACTTTCCAAATGATGCCCTTAGGATTTGGTCTCAAAGATGCTCCACGTAGATCCTCACCAGCGTCTCACAGCCAAGCAGGTCCTGCAGCATCCGTGGATAACCCAGAAGGACAGCTTACCCCAGAGCCAGCTCAATCACCAGGACATTCAGCTTGTAAAGGTACAGAGTCTGAGCTGGGCCTTCAGCTGGTTGCTTGTGTACCTTGGGAAAGCCGTGGTGGGGTGAGAGAGCAGGATGGCAGGTTGGAGAGGTGTGGAGAAGGAGGGGCAATACAGACAAGCTGGGTTTGTGGGGAGCCAAAAAAGGGGAGATTCTTTCCCAGCATATCAGTGCAGGAGGGAGAGTTAAAGGAAAAAGAAAGGAAGATGCTTCTGGTTTGTTTGTGGATTTAGCTGCTCTGGTCCCTCATCTGGCAAAGCCGTGAGTCTGAGCTGGGACTTCTACACCTGAACTCCTTCTCCCTTTCTCCAAGGGCGCAATGGCTGCCACTTACTCTGCCCTGAACAGCTCCAAGCCGAGCCCGCAGCTGAAGCCCATCGAGTCCTCCATCCTGGCACAGAGGAGGGTGAAGAAACTTCCCTCCACCACCCTGTGAGGCCGGGCTGGGCTGCAGCACACACTGGATTTTGCACACCTATGGAGGATGGGGACAGGGCACACTCAGTGTCTGCACTGGAGCTCCCTTGGGGACTTGCTCTCAAAAGGCCAAGTGCCTTCCAGCTCCTGAAAGACTGGCTCCTCCTCGTGTGGACTGATCTTTGCCGAGAGAGAACTTCACTGTAAAACTTTTTTTGAAGTGTAAATTGTCGATTTTTAAAGACACCTGTCTGTGTATATGAGAACTAGAATGTATAACTGATGTCAAGTGGCACTAAAAAGCAGCTCTGATTCACCCTTCCCTGTGTAGGGCCAGGTATTTGTTGTCGCTACAGCATTTCTTGGAATTGCTCCTCTCCAACTCCACTGCAGCTGGAAGACTGTGTCACTTTTGGGGTTCAGGCTTTGGGGTTTTTCCTCCCTCAAACCTTTGGATTTCCTTCCCAAAGCCAACCCTGCAGCCTCCCAGCCAGCAGTGCTCGTGTCCCTAAAGGACTTCCCTCCCCTTCACTTTGTGTGTTCCATGTAAGGTCCATTTTCCAGCCTCCATTTCTCCCTCTCTCCCCCTCTCTCCCAGCCCAGCCAGCAGTTCAGTTCTCTGAACAAAATAAACCACGGGTTTTCCAAACCCTCCCTTAGTAGCTCAGCTGTCCAGAACTTTCAGGTTTGGCTCATTCCTTCCCTCTGCCCTCCCATCACCAGGGAGTTTGTCACCTCTGCAGGTGGGGACGACAACAGAACCTTCTCCTTGGCAAAGCCGAGGCTTTGGGCTGGCTCTGGCTGCTGCTTTTACCATTTTGGGGTTTTCCTTTCCCTTAAGCAGGAACCTCTGAACCAAACTATCCTTTATTTTTTTAATTTAACTTTGTTCTACAGCTGGTAACTCAGGGTTTCTTTCTGACTCGTACAATAAACGTGTCGTTCAGGTGACTTTATGTTACTGACTGACTTTTAGCTGCAGAATCCGGTCGTGTCCCCACATTGTGGGGGGACAGTGCTCCTTGCCTGCCTTTTGGGAGAGCTGCAAAGCTTTTCCCCTGGCCCTGTGATGGGAAAACCAGCAGTGCTGCAGTAGAGCTGCACCTCGTGCCACCTTTTCTCAGATGCAACACCTCACTTGGCAGTGGGAAGCGATTAGAATCAGTCATTCAACCAGGATGCAGAGGGGAATTTCTGACTCTCAGGACATTTTAGTGCTAATAGAAACCAGCACTTGGAGGCAAACTGTGCTAGAAATAAACTCCTGCCCCATTCTGACTTACAGGGAATTGCTGGAGCTCCCTGGTTCTGTGGTGGCAGCTTCTTGGGAGGACCAGGATTGCTGCAAGGGCTGCAAACACTCCTGAGCTCGAGGATGTGACTGAAGCCAGCAAAGGTTCTCATGTGAATTTCTGCTACTTTGAGCTGATCATATCACAAGAGACGAAACTTTCTTTTTTGCTGAGTCCCATTTGGCTCTAAAATGGAGAATTCCATAAAAAGAATGATCTGAGATGTACAGCTCTCTCCTCCTCTCCCCTCACCCAAGCAGGTCCCAGTTTAATCCCTGGAGCAGCCAGTGAGAAGCTGAAATAGTCACAATTTTTCTCTTTTTCTCTATTCCAAGTATGGCCCGAGTGCCTCTGAGAGGAGGAGGCCAGCACCAGTTCACAGTGGATCTTTTTACTGGTATTGCCACTGACCCCAGCAGAGCTGGATTTAATATTTAGCTGAGATTTGAGGAGGGGAACACACCATTATGCAAGATGCCTTCCTTAAAAATACTTGGTTTCTCCTCTGGCAAATGTTCCCTACAACTCCACTGCAACTCTCATGCCAGTGGTGTGCAAATGTCAGGTCCCTGCAACCAATACAACAATTATAAACATCTTTCTGGAGCTGTTGGGGTTGAAGTGGACACCTCAGCAGTTTCACAGGATATTTCCTACATTGTATTTCAAGGGAAGGTCTGGAGCAGTGGATGGGGCTGGTGGGGATCAACATTCCCTGTCAACCTTTAGATATGGACTATCAGGGTTATAAACGCTGGGGTTTAGTGGGTCTGAAACCAAACTTATGCCCTGCTTGGAAGGCAGCTGGTTGTTTGTATGAAACTGTGAATGTTTGCAAATGCCACCGAGGGAAAGCATTGCAACCTTTGTTTATTCCTCCCTGTGCTGTGCTGCTGTGAGGCCAACTGGGGACAACTCAGAGGGGTGTGGGACAACCAGGTACAGAGCTCTGGGGCACGGGGAGAGCAGCCCGTGGCTGCTGCAGGTTCTGCCTGGCCCTGAGGTGAGACCTGGGGTGGCAAACCCCAAAACCTGGAGCATCAGACCCCATCAGACCCCACTGGGGTCTTCAGTCAGAAGAACTCTGTGTTTGGTGCAGCTGTAGCTTCTGGAACCTCCATCCCTGTGGAGTCAACAAGAAGGGCTACACCTTCCTCTCTGGGGTGCTTTTAACCGTGTTGTTCTGAGTGATCCATAAGTAAAAATGTCAGTCTGGATTTTTAGTTCCAAACCAACCAAGTGCTGTTACTTTTTTAATTCCAGTGCTCAATAAAAATGGACTTGTTGAACTTTCTGTACATGAGAACTGTAGGTGTTTGTGATGGGTCGGGCTCTCTCCTTGCCTTTTTGGGTTTGTAAATGACAGCATTAGGTCTTTGCCAAAATACAGCTGGGACCAACTGTTATTTTAACTCAAATTGCATTATTTGAGGTGCAAGTTGGGTATCTAATTCCTGTTGTGGGGAGCTGATGTCTGAGAAGGAGCAAATTTGAGGTCACTCAGCTGTAACTTGGGACAAAAAGGATATACGGGGGATATCACAAATTATTGTGACTTGAAAAGGGGCAAAAATGGATTTAACTTCCATACATAAAGAAATCTTTACAAGGAAGACTGCTGGTGTTAGTTGGGGTGTTTAATAATCGACTTGACCTTTAAGTTTTTGTCCTGTAGGTCTGTGTGAAAGCTCAAGGGAGCAGAAATCCCAGAATCCAGCCTCAAATTGCTGAGTCTACCTGGAATCAACCCACGCACAAAGAGCATGCTGATCCCAAGTCAAGGAGCCTGCAAATAGTATTGAACAGCTCTATAAAACACAGCTCCTGTATGAGAAAGGTTAAACTTTCCTGTTCTGGGGTGTAAATCAATTTTTCAGCTGTAAGAGGCTGACCCAGCTGAGAGGCTGTTTCCCTCCTTCCCACTGGGTACCACAGCCGTGCCTTCCCCTTAACGATGTGGTTCTGCCCTCTGTCAAATTAACCAGGGCATAAATAAATGTATTTTGGCCCGATCAATATTCCCATCATGATTCTTCAGGCTGTTTTTAAAACTGAAGGCCAGCAACTTCCTCAGCAATCATCTTCTATTTCTTTTCCGCAGTGAAACCGGTCTGGCTTTTAACTTTTTAAATTAACACCAATCCCTCTCCACCTTTGAGCAGTCACTGTAATTCCCTTTCCTGCATCCTCAGGCCCTGGTGGATGGTGAATTGTGCTGCTGGTGGCCTCCTGGGTGCCACCACCTCCTCATGGTGGCCACGGCTGCCTTCCCAAGGCTTCGGAAGTGCTCGGTGACTACGAGTGTGTAGGACGGTACGTGGGGTGGATGCTGCTCTTTCATGGAATATTCAACAATTTAATCCCTCTTTGAAGGCAAAGAAAACATTTAAAATATTTCAAGGTCTTCTTTTGGCAGTACACGGGGGCTCTGAATAAAACCTTCACTCACGCCAGGGAAGCTGGAGGGCTGCTGCCACTCCAGTTTCTTGCCTCTGGTTATTAAAACATCAAGCTGTCTTCCTGCCTCCCTCCCTTTGTGTGGCACTGAACACCTGCCATTAGTACTAATTCGACTCTGGAGAGAAACTCCCTTTCAGATATGCTTGTCTGAAAATAAATTGACATGTAAAAGGTCTCTTTTGTCACGAAGTGCATGGAAAGTGGCGGGGTGAGGAGCCAATGGCTTACAAAAGGAGCCAGTGACTCTTTAAAGGGTGTGTAGAGGGGCTGAGAAATGGGAAATGGGGGGGTGATGCTGTGACTGGGCTGATGTGGTACCATCAGAGAAGGATCCCGTAGCTGCAACCCCTGTTTGGTGTGAGGCTTTGAGATTTTGGGTGATTTTTGTCTAAACCCACAGTGGTCTCATGGTGAATGGCCAGGCTCTGCAGGGACCTATTTAAAGAAAACTCTTCTTCTCTTTTTTATTTTTTTAAATCATTGTTATTATGAATATGTGAAAAAAAAAACCCCAACAACAACCCTCAGAGCATTTGGTGGTGAGCCCTTCAGTTCAGATGTATAATGAACTCCAGGGCTCTGCTGTTTTCCCTGGGACAAAAGTTTGTATCACTTTCAATTAGGAAGCAGTAAAATAATCCTTGGTTAGCATATTTACTCTGTCCTAGAGGCAGCAAAAATATGACCCTGCAAAATGTCAATATTTTTATTTTTAATAGAAAAATGGTTTGCTTTGAGCTCCTCGTGCCCTGGGGAGACTGAGGCTCTCTCCTAAGTAAATGTTTTGAAGACAGATTTTTGGGCCAGACTTTGGAGGGGGTGACGTTGCTTGAAATCTGCTTTGGTGCTGAAATGATGCAGTTCCAGGGCTGGGCGTGAAGACTGAAGTGTTGTGGTGTAAACCTGGAGCTGCTGCTTTTTGGGTTTCTGGGTTTTCTAGCGAGGAAATAATTCACTTCATAAGGAGAATCAAGTTGAAATATGCTCAGGCCCAGAAAGAGAAGAAAAAAAAAAACTACAGAAATGTTCCAGATTAGCTGGTGTCACGTCTGGTTTATCAAACAAGCAGGAGCTCCTGGTGCTGCTGAGCTCCAGTGCCATCTTCTTTTTAAACAGCAGATGGTGTTAGAAACCTGTAACAGGTGGAAGCTCTCCAGTTTTATGTGAGAGCTCAGAAGTAGCAGCAATTTCTGGTCTCCCAAGGGGTAGCTCCTTCCCGAGCTGAACAGCAAGCTGGCCCTCTGCTTGGATAGTTATTGCAGAGGGAAAAACTTCTGAATCACACATGTTCATAGGGAAAGAAAGGGATTCTGATGTGACTTATTCCGGTTGTAATAAAAGGAACCCGGTAATGGCCTCCATAATGCTCTGTTAGCAGCTCTGAAAGAGTGATGGAGTGGGGGAAATGAGCTGTGTTTGCTGGTGTGCCTCAAAATCCGGCTCCAAGCTGCCAGATCTGTTGGTTTCTTGTCTATAATAGCACTTCGCATGCTTAAAGTGTTTTATAAACATTTAATTACCGCAGCTTTTGACTCAAAGCCAGGAATCTCTCATTCATCTGCTGCTCGCGAGGGTTGTGAAAATGATATTCAAATTATAGAATTGCAGGAAGGGCTGAGTTCAAACCCCAGTGAAGGAACCCTCTGTCACTGGGATCCCGTCCATGGTGCCGCCTTTCCAAAGCCAGCCACTCTTCCAGCGCTGGAAACAGCAACGTGGATGGATCTGAGGGTCTGTCAGTACCCCAGGACACGGAGCTGCATGTTAATCATGTCAGGGAAATGAGATGCTAAATTCTGCTCAGCTGGTGCTGTATGAACTTCTGAGGCGGGCGGGGAGCGTGGCTCTGTCTAGACTGGAGCCCTGTTTGATCCCCCGGCCCCGCCGTGTCCTTTGCTGCATCAGCAGCAGGAAAAGCAGGGAAAAGTGGCTTTTTTCCCACCCACCCAACTACTTGGAATTTCAACCACCCCAACTCCCAGCTCTATGTTTAAAAAAAGGTAGAGAAATGCAGGCTTACAGCAGGAGTGTTCTGCTTTCCTCCATCCCCTCCGTGTTGCAGCCCCCAGGAGTCGTGGGGTTTGTGACACCAAGTAGAAGCAGCAACTAAAGGTAAAAAATTGGGATGGGATTAATAATTTCTACCCAACCATCTGCCTCTCACCAGCTCCCTTCCCTGCACAGCACATTGTACATGCAGAACTGGGTGGGCAGGAATAGAAATCATTTATTTTCCTGAAAGCTGCCCAGAGAAGCTGTGGCTGCCCCATCCCTGGAAGTGTCCAAGGCCAGGTTGGACAGGGCTTGGAGCAACCTGGGCTAGTGGAAGGTGTCCCTTAGCAGGGGTTGGGCTAGATGGTCTTTAAGGTCCCTTCCAATCCAAACCATTCTGGGGTTTTATGGAAAAAAGAGCTGTTGGCTGGCTCTGTGTTTGTTTTGGTGGATTCACAAATAGTTAACTGCTGGGCAAGGCAGGAAACCCAGATGAGAAGTGGTTCCTCCCCGAGCTGCCCCTGATCTCACCAGCTTGAGGAGGGTTATCCTAAACTATGGAGGAGAAAACCTCCAGCTGCAACTGGTGAGATCTCCAGTCTTTACTGTAATTCTGAAGGCAGATTGTGAGCCCCTTTAACAAACAGCACTGCTGGCAATCAGCCCCTTTTAATGAGGCAGATCCCCAGTTCCAAGACCCTGGATCTCTCAGCGCTGCGCTCGCTCTCTGCTCGGTGAGTTGTGAGCACACGATGAGCAGCGACTCACAAAGTAATCCCGGAGCCCCTTTTCCTGCCCTGTTTAAAGACAGGGTAGGGAGCTCCTCTGATGTTTCATTAAAGCTGGCTTTTCTCCTCGTGGCAGAGCAGATTTAATCAGACCTGCCTCCTAGTTCCAGCTGCTGGGTTGGAGCGCTCTGATCTGTGCACTGGGTGCACGTCTAATTATGGAGGCAATTCCCATGGATACCGAGAAGAATTGCCTGTACTGGCAAAAAATGATCCCAGCTGGGAAAACAGGGAAGGAAAATGTGTTGAAATATTCGGGAAGAGACTTCAAAAGTTTCTGGAAACGTTAAACGAAAAGCATTTCTGATGTTCTTGCACCGCGACGTGCAAATCTTGATTATTTTAAAACTAAGACAGGGGTTGGTTTGTAAGAGCTAATCCCAAATCGCTGCTTTCTCCTGCTACTGGAGGCTTTCCCAGCACCACAAAACTGAGTTCCCCCTGCTCCTTGTTATCTGCATGGGCTCGGGAATGCTTTCCCACCTTTGTTCCTCACCTGTACAGCACCAGAGGTGTGTTTGGAGAAAATGGCCAAGAGTTTGTGTTTCCATCAGGGCACACCCTGGGTGAGGCAGTGCAAGGGCTGGTAATTCTGGTTCCCTCCGCAGCGCCGGGTGGGACCAGGGTAAGTTCCTCCCCTCTGTGCCTCATCCTTCTGAAATGTAGGAATTTAAATAATTATTTCTGTATAAATTACTATTTGAAAGGTCTGTTCAAGCGCTCCCTGGTAAAAGGAGAGGGGGAAATACCTGGGCAAGCACTGCTCAGATGTGGAAAATTAAACAAATACGATTTTAAATGATTTTGTAATTGTTCAGCTGCAAGGCCTCGTGTTCAAACTGCATGGGGAAAACCAGATTTCTTAATTTAACTACACAAATTTAAAAGTCTTTCTGAGAGTGGGTTTTTTTGTTTGTTTTTCTTTCCTTTTCTTCTTTTGCTTCGGGTTTGTTTGGAGCTTTTTGGGAACATTCTAATCAGCTCCGCAATGGCTGTAACTTGTATTTATTTCACTAATTTCTCTCCAGCAGGATCTCAGACACTTTCCAAGATGTTGCTGGCTAATCTAAACACACAGAATAAGGAAAGCTGCCGTACTATTAGGGTGGATTTTCATCTCTTTCTCATCCAGGGCACCTGCTCCCCTTTCCCTCCCCTCCTCCCAGTCTTCCCAGCTGTCTGTCTGTCTCATTTATGTCAATTAGGGATTCAATGCTGCCTGATTTAATTGGCCTGACTTTCCCCTCTAATAGAAACCCGAGCGCAGGCCGGGCAGGCAGCAGCTCCCTGCTCTCCTCCCGGGGACAGAGTCGGGAGGGACGGGGCTTGTTTGTGGCACAGAGCACAATAACCTGTTTGTTACCCTCCACGAGGGAGAGGTTGGTGACCTCCTAACGGGGATGGGACCCGGGCGGTGATGTCATCTAAAAGCTTGGGGGAATTTTGGGAGCGGTTCAGGAATTCGTGCGACCAGTCGCTCACCACGGATGGGCTTTTGGTGTAGAGGTGGAGATCCCTGGGAGTGTTCAAGGCCATGCTAGATGGGGCTAGTACAAGGTGTCCCTGCCCATGGCAGGGGGTTGGAAGGAGGTGATCCTTAGGGTCCCTTCCCACACAACCTTGTCTGTGATTCTGTGATTTGCCTCCTGCCAGGAGGTGACTCCACGTGCACCGAGGTCGGTGACCGACACAACTTCCCCCAACTGCAGCCACAGAGGGCTCATCCTTCCACCCCAGCAGCACTTAACCACCAGTGAGGTTGACCAAAACCCAGGTTTCACAGGGTTTACATGAGGGTTGACACCGGGGCAGCAAACCTGGAAGCAAACCAGCACAGATGAAATTTCTGCCACCCCTCCATTCCCACTCCAGCAGCCGAATCCCAGGAACCAGCTCTGACCTACTTCTTCTCCCTGGCTCCTCGCTCGTGTCTCCCTGACAAATTGCACAGCCTTCCTTCCCTCTCAGCAGAAATGTGGGTTTTCCAAGGAGCTGGCCCACGGAGGCATCAATATGGAGCAGCAACAGTACCATCTAGTGACTTGGGCTTACAGGGAGCATCACTTAGCCCGGGAAGAGGGAATCTGTGAATCTGGGAGGCCAAGAAGGTCCCACATTTGCAGACGAGATCTCATCTCTTAGTTCATTTGGATTAGGCAGACAAATTGCGCTGATGCTTCTACGGTCTTGTTTCTTTTTCCAGAGAGCTGTGTGACTCTTCCTCGGGAGCTGGTCCCATTTCCAGCCTCCTGACTCCCCGCTGAACCCGGCCCTGCCCCTCGCTCCCTCTGCTGGCAACCAACTCATTGATTTAATGTGCTCCCAACTCTTCATGTGCTCCCAACTCCTCGCACACCCACTCGCCTGCACAGCACCAAACCCCGGCAAAGGCACCAGAGGAAATGGAGGGCTGTGGTGATTTATCACTCCGGATAAATGTGCACTTTCTTGTCTGATGAGCCACTAGTGAAATCCTGAATTGGATGCGTGAAATAAATAGATACACTTCAATTTAATCAATCCAAGCCGGGCCCAAAACAGAGCGTAAAAGGGCCCGCTCTGTGCAGATCTGAAATTACACACTCTGCAGCTGAAGGGAGGAAATCAAATTAGAGCATTTCTTTCCCCATCAAAGGACATTAGTCCCGATACAGGTTCGTTATGCCTCGCCATCACTGCTCGCGTGCAGGAGTCATTATCCCTGCAAGAATCCTGGCTGGCCGAGGCGCCGTGTGGCTGTACCAGGTTAATGACGGGCTACGGCGTGTTCTGTGCTCGAGGTGACAACTTTTCGCAGCTGTTTCTCAACACACGTGTGCACATCACCTCTTTCCCAGCGAAAAAGACCATTATCGGAGGTACAGAATGCACCGGATCGGGGAGAGGTGACACAAAACCCGGCGCTGCAGAACTTGAGTGCTCAAACACGCTGTCGAGCCTGTGAAACGCCACCAGTACTGGAGGAGAAATTGCTTTGCTGGCTAATCAAACACATCCCCTCCTTGCTGTCAGGAGTGCAGCACTGCCCTGAGTCCACTCAGCCTTGCTCGTGGGCTGATGAGTGCCTGACAATTTTCTGGTCTCAAATTAAACAGAAAACTAAATTAGCAAATTAATTGTTTGCCGTGTTTTTCCTTAGTCCCCATCAGCTGCCTCAGGACCTGCAGCCAATCCAGAGCCCCTCTCTGCAGTTCCCAGTAGAAGGTGGAGCCCTGTGCTGGGTCCTGCTATCTACCAAGTGTCAGTCATGTTAATTTTAAATTACTTTTGTACAGCTTGGTGTCAAAACGATTAAAGCATGAAAAGAAAAACTGAACTAGAGGGAGGAAAGAGGGAGGGGGGAGAGAGAGAATGAATAATTTACCTTGCATTTACAGCAAGGACACTTGAATTTCCTTAACTCCTCAACTCTGAGAAGCCTGAAACTTCTATTTTTCCAACTGTCACCTGCTTGGGACTGTACCTGAGCAGGTGCTCTGGATCACAGAACCAGAGAATCAGAGATTTGGGTTGGAAGGGACCTTAAAGCTCACCCAGTCCGTCCCCTGCCATGGGCAGGGACACCTTCCACCAGCCCAGGTTGCTCCAAGCCCCTTCCAACCTGGCCTTGGACACTTCCAGGGCTGGGGCAGCCACAGCTGCTCTGGGCAACTGTGACAGAGCCTCATCACCCTCTGAGTAAAGAATTTCTTCCTAAGGAGGATCCTACAAGGATCTGGGATCTAGTTATCACCTCCCCTGTGGTCCTACAGGGAGGTGATGACTGCTCACAGCACAATGACGGGATTTTACCTCAGTTTCTTCCCAGGAAAGGCTTTTTTTTCTGCACTGCACTCATTGGTTTCTGCAATCACCAACATGGACAAACCCACCCACCCACATACAGACCTTTTCTCCCCTTCCCAGTGCTCCACTCCCAACTGGGTTTACTCCGTAACTCGCACGTACTGTGCTAGATAATTACATACTCGGAAAACACAGAAATGCCTAATCAGATACAGCCTTAAATGCGCAAGAATTAGGGTTGTAGGACTGCGGCGTAGCATCCCTGGAGCTCTCTGCATCTGGCTCACACAACCAGCCCACGTGCACTGGAAAAATGTTGGGTTTGGGGCACAGGCTGCTTTTATCTCCCTTCTTAACTCCATCCATGGATTCTTTCTCTTGCCAGCTACTGAATGGTGTCATCAGTGGTCTTTGAAATAGCATTCTAAATCCTTTGAGGCCAGAAGAACAGCAAAAAGCTTTGTAAGAGGGCAGCTCAACACCACCAGAAAATGCTAATCAAGTTTAGCCACTGTAGATGTTTACTGTGTATTCAGCTTATACATCACAGCATCTTCCATTCATTAAAAACGGGTGGAAGTAGTGGAAATTATTTTGTCATGAGGTACTACAATGTGAACTGAGGTGCCTTCAGTAGATGATCACTAGCAGGGTGTCAGAGCTGTTTGGGAAATGAGAGAGGCTCGAGCCTTGAGTGTAATGTATCCTGCAGGATGTGTGTGGGCTTGGACTGATTTGTCAAAAGCAAAGAAAACAATTTCACTAATGGGTGTTTGCTGAAAAATGAGCATGATGTCTTGGCAATTTTGTGCTGTCTTGTGCTCTCTCTTCACTACCTCTCCTTGGCAGCCACGGAGAGGAGACACCTCTGCCTTCTACCAGCATTTTACCCTTTTGGCCTTAGGACTAACGCAGCCTTGCCGGATCCCAAACAGGTTGTGCGGAGGGCTGAGCAGTGTGTTTGAAACGTCCTCCTCCTTCAAAAGCACCTGCCTGACTCCTCCAGCGTGTTTGCTCAGGCTGGATAATCTCTGAGTAACCTCCACCCCTCTCCACCCTCGTGGCCGTAGCTCCTGTGACCTGCAGCCCTGCCGTGGTGGGGGACACGAACAGCAGTGCCCAGCACAGCAGCTCATGGCACAGACACTGCCATGCTCTCTCTGCTCCCCCATTCCCAGGCTGCCAGGCTTGGAGCATGGAATTGCTGAGGTTTAGCCCCACTGAGGAGCTGTGACTGGACAGCTTTGCCAGAGCTTTCACTCGAGCACAGAGGCGCGGGAAGGGTTCTGTTGTTAACAGTGGGATTCCCCTCACATGACGTTTCTTCAGCTGCTGATTCACAAGTACATCACTTAAATGACTTTTTTTTTCCTTTCCCGTTTGGGAAGCTCCTGTAAACTTCCCTCATCCTCCGCCAGAGGCCTGGCAGGAGGCTGGGAAGATGAAGAGCAGCCTCTTGCAGCGTTTCAGTGATATTTCAGTGATACCACTTCAGACGTGGCAAGTCCCGAGTACTCCAGGCCAATAACCTCAGCTCTCCCTGGTTAAAGTGTGCTCAGCGCTACAACTGCAGCTTTATAAAACTAACACCTTTTTTTTACTGCATTCTGCTAGTCCAGATTCAGTGGAACCTCTGCTTGAAATTGAGTCACTTGAGTAACTTTAAAAATAATATTTATATTTTCAGCCAGAACATTAAAAATACAGGTGTAAATACTACCGTGGATCTGATAATTACTTAAAATAAAGCACAGTTCTCAAGCCAGATCATCTCTTTTCCCAAACCAAGCAGAACTGCCCTTCCACCTGGCACCAGGGAGCCAACAAAACAGCAGGAGAGGGATTTGTATCGGATCTGTTATCCACAAATCACTCCCAACTGCAAAATCTTTATGTATCAGTTATGAAATGGTTTCAAAATCTAAACGGTCTCCAGGCAGGCAATTAACATCATTAATTGAACAAAATTCAGCCAGAATAATTGATTTAGACTTAAATCTCAGAACCTGAGACTTCTCAAGGTGTATCTCCATCCCCTACACAGCCGTGCTGAGGATCCCTGTGTTGGGCACATTATCCCTCCCAGTGCTCAGGAATCACTACAAACACTTGAGTGGTCAATATTAAAGTGGTCAGCCCTGGAGTGGCTGCCATAAAAACAAGAGGACAAACAATAACTTAGACAAGAGTAGACTGAAAAGACATGTAGGAATAAACCACTTTTCCTCAATTAAGAGTTTCTGAAATCAGGGAGCTGTGGGTTTTTCCTCTCCAACATTTGAATTTCCTGCAGCTGAGGCATTTCAGTTCTTTGTCTTAATGTGTTGGGTTTTTTTAATTTTCCATGATAATTTAAACTATCCACGAGGCAGTGTCAAGCTTTGCAGTCCAGACTATGGAATGAGCTCTTTGTTAGGGGACACTTTATCCATTTGAAGTGTCCAGGATGATTTATTCTTATGGGACATGTGGACAAAGTGACATTTTCCCATCTCCTGCTCTGTAAACACAGGACTGCAGTCACTCCAAAACCACCAGCTTCTCCGTAGTGGCTGTTTATTGGGACCTGCCTTTTTATTGAGGGGAAAGAAAAAAAAAAAAAAGAAAGAGGATCTGGAAACAATCCATCTCAGCCCAAGTTTTTTGAAGGAGTTGTTTTAATTTGCTCCAGAGAAAGCTGTCTGTGTGTAAAGTCACCGATCTGCTGATGAGTAATCAGGGAGCTTTTGTGTTTTAATATTTTGATGTTTAAGGGAAGCAGCGCGAGGCTGACAGAGTAAATCCACTTATTTTAGAAGCTGTTCTGCACTGGTTGGAGTACAAAGACCAAAGGAATAAAAGTTACAACAAAGAGCAAGTAACTAAAAGATATGAAAAGGGCTAAAACCACACATTTCATACTAAACTGAGGAGTGTAAAGCCAAGAGATGATTTCTAGTCCAAGAGCTGGAGGCTGCTCTTTCCAGTAGACCCTGAACTACGAAATTTAAGAGTTAAAACCCACCAAGCAGACAGGACTTCAAAGAGATCCTCTCCCCTCAATTTACATTTGTGTTTTAGGTTTGTAAATGAAGCCACACAGAGATTTAGGAATGGTGTTAAGGAAATGGAAGCCTAGGAAAAGTGCCGGGCATCCAGAATCAGGAAATTTCTATGGAAATACTTGGTCGCTAACAGGATTTACGGGTATCTCCTTGCTCTAATGGATCTTTCTCTTCCACATAATTTCATTACATGTTGCCTGCTTTTCCTCCGTAGTCCCAGCATCCCCGAAACTTGTGGATTCAGCGGAGGAAGGGGGTTTTTTTGGCATCAAAGTGTTGCACTGCAAGAGCAGAGAGGATCAACAACTCCACATTTAAAGGGTGGCAAACGGGGAACCGGCAGAGCTGGAGAGAGGAGCTTGTACAAGGCAAATCTGGAGCAGGCAGAGGAAGTGAGAGGCCTTTAACTGCTGGGCTGAAATGCTCAGCCCATATCTAATGAACCACACGGTATTTACTGGCCGTGTTTGTGTATCACAGGCATTTATCAGTGGACTTGCTTTCCCCTCCTGTTTTTTTTCCACCCCCTTTTTTTTTGTGGCTTGCATACGTTACACATTTTTACCGTTGTGTCATTAAATAATTCTAGTATTAAATGGTACGTCCCCAAGCCTTCTCAGCTTGGAGACACCCTTCAGCTGCCTTCTATGGGGATGAGTTTTCCCCCTTACCAAAGCTGTTTTGGAAATTGAGGGCAAGAGGAGCGCACCCACACCTGGCAAAAAGGATAACCTTCATCCACAGCAAGGAAACCTTGGACTCGACCACCTCAAGAGGCTTTTCCAACCTGACTCATCCTGTGATGCCGTGAAAGCACCACAGGTGTGCGGGCTGGCCCCTTTTTCCTCAGTTTTTCACCCAAAACACGAGTCCTCGCCCAGCCCAGGAGGCGGCCGGGGCTCCCCCGCAGCCTCGGCAGGCAGAGGGCAGCAAAGGAGCCTTTTCACTTTTTTTTTTTTTTTTTTCCTCCTTTTTTTTTTTTTTTTTTTTGTTCTCAGCCCGTTGCAGTCGGAGCTTTCCAGCCCGATTGTGCTAAAATATTCCCTTGTACCAGCGTTTCCCAGCCCGGCCTCCCTTCCCCAGCTCCCAGCCCACCAAGATCCAGGGATTGCCCCCCACCCCAAGGAAAAAGAGGGGGAAAATAGACCCTATTTTCCCTATAATAGTGTCTATTATGCCCCATTGCCCCCTGCCCCCCTCAGGGTGAGGGTCCCTTCGCCCCCCACCCCGCGGCGTCCTCCCCATCCCTCAGTTTTGGGCGCGTTATGAGGGGATAAAGTGGGGTTTTGCCTCACACCCACGGCTTTTGAGGGGGGAAAAACGTGGGGTGTTGCTTCCCATATGGGTTTTGAGGGGAAAACGGGGGCTCTGCCCCCCCTTTCTTCCCTCCCTCCCTCCCTCCCTCCCCCAGCGCGCACGAAGGACTTTATCCTTCACTTCTGCCTGCTCCTTCTGCACAGGAACTGCGGGTGTGGGGTAGTGCTTGAGGGGTGTCCGGGCACTGCGAGGGAGCTTTGCCGAGCCCCCTCCCTTTCTCCCATCCCCGGCCTGGGACTCTCTCCCTGCCGCTCCCCCCTCCCCTCGCTCCTAAGCGGGAGTTTCCAGGAAGCGCTGAGGGGAGCCGCAGCACCGCCGCGCCGCCTTCCGCCGCGCCAGCGCCGACAAGTAGTCCCCAGCACGCCTCCACCGCCTCCGCGCAGCCGAAGCCGCGCGTCGCACCCCGGCTCGCCCTCCCAGCAGAGCTGGCGTGAAGGGGTGGGGGAGATGGGGAGGAAAATTAAAAAAAAATAAATAAAATTAAATTAAATTAAAAAAAAAAAAAGCCCAGCGCCGGCTGCGGCGGAGGGATCCGGAGGCGCGGAGGAGTGAGGCGGTCGGGGGGGGGGTGAGGAGGGAGGGGGTGAGCGGGAAAACGCGGCGCGGAGCCGGAACAGCGCCCCCCTCCCTGCGGCGGGGGCGGGAACGGCGGAGGGGGCAGCAGCGAGGACCAGGAGGAGGAGGAGGAGGAGGTGGTAAGGGAAGGGGGCACCCCCCGCCACAAAGTTTTGGGAAAGTTTCTCCCCTTCAAGGCGAGGGCAGGGAGCGGGGGTCGTTTCGCAGCCCCCCCATCATGGCGCCCCCCCCCTCCCCTCAGAGCGGCTCCCACACAGCGGGCCGGTGTGGCCCCCCCAACACCGCCCCACACACGTATATTCCCTCACGGTGGGAGCGCACCTGGGTTTTTCCCTCCCTCCCTGCGCCCCACAGATAAGGCGCTGGGCTCGCCCCACCCGGTGCTGCTGGATAAGCGGGCCCGCAGCGCTGAGGGAAGTTTGCACCGTTTTGCCTTTTCCCCACACATACACCCACCCCGCCCCTTTCCCAGGGGTGTTTTGGGTCCTACAGGACCCCCACAAACCCCAGCTCCACCACCAGCTCTGTGCACCCCGCTGCCTCCCTCCCTGTCCCGGTTACACTCGTGTCCTCCCATTAACCCTGTGCAGGGAGCACAAAAGCTAAACTATGATCCTGCTCTGCCTTTCCTCTCCCCCCCCTCCACCCCTCTCCCCCCCATCCCGGCTCCATGAGCTTCACATCCTCCTGCTAAGGCTGAAAGGAACAAGAACAAGAGCTGCTGATGGTTGTAAGGCCTCGCTCGGTTCTCCCCACCCCCTCCGCCAGCACCATCCCCCACTGCAGCTCCCATGGACTCGTATCCCTCCCATTAACGCTGAAAGGGGAGGACAGGAGCTCTGATGGGTTTTTCTCAGCCTTTACTCTGTTTTCTCCCCCCCCAGCAACCAACCAACACCAGCTCCACGGCCCTGCAGAAGTGCAAAGCTGGCTCTGCCAGCACATCCATGAATGCCCCCTTCCCTCTGAGCACATCCATGAATGTCCCTTCCCTCTGAGCTCCAAGGAAAAAAAAAAAAAAAAAAAGCCACCCTCGTTCTGCTTATTCATTATAAGCGCTTGGCAGTGTGCTGTTAAAAACGTGCGATCTCTTGTTTTAGAAGCATCTGTGCTTTAAGAATAAGGTTTTGTCTTCTTGAATGTGGCTCTTCATAATAATCTCTTGAAGTGCTGCGTTTTTGTCCTTAAAGTTCTATTTTATTACCTCTTCTGGATCGGTGAAGGTCGGTTTAACCCTTTAGAGATGAAAATCGGCAGCCACTTTAGGAAAATATTGCCTTTTTCTTCACTAATTCATGGTTATAATAATATTTTATTGAGGATTTTTTTCCCCAGCCCAGTCCTGCATGCTGAAGGAAGTGTGTGCTTCAGCGCTGATTAAAGTCATGTATGAGTTAATGAGAAGCTTGCAGAGTATGTGAAGCAAGAGAAAATCTTTAACCAGCTCTGCTGTTCCTTCTACATACCACAAACTTGCACGCTGTAACCAGAAGGTGGATTGAATATGTGTGAAATGCTGCAGTAGGAGACTCTTAAATCGCATCACAGGTGGATGCTCACTCGATTTATACATTATCATTTCAAAATACCTGAAAGTTGGGTGGGTTGGGGGTTTTTTCTAAGTATTTTGCGACTTCATATTTCCACATATATTGAAAGCCTTGGATGAAAGATGCTATAAGATTACAAAGTATTATTTTCTGGGTTGTTATTTTTTATTCTAAGCAATGTTTTCCCCTATGCTTCCCAGGTTAATTGATTGGTAACACAGAAGAGGCTCTGAGGTGCTGGAGGAACCAGCAGTGGTGTCAACATTCCAGCTGTGGGACCTCTAATTTAAGAAACATATTGTCATAAGGAATAAGATCAAGGCTGAATCCTGCTTGCATTTAGGTCCAAATACAAAATACGCCTCGGAAGGAGTCCCCAGGGAACACTGAGAGTAATTAAGTAAAAATAAAACCTTTCACTTCAGCCCCCCCCTTCTCCTTTTAACACAGACAAGTCAGTGCGATGCTGGTTTCATTCCACCATTTTCATTATCTGTCCTGATATTTCTTAATTTTGTTCTGCATCTGAAATCCTCGGGTGACTTATAATTTCTGTGATTTGGGGGTATTTCTAGACCATACTTTTAAAGAAGTCATCTCACTGTGTCCCAGAAGGAGCCATTGAACAGTCATTCTCATAAACAGCACTGAACTTCTTACAGTCTTGCTTTTCCAATCACCTTTTTTTCTTCCCTGCTTAACTGTTGAATTCCCTTTTCTTTACATTAAGTAAATATTTATTAATACCAGTTGAGTGGGTTTTTTCATCTTTTTAAAAGAACAGAGCCTTGTCACTGAGATGATCCTTCCGTATTGAGGAGATGACATAAAAAGAGGAGTGAAGGAGAGTTGTCTTGTGCTGGTAAATGCCATTTTTGGAAAACAATGCTATAGGAAATGGGAATGAAAAATACATTTTATGCTGGTGGGAACTTGTAATGAGGCTAAGAGAGGATTTGATGTCTCAGAAAAGCAATGATTACAAGGGGAAAAGCGGGACTTTATCATCCATTTGTAAAAGTTCTCAGGCTGAATATCCTTTTGGGGAGCTGAAATTTGGCTCAAGTCTGTTTGTGAACATCTGTTGAATGGAATTTTAAAAAGGCACAGATTATAATCTTGGTTTCTGTTGGCTGTTTAAGATGATAAAACAAAATAAATGTATCTGCAAGTACATTTTGGGGTTTGTTTTGTTAATAATGAGCTGGGTGAATGTTCAGTTGTCTCTACTGCTGGTTACCTGGTTGTATATGGGGTTTACATATATTTTTCTCCTTAGCATATGAAATATTGCCTCTACCCCTTTCTGTAGCTGTTTAATCCTATTTGAACACTCCCACTAAGCTTTCAAGTTTTGGTTGGTTTTTGTTTTTTTCTCATAGGAGGCTCTTGGATTTTGGCATCTGTGACAGTTTTTGCACCAAGAATACAGTGATGTATTTGAAAGGAAATTTTGAAAGCTCCTGGGTATTCCCAGAATTGCTTCGATTCACATCCTGCCCACCTGTCCCTCTGACAGGATTCTGTAAATGCAACCACTTTGTGTCCACTGGCTCTGGATAGCACCACTTCAGCATCTATTTCTGCAGTGTTTGTGACCTCCTGTTATTCAGGGAGGTCTTCACTGTAATTTTCCCTCCTATTATTTTGCCTCTTTTCGCAGCCTGATGTTTTTTTGCTGTTGTTTTCTATTCCAAGCGAGGATGCTGTGAGTGCTTCAGCTCAAAATTTAGGTCATCTCCGATGGAAGAAGGGAGACCTAAAAAGTAAAAATAAGATTTCAATGTGCCTTTAAAAGTGACAACTCTTTGGGAAAAAATGTACAAGCTCACCTGTATTTTGTGGCAGTAGGGAATGGAGAGAACCATTTGTGATTCCAGAAGGAAGGCTGAGGTATCTCCTTGGGAGTGTTTCTTTTCCATGTGTTCCTGGTCTTTTCATTTTCACACCTGATTTGAGCTTTAATCACTCAAATTATTCATAGACTTGCCCTGGAAAAAGAAGAGAGTGACCTCTTCCCATCTGGAGTAGATGGATTTGCCATCAACAATTGTAAATGGATGACTTAATGATGGGTTTTACGCTTAGAATTTTGAATTCTGTGATTTCACTGCATTTCAAGAATTCTGTGCATGGTCTTTTCCAAACTGCTATGTAGAAGTTATACCACAGGGATTTCTTTCTTTCACTTTCTCTCTTAACATCGGGCTCCTGTCTACAAAGTGTTGATGATCCCCTCAAACTGCTGAGTCACCAAAGCACGTGTGCCTTGCACAGGACCAGGCCTGTAAGTTGCAGTTGTTTTATTTGTTTATTTACTGATTGATCTGTAATTATATCCAATGTCTTTCATGACAAGGAACCTCAGGACAATTTATGAAATCAACAGCCACAAAAGTCCTGCCTGTTGGGGGTTATGAGTTACAACTTTGCTGTCCCAGAGGGGACAAAGAGCCCAAACTCCTCCTCAGCTCCTGTGGGTGGCTGGAAGCAGCTGCTGGAATTGGTAGATATCTGTTGCTTTTGCTTTTCTGTTACTTTAGTGGCTTAATTTAAATCACTAAGGAACTCGTGAATCTGTTTTGTTTGCTTTCTGCTCTTCCTAGCAGCATTCTGCAGTTTTATATGTATTAAATGTGCTAAGCTTCATCTGGCCTAGATGTACAATAAATACCTTAGTCAATGCGGTTAAGTCCAGTTTCCTCTATTCACTCAGAAGAGATTTGTTTCTTATCTGAATTGTTCCTCCATTCAGAAAGGAGAGAAGCCTTGCACAGCCAGAGCTCACCTCATAAATCACCCAGACAAATGGAACTTGGGGCAGGAGAAGATACAAAATGAGAATAGTTGTGATTTAGACTCCGTGAAGTTTGTGCTATGGAAACGTGCTGGTGTGAGGCGGAGGGAGCTGCCTGTCATCAGCCTGTCCCCACCTTGGAGGGAGAACCACGAGGGGACTTCATGGGCTCAGCAGCCACATGGTGTGTTTAGATAGTTGCTCCATGTTTCTTTGTGTTGTCTTTCACACACAGTTTGTTACCCTTTTTCTGATGTTCAGAGTGCACTGGGAGTTTTCAGCAGCTCCACACACTTCGGTGTCTCTCGGTTCACAGAACATGGGATGTTGTTTCCTGACACTGGTGCAATGTTCTCTGCAGCTCCATGGAAGAGACCCCTCAGAAATCAGCAGCCCTTCACCTTCCCAGGCTTTATTAACTCAGTTTAGCCCTTGGTGATTAGTAAACAGGCACTCGAGGAAAATCCATGGTCCAGCCATTTCTTTTTGCAATTCCTGAGACTTGTCAACCAAACTCTGCACCCTTCCCATCTACAGTTCAATAATCCTCCCATCTTACTGCAGCTTCAGGCTTTTCTGTTGGAGATGGAGATGTGTAAAGACATCTTTAAGATGCCAATATTTTTGGTGCCAAAAGAGAAGGAAGCTGCTCATCACCTTCTGAGTGCTTCTTGAAAAACCTGGCCACTAGTTGCTCCTTCCCCCTACCTCCCCTATTTGGTAGAATATTCATTGGGATTAATTCTAACTAATTCATACATCAGTGATGAATTCACTGGCTACAACAAATCCTTCTGGAAAAGAGGAAGCAACTGCTTTTTTTGATAATTCCTAACAGCTATTTGAAATATAAATGTTTAGAATAGTTACTTTTTCCAACTATTCCTTCAACTGAGTTTGCAGTCATCAGCTAAGTCCTTTCTCTCAGGGGTGCCTCCCTTTACCCTTAAATATCCTCTAGTGTTTGGTGACTTCAATTTGACAGAATTGGTCTATTATTGATACCTTATTTATCAAAACATTAGAAAGACCTTGGTCTTCACTGAGGCTCTGCTCTGATGTGCAGATACAGAGTAATCTACTCACTAATTTATGTGCCTATCACAGAAGATGGGGCTACCAGGCAATGATGGTAATGCACAGGCTACATCTCCTCCTAACCCCCGAGTCACCCCGTGGCTGTTTCTGCTGCTGAGAACTCTTCTCATGACTTACCAAGCTGCTCTTTGCCTGGTCTCCTGCCTAATTTAAACAATTCATCTCATTTTTGTTCAATACAAGGTTATCTGTTTGTTCTTTTATAATGTCTTCATTGCTCACAATTCTGAAGTAGCTGAGGGGGTTCTTTTTGATTCCAAGAGTGTTTGATGAATATATCTGTTGGCACCTGTCCTTGCTTCCTCCACTCCTTCCATATGCACTTTAAGGACCCTCCACAACAATCTCTGCTCCCTTAGTGACCACGGGTTGTTCCCTCTACCAGATTAGAGCTTCCTGTTGGTGTTTTGTCATTTCGAGCAAGGAAAGGCTGGTATCTCTGGGCTCAGTTGTTGCTTCATCTCCTCAGCTCTCCCAGGGGTCTTTCAGGCGCTTTCAGTTCTGTCTTACGTCTTTGATTTGGTGAGGTTCCCTGCTATGTACGTTTCTTCACATATATCCTCTTCCTACCATCTGCTACCTTATGTTTTGCTCATCTCTGAAACGTAGTGACCATATTTCATGCAACATTGTTCTACACGGTTTTCTTAAAATTTAATTAAAAGGTTCTGAAAGAACAAAGCAAATTGGAATTCACCCGTTCTGTGCAGGCACTTTAACTGAGGAGGGAAGAGCTCGATAAAGACCTTCAAATGCCTTGAATGAATTTGTAACCAAAATTTTGTGCATTGTTTATCCAAAGGGTATATTATCAAATTAATTAGGGGAGTTTTATTACTGGCAGAAGCGAAGGTTGCTATTAAAGAATGCCATGTTCTCTAGAAACTCTTTTTCCTTGGAATTCAGCAGGTCTCCTGAGCAGTATTTACTTTGGAGTGAGTGTGTGGCTGTACCTTGTTAGATAAAAGCTGCAGTACTAAAACTGTTTTACTGAACTTAGCTCCTGACCTGCCTTCTGAGGCCACAGCTACAAAGGGATGAGACATCAATCTAGTTTGTTTGATCTAATTACAGCTGTTTAACCATCCTGAGCACAAGTGCACTCACCCCACTTTGTTATGCTGATTTCAGGTATTTCCACTGTTAATCGGGTGCACAGTGCTTGGTTCTTTCTTGTATTAATTTACCTCTCAAGATACTCTGAGCAGTTATCCCGCGGAATGGTGTTCTGCTACTCAGCTGGATGTTACTTTTCACAGCACGTTGACAGGGAATTCTCAGGAATTTGGGGATTCTTTGGGTCAACCTGACAAATGACTATTCCTTTTCTCCTGGCATCCATTGTTTTGGGTTTTTTTTTTTTGCCTCTGCAACTTCTTTTTCAAAATGCTGCAAGGTTGCACGAAGAAGAAACTGGGAAATCCATTACAGTGCATATTCCTGTGAGGTCACACAGGTGGAAAGATTCAGTTCTGTGGCCTCATAGAGCTTTTGCTACTTTGATAATGCAAGAAACGCAGAAAGAGAAACAGTGAGATGGAATCGACCTGCTCCTCCTGTAGGGGATTTATCAGGAGCAGTTTCCTCAGTGGTGTTGTGGGTGCAGCCTGCTAGCAGGGTCTGATAGCACAGGCACTGGTGCAGAACTGGGATGGCCAGGAGTGGCAGCCAAACATCAGGATGACAAAATTGCATTGCTAGAAACCTGTGTGGGCTCAGCTGCAGGGGCAGAATACAACCCCAAACTTCCCTCAACATGCAGGAGCCCATTGCTGCCTGTGGGAGAGCAGATTTCTGATTACTTCCCACTGAAAACTACCAGAGATATTGTTTTGGCATCTTTTTTTTTAAATGGATATACCTGATCTTCTGTGCTTGGCATAAGAAACTACCTAGAGTTTTTCCCAGGGACAGTCCGTGAATCAAACATGGAGCTTCAAGGAATAAACATGATCTGTCAAGTCAGGAGAAAGGATTTACAAACACACAGAACAATTTCTTAGTGGTTGTACAGGGCCTTGCTCATCAGTGGAGATCATTTACCATGCAATGGGTGTAGAATGGTATTACACAAACTTGTTAGTAATTTGAGCTTGCCCTGTTTTGTACAATGTGTCAGAGGCAGGGAAAGGTGTGGAAAGGTTTGTGGAAGCAAGGGATGGAAAGACATTCCATGAAAAAGCCTCTGCAAAACAGCCATTTCAGAAGGAAAAACTGCACTAGGATTTTACAAAAAGGAGGTAACAGAGCAAATGAACCAAAGAAACTGTTGGACTTTATTCACACTGTAGGTGATGTCATGCTGCTGTGGGCTGAGGTGGAGCTCAGTGGAGATCTGCAACAAAACTATCCAAGCAGTTTGACTTGGCGAAATCAAACTAATAAAACAAGAAATATTTAATCCGAAAGGGCTTGTAAACTTTAAACTCAGAGTGTCAGTGCATTTGCATAAGGGATGTGCTTAACACATTCCCTCAGCTCTCTGGGGCTGGCAGTTGGAAGGAAGTCCTCCAGGTAACTTCCTGAAGTGGCAGGGGCCCAGAATTGTGTGTTCTTCATCTCCAGGTCCACTTTTCTAATAGAGACATTCCTTTCCCACCAGTATTTTTCTTCCTGTATTTGCTATAATAACAAATATATCTCTCATAGAGCCATCAGGAGGTCCTTAGCTCCCATCCCGCTCTGAGATAAGAGAGATGCCTATCTGTATCCCATACAGATGTTTGTGTATCCTGGCCTTAAAGAAATCAGCAGTGCAGAGCATTCTACAACTTCCCATACAGTGTTTTCATTGTTCAAACATCGCTCTTGTTACTTTACCAAATCTCACTGTGAACTAAGTGTGTTACTTCTTCTATTTCCAGTGGACATGAACTGACCTGTCCGCTAACAAAATGGACTATTGGTATTTTGTACCCTCCTGAGCTCTCTCTTTTTCCTTTTTTTTTTTTTTTCAATTGATTAAGCAAATCCAGCATTTCAATTTATCCTTGAAGGTTAGATTTCCTCAGCATCCCAGCTTTCTTGCTGCTCTCTTTGTGCTCTTTCCACTTGCTTTGTATCTGCTTTTATTTTCTCCTGTGGTACCTGAAATAGGATAGAATATTCCAGCTGAGATTCCACTGAGTTCAGCAAGATAATTGTCAGGGGTGTCCTACGTAAAGCAGCCTTATTAAATATTTCTGTGATGTATTATCTTTATTGTGCTGACTCAAATTCAGTTTGTGGTCCATTAGAACCACTGTCTGCCCAGCCAGTTGCTCCCCTCCTCATCCGTGTCCGTGTCTGGATCCTTGGCTACAAAAAAACTCCACTGGAAATGCCATCCCTGAAAACAAGGGGAAGACAAGGAGCTGAGGAGGCTTTTCAAATGCAGTGTTCTCTTGAACTCCAAGTGTGTCAGCCTGCCAATAGAAAAGGAATTGTAAGATAATGTTAATTTTCAATATTGTCTGGAAATAAGATGCTTGGTCTCATTATTAGTCAGAAAATGTTAATGTCCTAAAAGTTCTGAGTTGGAAAGGGAGTGTTTGTTTGCAAATGGGAAAGAACACAGTCATGGTACATGTCTGAGATTATAATTTTCCTGCTAAATGTTTCACTCTCTTATTAACAAGACAAGCAGAATAATGACTTAATGTCCCTTTTAAAAAATCATAGAGTTGCTAAAGGTGAGATAAACCAAAGTTAAACCTGAAAGGCATTTGAAGAAAGAAGAAAACAGCAACAGAAAAGTTCTACGATCCTGGTTTGCTCCAAAACATTGATGACATGAAGTTGCAATTCATGGTTGTGAGGTGAGAACACTGAGAAAAAGGTAAAGAAAAAAGAAAGGAGGAAAACCCCAAAACTGAAAATGCTTTTTGGTTCTGTGCTCCTTTATATGTTATTGTTTATAGGAAGATGAAGAGGTGGCAGACCCAAGGAACTGATGGAACACCGTGATGGAAAACATCTCCAGTGGCCAGGCAGTTAAGAACAGAAGATCCCAAGAAGGACAGCCGTGGTTTGTTGCTACATTGCCAAAACAGGTATGTTTGTGAGGAGAGGTGGAGAGACCTGGGATGGATGAAATAGGCGATCCATATTCCTGGAGTGTTATTGATGCTGGAAACAAAGAGCCCTTAGCAAAACTAGACGTGTGGTGTGAGTTTCTGGGAGGTGCAGCCCTCTGGGGTTTTGGAACGCTGAGGTGACAGTGTGTGCAGGCTCAGCTCCACAAGGCTCACTGCTGAGTTCTCCAAGCACTGTCTGACACAGGGAATGTGCTGAGCTGGTCCCCACTCCAGGGCCCACATTAATTCACTCTGTGTTCCGTGGTTCTTCACGCTCCTGTGACCCGGATGAATTTACCAGTGAACTGAGCAGCGTGTTCAGTTTTCCTGTGTACAGTTCTTACACTCTTGCCCATCCTAATCCAGTTCTTTGCACTGTGATGGAGTCTCTAATTATGAATTAAATCATACAACCTGCCTTCTCAAACTCGTCTCATTCAGAGTTTGCTTTTATCCTTGTTATTTGATGTTTGCTTCCATATTTTATTTATTGCACATAATTCAACTGCTGCAGTAAATACAGAATTACTAATTGTAATGGATTTTTGTTGTGCTTATCACTATAGTGTCTGAATACTTTTTAACCACCACAAATGTTTCTTCACAATATTGCAGAGATTTCCCTCTCATTTCACTGATGCAAAGCAGGGAAATTAACGGCAAAACTATCAAAGTTCTCCACTGTATCTGTTTGTTCCAGAGTGACAATAAATACATTTCCAAGTAGCCCCAGTAAACCAGTTGTGGATATCTTCTTCACCAGGTTGCAGAGGAGCTTTCAGAGGGGCTGCTGGTGCTGGTTATTCCCTCTGTTTGGAGTTTCTGTTGGCTGCCTTACACCAGGCTTTTGAGGAAATTGCATCCCACTGTGTCCATAAGGGCATCAACCCCCAGCGTAAAAACAGTAAGTCCCTTCCGGCCTGGGAGCCCCACTAGAAGGGTTCTCTAAAATCTAGTTTTTCTAATAATAAGGCACTCTATTCTAGCAATCACCTGAATTGCACTCAGGCCTTTAGATATGTATTTGGTGCCAGCCTAACCCTTGAGTTTACATACCTGTGTTCAAACCATAATCTACATATACAGATTCACCCTGTCCTATCTCCCCTTTCTTTTCTTGGAGTTTGCCGAAATGAAGCTTCAGTCTTCTCTCCTGACAGATTCTTTGCTCTTATAACCAGCTCAGAGAGCCTTTTCTATGACTATTCTAGTATTCACATGTCATTCTTGACTAGAAGCTGTACCCAAAATTCTGTAAGAGAGCCATAACATCTGGATGTGCCTTACCTGGTCTTAAGATCTCATCTGTCATCTGCGTTTCTGTGACTAAACAAGGCTTCTGAGTCTTCATCCTTCCCTGTTAACTGTGATGAATTCCCAGTTTACAAGAGTTTTGGCTGTCAATCCCTGTGTGAACAGCCTTGTGATTTGCATTAATCTTATTACTGCATTCCACCAGTCCATTCCTCAGGATCCCTGTGCTGTTCCAGAGCCTTATCCAGTTCTTCCTTTAGGATATTCAAGCCTTCTGCATTGATGCTTTTTGATTTTGTCAGTAACTCCCTGTATTAACACTCTTTTTCCCATTCCTTGTGCTCATGTCACTTAAAGCCAACCAGTAGCACCAGATCTGAGAGCAGAAGCTTTCAAAGCACTCATTCTTTAGCCCAAAAGCTCCCATTTCAGCACAATCCAGCAATGGATTTTTAGTCATTTTTTTTACCCACAAAACTTTCCTTGCACTAATCTTCCTGTTTTCCAGTTTAACTTGTATTTTCATGTGTTGCACCAGACCAAGTTTTACTTTATTTTTTGGGTGAGATCAACTGTGTCTTCCTCTACCCAGAAAAATCTGCATCCTTATCAAAGAAAGACATCAGCTTTGTCTGGCAGGATGGCCTCTGTTAAACCTTTTTTTTTTATTTTATTTTATTTGCATTTTATCTCTTTACTTTCCTCTACATCTTTGCCCCCTCCAGAGGAAAAATAATTTACATTTTGCATCTTACTGAGGTCAGGCTAATTAGCCTCTAATTGTCTGGACTTACTTTCCAGGTATTTGTCTTCATTTTGGGGTGGTTTTTTCTCCTTTCTCCCTGTCACAAGATGACAATTTTAGATTATTTTTGTACCTCCAGAAGTGGTAGAAATAAATTCACTCATTTGCATCGCAACTCAACTGTAGTGCTTCATTTTTTTTTGTTGGGTTTTGTTTGTCCATGGGTTTTTTAGTTTGGTGTCTTTGCATTTTTAAAGAAAGATGCTTTGTCATGGCTGTGGATGCAGGGAAAAATAATGAATTGCAAAGTTCTTTAAAAAATAAGGATAATGAGAAGTTTCTTAAGCAATGATAGCTGGATCCAGGGCTCCGTTATCCTGTGGGACTGTTGATAAGTACCAGTGGCTGATCACTGACATGCAGAAGTTCTGTTCCTCCTGCTGCTTCAGCTTTATTTACTATCTTAAACAGCAAATTAAGTGAGCTGGGGACTCTGCACTCCTGTATGAGCCAGTCCTGAAGAAAACACACTCCAGGAATAGACAAAGTAAACAAAACAATAGGAAGACAGTGAATCCAGAGGGTCAGGATTGCGTAGGGAAGGCTCCAGTGCTCTCACTGCCTGCATGAACCCACGGCACAGAAAACCGAGGTCAGTAACTATGTTTCCTGCAGCTGGAAAAAGGTAATATTTTTAAATACTTTGTCTTGTAATATAGTTAATTCCACTCTTTTCTGACAGCTAAAATGAATAGGAAGCTTTCTGAGCAGGTTTCGCTCAGGCACCTAATTCTATCTAACTAAATGTTTGGATTTGGTGTGGGTTTTTGTTGCTGTTCTCTTGGGGTTTGCCAGATATACTCAATATTTTTACAAATCTTTGAAAATTATGTCTTTCTTCTGATTCTTCAGTGTGTCTGGGGCTCAGTTTTATAGAGGAAGTTCTGGCCAATGCCTTTGTTTTACTAAAAATGCATGTGCTATCCCCAGCCTTTATAAGCAGAGCCATTGCTGAGGTGTGATCTCGGGCCTCTCTCAAGTCAGAGATAACTGATAGCTAAAAATGACCTCATTTCACAGTCCCACAGCTGAACTCTGAAAGTTCCAGCAAAGCTGGCCAGAATGTGTTTGGATTTTTTTTTGTTTCTAAGTAAATGTCACTGAGGTGCCAACTTGTGACCTTCAGAATCCAACTTTTAGGCCACGTGCTCTTGAGGCTGATGAGGTGGAGACCTCAAGCAGAAAATCAGTCACATCCCCACACCCAGACCCCTGTGTGAGTGTGAATTCCTAATGCTCCCCGTGTGGGTTGATTACAGAATTCAAGTTCTGAAATGCACATTTTTATGGGTGACTGTTGAAAGGTAGGTAAGTAGAATTTCTCTCCGACCCTTTAACGAGCAAATGTTTCCAAGCTGCTCAACACCTTGTTTATGTGGGATATTGGTTTGGTTTATTCATTTTCCCACCAGTTATTTGTGCCTGCCTTTGTACAGCTGGAATGAAGGGACGTTACTAAGTGTTCTCCCCATAGCATGAATATTTAATAGTTTGTGTGTTCTTTCTCTGTATCATGTGTGTGCCTGGATAATACCAACAGAATCTCTTAAAATCAGTTTTTGCACGAGATTTTCAAAGCCCATCATGTGATTGAGTGACAGTCCTGAGTAAACTACACTGTTGTAGAATTTCACCTAAAATTTGGATCTGCCAAATGGTGGCATTTCACAAATAAACCCAGACTCAGCTAACTTCCCCTCCATATTTTATTCCAGTTTGATCCAATTTCCCAGTGCAGATGAACTGGTGTCTTTCAGAAATAAAAGAAAAATCTTCAGGCCATTGAAAAGAAGATTTTCTTTGTTTCTCAGATGTGCAGATACTCATGTTCTCCAGCTCAGAGCTGCTATGAGTCTGCTGGGCGGATCCTGCAAAGTGCTGAGTCCATGGCTAACTTTAAGGGAGTATATCCTTAAAATCACCGGGACTGCTGATGTTTAAAATTACACAGAGACTTAAGTACTCTGATGGCCCCCGGCCAGTGGCTTTCACATCTTCTAGGACTGAGCCCTAAGGACACACAGTGAACGGCTGCAGCTGAATTTCCTTTCCCCATTTTAAATATAAGGTTTAAAGCCCGAATTCTGACAGCTGTTTAATTAAAGAGACTCATTTTAACCGTGAGGAATGTGATATGCGGCGTTGCTACGCCTGGTTTCTTTCTTTCTGCCTCTCCTGGCATCCCAGCTCACTCCTCTCCAGCGTTAGTGCAGGGCTTGCAGTTTTCAGTGCTGCTCCGTTCCTGCTTTATCCTCTTCCATCTTTTCCATCTGCTTTATTCTGTTTGGAAAATGGCAATGTAGAATGTGTTTGGTGTAACCTTAATCCTGACCAGCATCTGGGCTCCGTTTAAAAAAAAAAAAAAAGGCATCTACTGCAAGGAAGGTTTCTGTGCATGTTTCCCCGCTTTAGTGAAACAAAGTTGGGGGGGAGGAAGAACCAAAAATGACCGTAGCAAAATTACATTTATTTTAATTGACGTGTTAATTAATACGTGGGGTTTAACGCGTTTTCCTGCCTACATGGACAAACCGTGGAGTTTTTGCTCTCACCTCTGTCCCGGTGGGGGTTGTGTCAGAGGTAAACCGGATTTGGACCATTTTGGACCAGGAAAGAAAGGAGGGGGCGGGAGGGGGAGGGGGTGCGTGTATTTAAATCTGCTTTTAACAACCCCGCTGCTAATTAATCCCGATATGCAAAAGTTAACACCACCATAAAACACGGGATGCCCTGAAATTCCTGCCTGATGCTCTCTGACGTTTCTCCATTAAACTTTCCCCCGAGCCGGTTCGATGGCGGGGGTGGCAGCGAGGACGATGCTCCCCCAGCCAGCTGCGCTTCCCGGGGGCGTCCTGACACCCCCGAGCCCCCTTTCCCATCCCTGCTCTTCTTGGATTTTCCCGAGCCGCATCTCCCCCCGCGCTCCCAGCCCAGGGCTCTTGAACTTCAGTCCCCAGCAGCCACAGAGGTCGCTTCTGAGCACCGCGAAAAGGCTTTTTTCCCCCCATTATTTATTTATTTTCTCTTCCCTCCCCCCTCCCAACTGAGGCTTCCCCTCCCTCGTGGCCGGAGTGGAAAAGCACGTTTAAATCCCGAACTCGGCTTTCCCACGTGGTTGTCCCGCTGAGCTGCTGTCACAGCCACGCCGGGAGAAGGAGCTTCTCCCCTGCCCTGCCGGGAAGGCAGAAGGTGATGAACATTTTTAATCAAGCTGTGCTTCCAGGACACCGCACTAAACCCCAAACTCGCGCTGAAAAATTCGCTCGCGTCACGACCGGGCTCTTGCTTTTTGATTCCACCACCGAGTGTCCAAATAATGAGGGGATTAAAGTTCTGCTCCACCTTCCTGGGCGCGCCTGCTAAAGGGATGGATGTTTGTCAGCGATTTGGGGGTTAATTCCAACAAGTTTATTTCCCATTCTGGGTCTGCACACATGCAAAGAGCACGTGTGGTTTGGGGTGAAGGATTAGCAGCGTGTACAGGGAGACAAAAGCAATTGTGGATGGCAATGTAGGATATACTGGATGTGTGTATAAGCATTAAATCGTGGGAGGGGGGCTGGTTTTTAGGTGACTTTTCACCCCATTCAGAGATCATGGGCACAATGCGCCGTGTTTCAACGCACTGTGGAGAAAGGGAAACGGAGGGCAGGCAGGGCCATATCCCAAATTGCGTCTGCTCTTCAGAGCTCGCTGTAATCTCTATGGGGAGGCGTCCCCTACTTTTAATTATTCAGTTTAAACAGACCTAGGGCACGCCACCTCTTTAAGGCCTTTCCCCTGATGTCTCTAGGAGGCAGCCTTCATCGAGCAAGGAGATCAAATCCTGGCAAAAAGAGCGCTGAAGGATGTGAACCCCTTGGAAAATTCCACTTCCTGCCCAGCACTGCGTGTCCTTGGGTCTCTCCCTCATTCCCATGCACTTAACGAGGGATTTCTGCCTCGGGCTACCACACCAACTTTCTAAATAAATGCGGAGCCGCCTCGCACACCCGAGCTCGGTGCTCTGCGTTAATCTCAGCTCAGCACCAGCGCTCTCTCCTCTCTTCCTACTTCCCTCCATTTTATTTCTCCGCTGGTTTTTTCCTCTTCAGCAGACTCCCAACTCTCTCTCCTGCTGAACTTGCCGGGAACAAAAGGCTCCGTTCCCGATCCAGCCCGCAGTTGCCGTGAGAAACTTCCTCGCCAGCGCTGTCTGTCGCTCCGCTCTCCCTCCCTCGCTCCCTCCCTGCCTCGGGAAAATGGCAGTGCAAGAGCTTGATGAAAAGGGGGAAAAAACCTTCTTTCTCAGCGCCTGCCTCTCCCGCAGCAACCCCCCCCCTTCCCTAGTCGTGACGCCTGAACTCAAACTTCTCTAAAAATACACTTTAGGAGGGCAGAATCTCACGGGAGGGGATGTATTTTTTTTCCACCCCACTGAAAAGAGGCTCTGAGGTGGGGAAAGGCCGAGGGGCAGCTTTTTCCAGGCAGGAGAACCTGCTGCTGTCCCCTCCCGCACGGCACCGCCAGGTCCCGAGGACTTGGAACACAATAATAGTTTTCCTTCAGTGGGAAAATCCAGGCCCAGAGTTGAGATCTTTCTCTTTTCGCAGCTTTAAAAGCCCTTTTTTTTTCCCTTTTTTTTTTTTTAACTCTTCGCAGTGGGGCTCGCAGCGGAACGCGGCTGTTCCTCCAGCCCACCCGAGAGCTCCCAAATCTGGTGGGATTCGGGGAAACCAGACGGCAGGCTCCGGATCCAGTGCAGGGGTTTTTGCAAACTCCGGTCCGCGTTTTGATATTTTTTCCCCTTTTTTTTTTTCCTCCTTTTTCTTTTTTTCTTTTTTTTTTGTCTTTTTCTTTCTTTTTTTTTTTTTTTATTAAGTAGATTTACTCTTCCTTCCCCGAGCGCACCGGAGCGCTGGTGTCCGAGGGCGGCCGGCTTGCACCCCCCCGTGTACAAAATAAATGGGGTTCTCTCCTTCCCTGCACTTCTTCATTGTTTCCCTCCCCTTCCCCATACCCCTCCGTTTCCCCTGGAATGACTAAAACTCCACCTCCAGCCTTATTTTCGCTGCTGCCTGAGCGCTGCCCCCCGAATCCGCTCACGCGTGCCCCAAAACTTGCTCTGCCCGGCTTTTTCCCCCCAATCGCGGGTGGTTTGGGTGTGGGGTCAGTGGGATGAGGGACACGCGTGGCATCACCCCGGTGGCCGCGCAGGATGCTCGGGGTGGGGGCTGCGCTCCCGCGTCCCTTCCCCTCCGCAAACTCCGCTTCGCTTTTTGCTCCTCCTCGCCAGCGCTGCTAAAATAATGCATTTCCTCGAGTCAGGCCGAGTCCACTTTCCTGCCTTAAAATGCATCCAAAGTTTCGCAGCTCGCTGTCAGATGTCACCAGCGGGCTCTCGCAGGGCTCGCTCCCTGCCCGGGGAAAACTGGCGTGGGAAGCGGCAAAACCCCTGGAAAACCCACGCAGAGTTACCTTCGGCTGGAGCTCTCAGCACAGAGCCATTGTGTACATATTATACGATATTTTAGCGTTATTTTTAGGTGAATAAATAAGCGTTGTCTCGCATGATGCCCAGCAAACAAATAATTCAAATAATATTAATCTCAGTGGCGATGGAGCCAGAATGAGAGCGCTTAGCCTAGATATGACAGTGGCTGAAACACTGCAAGGAATGGGCTGGGCAAATACAAACATATTTACAGGAAATGTAATTTTCTTTAGCAAAACCCCTCTGAGATAAGCTGAGGCACAGCCGGTAACCTTTCCTCACTCCATTCCATATTTTGCAGCGTGCTCCATGACTTATAATAGATAGGTCTCTTGTTCTTGGGTCCAGCCTGCACATCTCAGCACGCTGTGCCTCTCAGTGAAATGGAAGAGCATCCTCCTTCTCCCCAGCTACATTCATTCCTGCTCAGCCCGTCTCCTCCTGGCTTAGTCGCGCTTGTTAATACTTTATTAGAGGAGCTGCGCCCAATTCCCGCAGCCAGGATCCAGTCCGTGTTTGTAGCCAGGGAAAGGCTGGGGATAATGATAACTTGTGTGTGTGCGAGCTGAGCTGAGCTGAGGCAGCGCTGACTTTAGTCCGGTTTCCATGTCAACGATTCAGTCCATATTTGCCATCACACAGTTGGCAGAGCCTGGCTTTTTTTTTTTTTCCTTCTTCTTTCCTGGAGGGGGGAGACACTACTCCTGTTTCTAGTACTCTAATCTAGACCAGGTTTCCTAAACTGCCTTAGCGTTGGGTTAAATGGCACGGCCACCTTCATGAAGGAGACTTCCAGTCAGGAGGAGTGGTGGTGGCCTGCAGTGCCATGTGAGCGCTGGTTTCCCAGCCTATCTGAGCCGGGCTCAGGGAAGCGTGCTCAGCACTTGGGGACACGGGGAGAGGAGCACGGCTGCTCCACGGGCATCGCTCCGGCTGCGGGAAGAGTTGGTGTGCCACAATGGAAAAAGTCTGGTGGTTATCACAGCCCGAGATGAGGGGACAGGCAGGAGGATTTTCAGCTCTTAGGTGGCAATGTTTGTTAGGAACTGTGCTGTCATCTGCTTCCCAGTGCTCATGGCTGGGAGTTCATTGAATGCCTGAGTACTGAGTAAAGTGCCAGGGCCTCATTGATGAGGCGTATTCCAAAATCTGCTTCAGCTTTCACAAACATTTGGTAAAGTGAGTGTCTCCTCATTGTGTGGGTGGCTGGGGAATCCAGGCTGCTTTTCACATTACCATCAACACCGGGTTTCATAGTCTGACACAGTGCTCCTTGAAGGAGATTCCAAAAGACCCACCCCGCTAGAGAGGTGTGAGCACGGGATCTTTATCCGTGCCCGAGCTGCATCCCGAGCTCCTGAACTGAAGTGGTTAAACTTTTGGTGGTGCTCTGTTAGATGGTGGGGCTTTGATTCCTTGGAGTTGGGGAGAAGGGTGCTCGACATGGTTCTGGGCTTAAATGGCAGAATTCTCTCCAGTCTGTTGGGTTTTTTTTAAGTTGAGTGTGAATGAAACATCTGAGGAAGAGTGTTTTGGTGCTGTGGGACACTGTAGCCCACCAGAGACAGAAATAAAGACACTGGGCCTCACTTGTGAGAGTCCAGTGTGATGTTAGAGGAGTTTTTCCCCCTTCTTCTTTGTCTTTCCAGAACCCAGGGTTTCATCAAATAACTCCTCTGAAGAGAGGATGCAGAGCGGTTTTTGTTCTAGCACATTCCACAGTTTCCAAACTCTTCTGAAGAAGAGTATCTTGGTGTTTTTGCTGTTCTGTGTCCACACAGATCTCACTAAAGCCACAGAGCCTCTCGTGTGAGATTCCATCATCGTACCGAGGCTCCAACCCTCATGAAGGCCTTTGAGTATTATCACAATACTGATATTGTCATTTATCACCCTTTTCTTCCTGGTGGTTTATTTACGGCTGTGGAGAAGATTGACCAGCCAATTTGGTGCATGGACTCAGCTCCATTGCACAGTCAACTGTGAAGTGGCAAAGCTGCTTTGTTTGGAGTGTAGAGCAGTTTATTGCTCTAGAAAACATTTGAAATTTTGCTATTTATTGCCCTGTCCCTCCTCCCACCTTCCAGCTTTGGAATAAACCCCTTTGTTCCACCACCTCCATTCTAGATGATAAATATTTCATATTATAAGTTTTATAATGAGTGTGAGGGTTGAGTTGATGTCAGTAGACACTGACACCTTCACTTCATCCCTAACAGGCACATGGCCCTGGCAGGGATCCAGTCCTGTCTTGCCTCTCGTGCTGGACTTGTGTGTCCCCAGTTAAAATGGGATTCCTTCCAGTGTGCCCTGTTGGTTGTTGGGCTCTGACCAAGCCCTGTGTGTTTGTCACTGTCCAGGGGTTCCTTCTGACCCATTTTCTGTTTTGAGATGATGTTCTAAAATGGCAGCCTCAGACCTGAGAGTGTCTTTTGACTCTCCACCCATTGTTTCCTCTCTCCTTAAAGCTGTATTTACTTAAACTTCACTTTTCCAAGTATTTCTGTATTCCAGAGTAGCACCAGTACATGGGATCTGGGCCTAATCCATACCAAGCCTGCCATTTCTACTAGACAACTGTGTCCTAATTTCTAAGAACTTGGTGTTTATAACCCAAATAACTCATCCTTTTGTACCTTTCATGCCCTGTTGCAGCCCCACACCATTTGAAGTAAAAGAAGCAGGTACAGACCCTGATGGCACAGGCCAGGCCGTTTCCAGGACAGAATTCCAGGTACATTCCTCTCTTCCCATTCTGGCAAAGGCCTCAGGGATGGAGGAGGTGGGAATCTGGGTCTGAGAAGGTTGCAGAAGAGCATGGCCCAATTCCCAGTTCACCTCTCAGTGGTCAGGAAGCTCCAGCACCAAGACTGCCAGAGTGACCTGTCCCATTGCCCAACAGTGTTGTGTCTAGATGTGTCCAGGTGGGTTTGGATCTGGGAATCCCTGGTCCCATGCCCAGCTGGGTTTGGATCTGGGAATCCCTGGTCCCTTGTCCAGGAGGGTTTGGATCTGGTCCCATGCCCAGGAGGGTTTGGATCTGGGAATCCCTGGTCCCATGCCCAGCTGGGTTTGGATCTGGTTCTGTGCCCAGGAGGGTTTGGATCTGGGAATCCCTGGTCCCGTGCCCAGGAGGGTTTGGATCTGGGAATCCCTGGTCCCGTGCCCAGGAGGGTTTGGATCTGGGAATCCCTGGTCCGGTGCCCAGGAGGGTTTGGATCTGGGAATCCCTGGTCCCTTGCCCGCTGCCCTCGCCTTGGCCGCAGCAGTAGCCGGACTTTCTTGGATTGTCCGCGCGTGCAGTCACAGCCCTGGCGTGCCGCCAACGCCTTTTCCAGAGGGACACGGCCAAGCGGAGAGGAAATGACAACCGCTAACAGTTCGCAGAGGGCTTAATTCTAAATGGAATTTCTAGGGACAAAGAAGAGGCGCTCGGGCAGCCCCCGGGGCCGAGACACCCCGTCTCGGCCCCGCAAAGAGCCGGCAGCTCCCCAAGGACCAGGAGGGCTCCCGGTGCCGGACCCTGCCCCGCCGTGCCGGGGCAGGGCCGGGGGTGCCCGCGCCCCCCGCGCCGCCCCCGGCTCCGCGGATCCGCCGCGGGTTTTGCGGGCGGCAGCTCCGCGCCGGCGGCGGCCGGGGCCGGCCCGCTCCTCCTTTGTGACGGGGGGGAAGGCTCCGCTCCGGGCCGGGCTGCGCTCCGCTCCGGGTTTGGCAGGCGGCCGCGGCGCTGGGTAAAATGGCAGCGCGGAGCCTCGTGTCGGACTGAGCCCGCTCGGCCGAGCACAGTCGGAGCAAGCCCGGCCCGGCCCGGCCCCGCCGCCGCTCGGCCCCGCTCCGGGGACGGCGCCCGCCCGCCCGCCGTGCCCCCCCCCTCCCCATCCCTCCCTCCCGCCTCTCCCGCACCGGGAGCCCCGTCCCGGGTCCCCCCCCCCTACACCCCCCCTTT
>JAWWEW010000060.1:5785855-5838355 GCA_035583185.1 Anabacerthia variegaticeps
GGGGCGACGCGGGGCGGTGCGGGGGGCGCGGGCAGGGCCGGACCGGGGCGCGCCCGGGGACAGCGCGGGGCCCGGCCCGGCCCGGCCCGGCCTTGGCCGCGGGACCCCCCCGGGAGGGGACCCCGGGGTGGCACCGGGGACAGGGGGGGACACGGGGGGGGACAGGGGGGGACACGGGGGGGACACACGGGGGGCAGACGGGGGTCCCGCAGCGGTCGGAGGGGCGGGGAGGCCGGCCGGGGTCCGGCGGGGCCGCAGCGGCGGCGGGGGGAGCCGGGCGATGGGAGCAGCGAGTGCGGATGGCTTGGGTTTGGGATTTGAATTATGGAGGTAAAATCCTTCTGTCAAAGCCAGGAGACAGTTGGTCTTAGGTTGACATCCCATCTGTGATCTGATTGGCTCCCCATCCCCTGCTCTTGGCCATTTATAATTGCCTCTGATGTAATGGTACAACCATCCTGATGAGCTCATAAACTTGCACACTCTGCCTGCTCCGGGGGACGGGGCAGCCCCACGACCCCTGTCCCGCATCCCCCCGCCACGACCCCTCTCCCGCACCCCTCTGCCCCGCACCGAGCCCGGGGCGCTCTGTTTGTACCTCGGGTTTTTGCCCCTTCCTTGTGATGCTCGGCCTGCAACAGAGTCTGTGTTGTCGGAAGGGTGGCAGGGCTGCTCCGCACAATGGGCTTGCTGTTTATTTTGGTTATGTGACTTTCCCTCTCGCTCTAAATGATTTCTTTGATGGGTCTGAGGATGCGTTTGTTCCTGCCTGGGTTGGGCCCTTCTCAGAGCTGGGGCTGTTCGGGGTCTCTGTTAGATGGGAGAAGGTGGGGAGGTCTGGGGTTCTAAAGAGGGAAGAACCCCCCAAACAATCAAAACCAAACTTGTGGCTGAAACACTGGCAATGGTCAGTGACCAAGAATTACCTCTTTACAATCAACAGGGCTTTGATACAGAACAGGAGCCCCGAGCTGTGTGTCTTAGGGCACGTTCTGAGTGACTTGGAGGGAGCACTGACGTGTCTCCTTCCCCCCATAAATGAAGGCACTTCCTACAGCACTCAGGTGCTGGTTGTGGTCAGGCTCAGCACTGGCACGACTCTTCGCTTTTCAGAGGAGTGAAACTAGGAAAAACAAGCCTGAGAATTGTCCTCATTGTTGTACGTGTAGAGTTCCCTGTTTGCTGGAAGAGGAACAGCCAGAAACAGAGGAGAAAGCAGTACAGTGTGTGCATCAGACATTTTAGATGTGGGAGAGGAGGTGGTCGTATCATTAGCTGGAAACCTTGATTAAAACCAGGTTCCTTTCCATGTTCAGATGGACATCTCCAAGGCCTGTCGTGGCCTCGTGTGGGACTGAAACTTCCCTTTTCATTCTGTGTACTTTGCTCCAACTTCAGGCCGGGGTTGGAGACGTTTGATACCATGTGGGGTGAGATGCAGTTTCCCTTCTTGCTCAGAACTTCTCTTCTGCTGATCTGAAAACGGCTTAATTTTTGTTTCTTGATTACCCAAAGGCACCGTCTGCTGCTGCATCTTGAATTACTGGCTTGGCTTTTCTGTCAGGTTGGAATTCTGCTCTCCAGGAGGGCAAATCTTCCCTCTGCTGGGACCATGAAACTGTCCACTGGTGACTGGTAGGGAGTGTTCCTGTGTCCTCAGGGGAGATTTCAGCTCCTTGGGAATATGGTCACATATTCCTGCAATGCATTGGGGCAAATGTCATGGATGGAAGTACAAAGTACTTTGAAGGTACTTTGTATGTCCTGAAAATAATCTCAATTTAGTTAAAACGTGTGCTGAAATATGGGTTGAACTTTTTGAGCAGGTGTTTTCCTATAGTTCACTTCTGTCAGGGTTCAGGTACAGATCTATGAAAGAATCTTATTTTGTCTTGGAAAATGAATTCCACTCGATTCCACGAGCTGCTGATACGCTGTGAATTAATAATATCTGATTAAGCAGTCCCATAAACTGGAATTATTAATGAATAGTTGTTTTGAGAATTAGTTGAACTTGAGGTGGTACAAAAAGTGCATGTAAAAGTAAACCAACAACTCCCCCATCCCAAAAACCAAATGACTCTTCCCCCAACCCTTTTTGTGCCAATGATTATTGGACTCAAACTGACAATTCCTTTTTTTCTTTCCCTGCTGGAAAAAGCAAAGAACTTACCTAATGAAAAAAGCGTGTCATCTGTGCTGCCCACAAGAAGCAGTTGATTAATAATAATAATAACACTTCATCCCTAAATTACAGCCTCCTTTGGCTGTGTACTCTTAAATTCCATGGGTTGGGAGAATTTAAAGCTTTGTGTCTTCTCTTTGTCTTGCACAGCGATGAGCAGAGCGGGTCCTTCCCACCCAACTTCTGAGAAACTCGGGGAGAGCAGGAGCAGAGGGGAACTCACCTCCCAGAGAACATCTCCTGGTGCAGGCTGGGAGAAGAGGATGTGGGAAGAGCTCGGGGTTCTTCCTCTCAGGAATCCTTTGGGTCGTAAACCTGAGTTTGGGGAGGAGGAGCAGGACGGTGCCTTTAATTGCTGATACTCTTTAGGAATCCTGAATGATGCCATAAGAGAAGGTTTCATCACTTTGCTCATCAAGAAAGGCAAAGTAATTTCTGGCGCGAAAGTTGTTTGGGTGGAATGTTCCCTGTAGTGAAATGAGTGTAGTCACTTACACCAGGTGGACTCTGGTGAGTAACCCTGATGGAACTTTACTCACAGCTTGTCCCTGGGAGGTTGTGCTGAGTGGGAGCCCAGGGAAGACAAGGATGTTCCCTGTTTTTGGGGACTGAGAGAGAGAGGACATGGAGTTTTTTCCAGCTGACCTTTCTGTCTGGGAAATGTGGAGTAGGAGCAAGAGATCAGGATGGCTGTGTGGGATGAGAAATCTGTGCTTTGCTGTGGGAATGACTCGTAAGAAACCAGGGATCTTAGTTTTCAGTTTTTCCAGCTCTCCCATGGTTTTGTTTCCACCTCCTTCCCCACAGAGCTTGTAGCAGCCCTTGGTAAGACACTGTTTTCCTCAGTGTCTTGGGATTTAAAGGAAATTGCTTGAGAGAAAGGATTTCCTTGCCTTTAATAGGTGGGCATTTCTCATGGCACGTGCTTTGGCTACAACAAAGTGTCTCCTGTAATGGAAGAAGCCTTTGGATCACATTAAACATTGACATTTTGGATAATCTCCCCATAGGTGCCCTGACATCTCTAGGCCTCTGTTATAAGTTCAGTGAAAGCAGTGTAAAAATCATATGTTAATTAAAAAAAAACCCAAAAAGCCTTTGGGCCTGTTGCCATACAATAGCTCTCTTTTGTTGACTTAGATTTCAACTTTAGTAGCAAGTGAGGCATGAAAAATGTTGTTGGAAATATGGTTTTTAAACTAAATTGGCACCAAATGGCTCTGTGCTGCCAATGAGCTGCGATGTCTTGGAATGGGAAATTGGGACCTGGCTCCTGTTGGCTCGTGCAGGGTTTTTCCTTGCTTTGCATTGTAAAGTCAGGAGCCCTCGAGTTGTGTGCTGTGCACTGGAGCTTTCCAACAAAGAGGAGAGTGGTGCATCTTCTTTTCATTGAATGAGTGATTTTAGGGCTTGGCTGTCTCAGAAAAAGTAGGAAAATCAGGCTGGTTTGAGTTTTGTTAAGATCTCATTAGTTCTGGTGTGGGCACTGGAGGCTTTGCTGCTTTATCTTTTTAAAGAGTAAACTAGGAGTTGCCTGATTCTCTTAAAATCTCTTCTTTCCTGCAGTATCATCTCCTTGATGCCCAGTTTTGGGGTGTCCAGGGTTTCCAGGCAGGATATGTGTAGGATACAGGACAATAAACCTCAGTCTTGACTCTCAGCTGGAGCTTTTATTTTTTCCTGCCCTTATCACCCCCAGTTCACTGGGAAACCTGGGACAAACCACCTGATTGTTGTGGTGAGATGGGGTTAGCAGGGCTTGCCTACTGCCTTTTATGAAGTTTAATTGAATTGCTCTGTGAATCCTTATTTATTTTCTGGGCTAGGGGAGGGTTTCTACCTTTGGTGTCTCTCTTGTAATCATGTTGTTGGTTGCAAGACAGAAATGTGGTTTCTGGAAGGTTTTATGGTTGACTTTCAGGCCTTTTTATTTTTTTTTTTTTTGGCTAGATTGCTTAGTAGTTTCCTAAAACTGTCCAGTTTAATTCCTTTTACCTGCTACAACTTCTGTTTCCTGTTTCTGAAAACAGGAAAACTTCCTGTTTTCCTTCAACAAGCCCTCACAACTTCTTCCCTGTTCTTAAATAATATTAGAAACTGGGGTTGGGGGAGGCCTGAGAGTCAAATGTGCTGTTACAAAGCTGTGTCTCGCTGTTCTCAGAAGCTTCCTGTGTTCATAATACTTTGGGTTTTTTTCTGTTGACTTATTTGAGAACTCTGGTCAATGAATACTGTGTTACAGAACTGTTACATGAAAGCCTGTTCCATGAAGACTGTATTAAAAAAACCCAGCAGCTTTCCTTCAGAGAGAAAATAATGTCTAAAATTAGGCTAAATAGTGCAGCTGTTGGTTTTATCTGGTACCTCATACACGACTTTTCCACCATTTTTCTTCCCACTCTTTTCAAAGGAAAACCACCAATCAGAAACCCATTTTCTTCACCCTCTGCATCTGTGCTCTCAGTAATTAAAATATTAGAGGAGAAAGATGCCCTTCCCAGTTTTCACTCGGTGTGTTTGAAATTCTTTGTCTAGTCAGTTTGATTTCTTTTTTTTTTTATTTTTTTGAGTTGCAACTACTGTGTGATGGATTACTCTGGGGAAAAGCTCATCAGCGTGCCATTGCCCGGTTCCTGCCAGGAATGTTGGAAACTCCCAAGGAGCAGAGGCAGCAAAGCAGAAACTGGAAGGCAGCAAAGTGGTTGAGGGAGGATGGAGAAGATAAACTTGTCAGTATTTAGCATTGCTCTTATGGCCACTGCCTTTTTTCTTCTTAGAAGGATCCTTAAGCCATCAGCAGGGATGGAAAATAATATTTCCCCTTTTGTTCTGGTGAAAAGGAAAGGAAGAATATCGTTTTGCTGGGAAAATAAGTTCTTGAGAAGTCCTGCAAAAGTTTTTCTGTCATGTGCTGATTTGAGAAAGTTCAAGCTTTAATTTATCAGGAGGTTATGCTTGTGCAGTGGGAAAACTGTACTTGGATGTCTGTTAGCCAGAGCCATAAATCTCCAGCTGGAAGTGAATGACAGGTGGGATTGGAGTTAAAAAAAGCTGTTTTCTTTGGCTGCTGTTTGCTGTGTCTGGGTCCCTCCTGCTCCCGGGTGACACCAGAGGAGCTGCTGCCTTTCTGGGTTTTTTTTCCCCTTCAGTGGCTGGAAAACAGGGAAATTCTTCACCTGAAGAGAGGCTGGGTGTGCTCCCTGGGGGCTCAGGAGGACCACGCTGTGCTCCTCAGTGGATTCCAGGGAAGTTCCCATCCTAAATTTACCGTCCCCTGTGCCATGTGGAGATGCTGCCTGTGGCTCAGAAGGCTGAGGTTGTGTAGGAACTGGATTTCAGGCAGCTTTGCTTTCCCCTCCCTGCTGCTCCGAGGAGGAAGGTGGGGTCTGAAGTTCTCCCAGTGGCTGTTCCTCAGTGGGAGCAGCTGAGATGCTCCTTGGGAACTTGGCAGGGTGAGGCAGCAGGGCTGGGACAGGGTGGGGAGTGGGATATGGACCTTCTGAGGCTCCTCCTGTGCTGAAAATGGGAGACCAACCTTCCTCCCTGGCTTTGGCTGAATAGATTGAGACCTTTCTAGGGGAGTTCTGTGCTTAAAGCAGCACCCAGGCCTGGAACAGGAGGAGCTGCTTCTTTCAGGCCTCAGCCCCTGTACCGATTTTACCAGTTCCACATCTCAATCAGATGATAATACATATTAATATATGGATGAGGGAGGTGCCCATTTCTGACTCCTCCATGCACCTGCACTCCCACTGTTGTAACTCAGCAGTTCAGTCCTGCAACGTGAGCCCTTTTGAGGTTGTTTCTTTTCCCAAGAAGATTTCCAGGTTTGCCACAGTGTCTTTCTGGAGTATTTCTGAGTTTAAGTGACAGCTCAGTAAGTATTTACACAACGTGGGCATGAGCTTTCTGTAGTGAAATGTAAAGGATGCTGCATAATGACAGGTAAACTTAATAAAAGCTGTTTCAGAATTTCTCAGCAAATAGTTTTTTTTGCTTTATGTGTTCAGGGTAAAATGGTAACTGTAGCTGGAATCTAATTTCTAGTCAGGTTCTTTTTTTATTTTTCTGGGAGAAAAAAGGGGCAAAAGTGGGTAGGAGCAAATAAAGAAGGGGCTTAGTTCATTCTGTAAATATAATAAAGAAATTTCTTTATGAGAGGGGTGAGAGAGTGGAGATAGAGAGTGTGTGTGTTAATTCCTATGAAATTCCCGTGAAAAATCAGTTTGTGTAAATAACTCTGAAAAAGCTGCTGCTCCATTACAGTTATTGGCATTTCATGCAATAACCAGCATGTCATTATTTCCTTAAGTCAGCTCTAGTAATTGAAACTCTTTCAAGGACAAATTCAATTGCCATTAACTTTTTGTTTTCTTTTTCTCCCTTTTTTTTTAACTTGAGTAACTTCCTCTTTCCCCTGGATAATAAGCATTGAGCCTAAATTGGTCCAAGACGGACCTGGGGAGTAGTTTTTGGAGGAAATGTAGGGAACCTGCTGCAGTTGATGCCTCCTCTGTGTGGAGCAGAACCTGCTGCTTTGCCCTGTGTTTTGTGGGTGCACTTGGCCCTGTGCTGAACCAGGGAGGACCAGAGATGACTTTTTGGGTGGGATGTGACATCCTGGATGTGTCTGGGAGGAGAGAGGGTTTTGGTGATCACTAATATCAGACTGTGGCCAGGGGAAGTCTTGACCTTCCGTCCTGAAAGATTCTGTGACTTTTCTCAAAGAGAAATCCTTGAAGTTCAGAGGACTCTGGAATTTCCCCCCACTCGGAGAGGATGAATGGGTTAAACAAGTACTTTCCCCCCCCCTCCACTCACTTGTGAAAGTTCATTCAGGTCTGACTAAGAGAAACCCTGAAAATCACCATTTCCCTTCTGATGTCAGCACGTTCTGGCACCCTGCCTGTAAATCCCCAGCAGGAATGTTTGAAAAGCTGGGTCCAGGCCACAGCTCCAGCTGTACCTCCAGATGTGCTGGGGGTCCTGCTCTGCCCTGCCCCAGCTGGGACTGGGCTTTGGGCAGTGCTCAGGCCAGGGCACCACAGGGTGAAGGTGTGGGCAGTGGGTTTGTACCTTCTCACGCTGGCAGTGCCCACAGCTGTGGTTTGAACAGAATGAATGTGGTTTGGGCAGCACAAGGCACAGGAGAGGGAGGGCACCTGCTCTGAAAATGGCCATTCTGGTTTGGGTTTCAGCACTGAGTTTGCTCATTTTGGTGGGGAGAACGTGCAGTGTGGTCTGTGCTGCCTGATAGATCTTGCCTTGTAGGTGATGGTGAGCAGAGGTGTGGATGTGATTTGGGAAGGTCCTGCTGCAGGGCAGGATCAGCTACACCTGAGCACAGGCCAGGCAGCCACCAGTGGGATGGAGCTGCCTCCTTGTCTCAGTGCTTTGTGGATATGAGGGAAATAATCCAGCTCCAAATCATCTTGTCCTGGTCTCTCTCGGTGTGGAGAACAGAGGCAAAAGTGCAGAGTAACCTGCTTTTAAACATGTGGCTTTGTGCCTGGCCCCTGTTCCCTTGAGATAAACTCACTAGTTATGTTGCAAAATGTCTCCCTGTGCTTCCAGGTTTGTGTGCTCGGTGGGAATTGCGTTGGAGGGGTTGGACTGTCCTGCTTTGCCACCTGAACTCTGCCAGGGTCCTGGGGCTGGCTGGGCTTGCTCTGGTCTCTGTGTGGGATCCTTCCTGTTGGCTTGTTTGGAGTTTTGTACTTCATAAGAGTCCGAGGATGGATTTAAAGTCCAAATGACTGTAGGACTATGCACCCTGTGTGAGTTTAGGAGGAGAGTCTGGTATTCATTAACTCTGAGTAAATAATTAAACCGGTGCCAGGCTAGAGGTGGTCTCCCCTCAGCCCTGTTCCTGGGGAAAGGGTTTGAACAAAAGTTCTTATCTCTCTGCAGAGGATCCATTGATAGAGTGGAAATGCTGGAATTCGTTAAAACCTGGGGGGTTTGCCTCTCTTAATGAAGTATCTCTGACTTTGGAGCTGGCATGGCTAATCAAGGAAAAGACTTCCCATTCAAGGCCAGTTTACTGAGCACGATCACGTGGTGCAGAAACTGCCTTTTTTTAATGTGCTGGGGCTGCACGTGTTGTGTCAGTGCTCTGAGGAGTCCTGGAGTCCTGCCCCTCGGTCTGTGGGGGTGGGGGGTTTTATGTTTTCTGTTCCAGAAAAAACCCAAAGTCATTTATTTACTGTTCTGTGGGTCATTTGTGGGGATTGCAGCGCTTTGGATCCTCTGGGAAGGACTCAGGGTGGCTGCTGCCTATGGCAGAGTTGAACATTAATTTTCTTTTTTAAATCATGGGTGGATAATTGGACAGTGTTGTGCTAGGAAGCATTTGAGTATCAGTCTTGCAGGTTATCGTGATAGACCAGCGAGGCTCGGTCAAGCTGCTCTCCCTGTCTCTGAAGCCTTTCCTGAGTGGGCACATGGGAAGCCTTCAGAGAGGTGCTCAAACCATAGCTCAGAATCCAGCTTGGTGCTGGAACAGACTTTCTCTCTGGGCTTGTGCACCTGGAACAGTTTTCCCAGGATCACAGCTTGGAAGGGCCCTCTGGAGAACATCCAGTCCAATCCCCCTGCCAAGGCAGGGTCAGCTGGAGCAGGTGACACAGGAACACATCCAGGTGGGTTTGGAATGTCTCCAGAGAGGGACACTCCACACCCTCCCTGGGCAGCTGTTCCAGGCTCTGCCACCTCCATGCAAAGAAGTTCTGCCTCATGATGAGGTGGAACTTGTCTTTTAGTTTATATCCATTGCTCCTTGAGCACCACTGAGCAGAGTCTGGTACATCCTCTTGGCAGTTTTCTTTGGTTTAAGGCAAAAGCATCTCCCTGGAAATGTGGATTCTAACAACCTGTGGGGAGAATGTGCCTGTCCTGGAATAGGGCACATTAATGGAGAAGGGACTTTTAGGGGTGTGTGCTGGTCCTGGGTAAGGGTTTGTGAGGGAATTGGTGTAAAACCCACTCTTCTTGAGCTCATGCTCTGGAGGAGAAGCAAAGTGCCTGGCTGTCTGCTGTCTACTCCTGGATGTGCAGAAGACACTTAGGGAGTGATGCTATCCAAAATTGTCCTGTCTGCCTGTACTTGAAGGATCTTTCTGAACCCCTTCCCTGGCCTTCCTGCTCAGTTCACAGGGCATGACGGCGTTGCAAAAGCTGGTTTCCACGTTAATTGTGATTGATTACCTTGCAATCTGGGACAAGATTTCCTTTGAAAAGCTATATGCCGATTTGGTGTCAGGAATTAAAATCAGATGAAGTGATTAGTGTTCTGTGAGACATCCCAGAGCAATCCAGTGCTCCTCAGCTTTCAGGGCTCTTAACCCTTCCATCCCTTCTCCTCCCAGAGCTCGGTGCTAAACCTGCTCAGGTGAATAACTCAGGAGGTGTGTTGTACCAGGAAATCGAGGTATAATTTGCTGCTGAGCCTCAGAGTGTAGATTTACTGGCTTTAATGATGAATGTAGAGCGTGTTGGAAGTGCACTGTGTCAAGGCCAACAGTGTTGCTGGTGCGGAATGGGGAGCAGGAATTAAGGGGAGCTTTAAATGTGATCACTCTGTAAATGGCAATAAACTGTTCGGAGTTGTCGCTGCTGTCAAGGTACAGTCATGTCTCATCTTCCTTTTCTCATATGAGTTGTCTGAGGGTTTCTTGTTATACCTGTTCCTGAAACCAGTGAAGACTTTGCAGCGTTGGCTGTTCCTCCTCCCCCCATGGCATTGGCACAGTTGGGAATTCTGGTCTCTTCTCCTCAGCTGCCAGCACTCGCTCCTCGTAACTCGCTAAGCAACTCCCCACGTTGCTCATTTTGCCTGGAAAGAAAGCTGGATTTTTCTGGATGTGGAGGAAATGAAAGCCCCAGGACAGAAGGGAGCGTGGGGCAGCAGAACCAGGCTTCAAACATCACTGGGACCAAGGCCTGGTGGGCTTTTTTTTTTTTTCTTCTAATTATTCGTATTTTTAAATAACGCTGACCTTGTGTCGCTTGGGAGCCGTGTTGGATTTGCCAAGTGTAAGGAACCTGAATCCTGACAGTGCTGGCTCTGTGAAGGCTCCAGGACTGTCTTCTCTGCTGTCTGGGAGCTTGGCTACAGCTCCCAGTTTCTTGCCTACGTTTCTTCATCTCCCCCAACCTCCTCTTCCCAACGCAGGCACGACAGCAGCTCTGCTTGCTGGATGCAAATAGATCTTTTGGGTATAAATACTGGAGATTGGTTGTGGTTTGCTGTAAAGTTACCGAGCTCATCCCTGGTGAATGCAGATGGTAACTTGTCATTACTGCAATTTTGAATATTTTTGGTTCCGTGGAACCGAAGGGGAGGCTTGGAGGTTGAGTTTTAAGGCTAAAATAAGAGAAGGCTCAATAAAACCCGCAAAAATAGCACCCGAATTTGTCAGCTGCTGTAATGACAGGGGAAATAAAGTAACTTTTGTGTTTCCTATTAGGAAAAGGAAGCTTTGTTACCTTGTTTCGTGTGGGATATAAAACACAGCAGGGTCAGGAGGGGTGGGAGGGGGTTTGGGATTTACTGAGTTGCTTCTCAAGGAGGTGACACTGTTGTGTCACTTGCTGCCCTCTAACCCAGGGGTGTTTGAGATACTCTTGAGATAATCAGTGGGTGCTTCTCCCAACCTCCTGGCTGGGATAAGGCTGTGCCTTTGGGCACTTTGGGCCTGACCCACATAACCCCATCCCAAAGCAGAGGAGATGTCCACCTTGGAGCTGTGAGTTTGAATTCTGGGAGATGAGCACGATGGAGCAGCAGGGCTTGCATTCACTTAAACTAGAGGTGCCTGTCTCTTCCACTGCTTCATCCCAAACCTCAGACTTCTTCGATTATTTCAGTCTGCCATAATACACATTTTTAAAATAAATTGAGTTATCCTGCAGGAGCAAGGGAGAGCCTGTGTGATGCTGAGATGTGCTTGGAGCAGCCAGAGGCCCTGACACAGCTCCTGTGGAGCAGCAGCAGCTGCTGTGGAGAAGATGGAACTCTGCAAAGTGGGATGAGGCACCTCTGAGAGCTGCTCCTGTGTCTCACACAGTGCTGTGTGTGTGGCAGGAGAGCTGGGGCCATGGAGCCCTGACCTGATCCCGAGAGGCTCCTCGGTTAAGCCCACACCAACCCGGCGTGGGAAGAGGTCATGGGAGTTTGTCCAGTTGAGTCTGTTCAGCCTCTGTGTACTCTGGTGTAAAATGAGACAAATTTGCAAAGTGATGAGATATTCAAATACAGATGGAGCTTTCAGACAGACACAAGTGGGTAGAAACCTGTGCTGCTGCATTTTAGGGATGAAGAGCTAGAACGAATTTTTTTAGAAAGCTGGGAGGCTGTGCTGGAGGTGTCTTACCAACTCTGGAGGGTGCACCAGCACCCATCAGATTCCTGTGCAGAAAGGGCTTTTGATGAATTGATAAAACCAGCTTTATTCTGGCAAATAAACTCTAGTGAGCCTCTGGCATTGGCTCTTCCTTCAGACCTAAACTTTGGGAAAACATCCCCCTGTGTTCAAGAGCTAAAGGCATCTGTCCATGAGAGCAGCACTGCTGGTTTTAGAGGAAATGGGGGGTTCTGGGGAATTAGCAGGATGGCTGCAGTTTGCCATAGGTTGCTGTGTCTGAATGTATTTATGGGGCATCTGGAGCCCTTTCAGGTTTTCAGTGGTGCTTGGAGCAAATATTTTGTGACTCTCTGGTGATGTGGAACAGCCTGTCTCATAGTGATCAGACTGAGATCACTTCACTAGTGGTGACACTGAGAATAATTCCGCTCTTCCATCCCAGCCCTTCCTCCTCTTGCTTTTTTTATGGCTTGCTCTTGGCCCAGGCCCATTTCTGTGGTACAACATGAGCTTGCTTTGCTCCTTCCAGTGTGGAAGTCGGCCTGGAACGAAAACGCTGTAATGAGACACTTGAATGTCTTTTTGTTGACTTGCCTCCAGTTCATTAGAGCAGACGTAGGAGGCTGGCTAAACTTAAAGCCTGATTTAATATTCAGGAAGGAAGTTTCTTTCCATCTTAAAAGGAGCAGCACCTCATTACAACTGTCACATGTTCCTTGGGATCATCTCCCATGGAGCTGAGGCGCAGTTTTCTTTACATCTTGGTGTTGCTTGGAGTTTGGGAGGAGTCAACAGTGACACTTGGGAAATCCTGGGGCAAGTTGGTTGAATAATGTGCTTCTGAGGTGAGCTGAAGTCTGAGAGTGAGGGATAGTTGTTACCTAATTATTTGGATAGGAGGAAATTACATTTTCATCCTTGAATATAAGTTGAAATCATTGGAGAAATTGTATAGAAATTGTATCAAGATCACACTGTCTGAATACCGAACTGCATCATCTGACCCCCACTGGCTGAGAAATGCCTGAAAATTTCACTGCTCTGCAGATACTGTAAAAGAATCCCAATCCTTAGTTAATTTGGACTGTAGTTAAGTCACTGCAAATGGTGTTTGTCAAAGTCTCCTGCCATGGTAAAATAACTGGGGGAGTGGCTCTCAGCTCCTGCTCCCACATCAGGATGTGTTTAATAAAGAAGGAGCTGATGGCCTAACCAAGCTGCCCAGGCTGGGCTGTCACACAGGGACAATGTGTGTCTTCCAGCCATGCCATGGGCAGGCTCAGGCTTTGGGCTGTTCCCTAACCCAGAGCCCCTGGAAAGGCCTTGCATTGTGGTATTTTGGAACAGTGTGGATGTTCAGCCACAGAATCAGAACGGGTCAGGTTTCAAGGGACCACAGTGGGTCATCTGGTCTCACCTCCTGCTCCAGCAGGGTCATCCCAGAGCACGTGGCACAGGACTGTGTCCAGATGGGTCTGGAATAGCTCCAGTGAGGAGACTCCACACTCTCTCTGGTCTCTGTTCAGTGCTGGGTCACTGCCCAGGGAAGAAGTTCTTCCTCATGTCCAGGTGGAACTTTCTGGGCTTCAGTTCCTGCCTGTTCCTCTTGTCCCATTGCTGGGCCCCCTGAGCAGAGCCTGGTCCATGCTCTGCTCCCCCCCTGCAGGTACTTGTCATATCATCCTTGTGCTGGCAAGAGAAAGCTGGAGGGAAAGGGAATGAATCCTCTGGTTGTTGCCTGATTTTCAGGAGGTGGGGGATCTCTTGTGTTGTTTCCACAGGGATGTGCATGGAGCCAGCAGGTGGGAGAGGTGTCCCTCGTGTTGCTTGTATATCCCAGGAGGAGGAGGGTGCTGTGAGAGCCCAGCTGTGGGCAAGGTTTGCATAAACACAGAGCAGAGTTTCCCCCTCTCCCAGGCCAGCCCATCTCGGTGTTTACAGCATAAATCTTACCTTGGGTCCTTTTGCACAACAGCTTTTCACAAGTCCAGAAAAATGTCCTGTCTGTGTGAGCGCATCTGCCTCTGAGTAGATCCTGAAGATTGCAGAAAACCAGTTGTGTGTCATCTTTAGATATGATAGTGGTTGAAATATTATGTCAAGAGTCCTGAGAGACACCTGAATAATGTGGTGTGATAAAACCAGTGTGGCCATGAGTCAGAGAGAACAACTGACTGAGTGAAGGTACTGAAATCCAGAGCTTTGGTAAGCTGGATTTGTGGAATTTGTTAAGGATGGTTTAAAGTCAGGCTGGGAAGGGAAGATGAGGTCAATGAATGCACTTGGTTTAAAATACAGGCAGGTTTGGCACCTTCCCACCCTCCAGTTTTTAATAAAATTAAAAAAATAACATAACTATGCTTGTACTTGGGCACAACACTCTGGTCCTGTCGGGTTATTTCCAGTGGGGGTTTGAGGGGTGACTCTCATTTCACTTCCCCACCACATCACCACCTTCTGATGGACTTCCTTCAGGTTTAAGACGTTCCATAGTGATACATCCTGTAAGCAAAACTCTGGTCAGTTTTAATCAATTACAAGAACATTAGTAAGAGCTGTGCTTGGGAAAGTCCTCGGAGATGTGTGGACTGGGCTCTTGCTGAGAAATGTTAATGGGTAATTACTGGGTTGTGTTTAGCAGGGAGATCCAGGATACAGGTCACAGGATGGCTGCTGGGGAAACTCACTCATCCTTCCTCCACTGATACAACTTTGTATGTGGATTTACAGCAAGTCTCCCCGAAGAAAATGATGTAATAAATGAATGAGGAAAGGAGGAACATTGAACAGGGCAGATTTTAAGTTTGCAGGAGCTCCAGATAGGAGCAGGTGACTGAGGCAATTCAGGAAATGTCCTGTTTTCCTTCTGTGTCAGTGTCAGGAGCTTATTCTGAGGGCTGGGTGTTAGGAGGAGTTTAGAGGAATAGAAAGTGTCTTCAGTCAAACTCTGACCTACTGGAAAAAGTCAGAAGAAAAACCAGGCTCCTTCTGGTTGCAGAACTGAAACTGTTGAGCAGAGGTCAGTTATTTTGGCAACCAGAACTTGAATCTGCATTGGCCATGGATAATGAGATGATGAGGATGCATCACCTCCTGTATCCAAATCTAAGTTAGATTCTGGGATTTGTGGGGCTCAGGGAGGAGTTTTATTTTTCTGCAGTTTATGTAAAACTGGATTTTTGTCCTGCAAGTTTCCAAGAGATGAGTGTTTGTAACCCTGTACTGTGTTCCAGAAGTCAAGGTTTGGTACTCTAAGCTCGTGGGTGTGATTCAGAGCATCCCAGCCTGCTTCCTGAATGGAGTACTCTTCCCAAAGTGATGGTGGGAAGACAAGGAGGGTCACTGGTGGGTGCCGAGCAGAGCCAGCATGGGCTTGATGTGTCCTGCTTATGCTGAGAGACCGAAGGAAGTTGGTGGATTTCTCAAGTTTAAAAAGGGAGGGGGAAAAGCAAAACAGGAACTGTGCATTTCTGTGATGGTGTTCTCAGTAAAACACGCTGGTTGTTTAGACTGTCCTGGTGAGGTAGTGGATACATCTCAGTGTGGTGTTCACCACGGGGTTTTCTAGGTGTTTTCTTTTGGGGACATCTTCATCTGCTACAGGAGGGTCTTTATTTTCACTTTAACCTCCCCTCAGCCTCTTGTGTGTCTCTTGAAAAGCAGACCACCATGGGAAGAGAGGCAATGGAGCGTGACCCGGCACACTGGCCCTTCAGAAGGCTATAAAAGGCAGCGAGTTCAGGCTGGGGTGTTGACCTCAGCACAGCCAGTTGCACCTTAAATAGATCAGATGAAAGTGGCCCTCACTGGAAGATGAACTGTGTTTGCTCCCAAACGGGGACGGTTGTTAGTTTGTGCTCATTTCTCTGGTTATGGAGGAGTTGGAGTCGCTTGTGTGTGGAGTTTTGGAAGGGACAGACAGGCATGAAAGTGTCTGAAGTGCAAACATGAGAGTGACCAGCTCAAGGCAGGATTTGCTGAAGCCTCTTGGGTTGCCTCTTGGATGTTGTTGTGTCCCACCTCTCTGTCAGTTGTGTTTTTTGGGATGTTGTGGCATTGCCCTGGTTGTGTGTTGTCAGAAGGGAGTAACTGCTGGTGTCAGCTGGTGGAATTGCCTCAGCCTGGATGACTTTGGTGGATCTCCAGGGCTTTGTGCCAGCTTTGGGCAATGTCTCCCCTGTGTTTCGTGCTTGTTCACGAGACCTGTGCTTTGTGAGCAGGTGCCATCACACTTAATGTCCCTGTCGAGTACGTGATTTGTCTTGCTCAATGCGCTGGTGCCTTGATGCTTCAGGCAGTGTAACTCTCACAGTGCCCTTCGGACATGAAAATATGGCAGAGGTTTAGTTTAGGGGGAGGGTTTAGAGGTGGGAAATAGGGTGTCTTGTCCCTGGAAGCAGTGTGGGTGTGGTGTTGGAGGTTGGGACCTCCAGGACCTGACCCAGTGTTGGTGGGTCATTGCAGCCTGAGGTCTTGGTAACTGATGTGGAACATACCAGAAATGGCAAAGGTCAGTGCAGCCTCTTGGCTTTAATTAGGGGTAGTTGTTAGAAACACTAACAAAAAGCCTCTTGGCAGCCTTGTGATCAAGACAGAATATTCTTCCCAGGTGATTCTGTGTTTCCCATGACTCTCCTGTGGAGGTTCCCCTGCCTGCCTTGGCATGGTTGGTGTTTCTCAGTGGGGTGGAAGGCACTGGAAAACAGGTTTTGAAGCCCTGTCTGTTCTGTGAGCCACTGTAGGTGTTCCCAGCCTGTTCTGGCGCTGCTGCTCTCGCTGGTTTCCCACTTCTTGGTTTTGATAGGAACGGCACAGGAAGGTTGTGGGAGCAGGGGTGGGTTTAGCCCCTTGCTTGGTTTCAGTGATTAAATCCAGTATGACCATGATCCCAGCTGATGAATTCTTGGGCAAAACAACTCTCCTTTCTCAGCGTTGCCCATCACTAACAGAGTTTTCGTAGCCAGCACAGCGATGTGCTTTATAACTCTGCTTGCTGCTGAGACCACTTGCCCTTGCCTTTGGGGCTGGAGGCACGAAATGAGAGCCTGCTCTTCTACAAGACCCAGTTTCTCCACTTCAGTAAGATCCCACGCTGCTCCAGCCTCGGGGAGGTGAGCAGTTCGTTCCCTGAGCCCGCAGGACGGCGTTAACTGGGACCAGCAGCATCTTCTCCACGTGGCGACTTCCAGACCCGCGGGCTCCGGTGGTCCCCGTCCTCCAGCAGTCAGGGAACAGCTGCTGCCTCTCCCTGGATTCCCCAGGCCTGGCCAGGCTCCTCTTTGTACCGGTGGCCAAACAATAGTTGGTGCTGGCAGGGCCATGTGGCGCGTCACGTGCGGGGCTGTTGCTGCCGGGGTCCTTCCCATCTGTTCCAGGCTCTTTCTGGGTTACCCGGCGCGGGTCCAAGTCCTCGCAGGCAGCCAGCTCCGTGGCCAGAGATTACGAGCACTAACCTTCCTGGCAAAGGACTTGGTGTGGCTTTGCTTTTTATGCAGATTAGCCATGTGCTTCTCACTTCAAGGCGTTCCACAGGAAAAGACGTTTCCTGTGTTTGGTTCTGGGTGGGCGGCTCCGGCTCCAGCGCCGGCCGGGGCTGAGCGGGCTTGGGAGAGAGGGATTACGGCGTGTGGCCCCCCCTTCCCCTTCCACCTCCACTGCTACGTCACCACAACACAACCACACGCGCGCTCATACTGTTGGTGTCATTCATTCAGTGCCAAGATTGCTTTAAAAAATTCCCTTGGCCCCAGTTCAAACAGGAGTACAGCTGGGATGTGTTAGATTTTAGGCAGTCTGCCCTCAATTTGAGATGAGTTATAAATAGCAGTGCCGACTTCCTTAACTACCACTCTCCGAGGTAAAATGCAGGTTAATGACTGTGGGAATCAATTAGGGCTTCTCTCGGTTAAACAGCCAGGAATGCTTTTTATTATTTTTTTATCACAAAAAATGGACAACAGAGCTGGTCAGGGAAAGGTTTCGGAGCCAAGGTGAGGGCTTAGGGCTTTTTGCTTATTTTCTTGGCTTTCTTAGTTTTTGGGGGGGCAGCTGAGGAAACCAGTTGTGGCCAACACCCACTTTTGCCAATAATTGAACGGTGCTGATTTGAAACTGGAGAGTTCAGTGAGTGACTCTCCTTCCTTTCCTTCCTCTGACCTAATAAAGTCGAAATATGTAATAAGGTAATCAGGAAGGTCAGAATTCCATTTTTCTGTCCAGCTATGGAGGGTTTGGCTTTTGCTTCCCAAGTGGGATTTGCCTTTTCCCTTTATTCATTTTCCTGCCGGGACCAATAGCAAGTCCCCTCCAATTTAACCAAACTACTCATTCAAGAGGCCAAATTCCTCTTCTACCAAACACAATCTGAGAAGAATTGTTGTGAATCCTTCTGTCTGCTTAAAGCTTTCTTTTTTTTAAGGGAAACACTGATGTTGTTTGGAAGAAGAGCTGATTTCCCTGTGCTGCTTCATTTCAGGGGTCTGACACCCTCCACATCACACGTAGTGATTTGAAGAGCTTTTGAACTCGGCAATTTAAGCTCACTCTGAGCTTGCTGTTACAGACTCTTTAGCCTAGAAATACCTAAAATTTTCCCAAAAGCTCAGCAGTTTCCCTGGAGCACCAGGGTTGGGTCGCTCTCATTACACACACAACCGCCCAGCCTTCCTTTTGGAAGTTTGACTGGTGGCAGGACAATGTTTTGCCAAGTTTTGGTACTTAACAGTGTTACACAACAGCAGAGATAGCGGGACTGAGGGAGAATAGAAGCAATTTCTATGAATGCAGGGAGGTGTAAGCAGGGGGTCTGGACTTCAGTGATCAAGGAGCAACACTTTCTCTCAATTATGTCTCTCTGTGGCAGGGCCTTTGCTTTTGAAGTGTAATCACAGTAATCTACTCCTGTGGTTTCCTATTGAAAGGATTTCCCATGTATCAGTCCAGAGAAGAATTTCCAGCCTTTTGCAGTCGGAGTTTGGTATTTCCTTATTTATCCTGAAGTGTTCTTGCAGGCGCCGCTTCCTCTCAGCCCAGCTCGTCTAACACTGGTGTGCAAAAGGGCTCTGCAGCACCTCTGCTCCTCCCAACACCTTCACAGGAGCCCTTGGATCAATCCCTCCATCCCTGCTTTCCAGCCTTGCTCCTTTCATGAGGCACATCCTGCTAAACTGCCTAAAAGGATTGAGGCAGCAGATTCAAGGAGGCTTCCTGATGGTGGGATCTTTGAGCCAGAGCAACAATACCGAGTCTAGAGCAGTTAAAGCCTCCTCAGCAAGGGGGAGATGTGGGATATTTTGAATTAGTGGGAATGTTTTGCAGGAAGAAACAGCACATTGCAGCATTTGAGATGCACCCGGCAGCCCCGGGGAGCAGGAATTAGCCTGTTGGCTCGCAGGAGTGTGTGTGTGAAATAGTCCCTTCATTAGAGATTAATTGGCGTTTGCATTTCTTCTGCTGATAGAATTTTATCCGTAAGGCTGCAATTTAGGGACTCTTCATGTTTGTTTTTAGCATCTTCTCTGTGCTGGGGCCTGGTGGAAGGGTGGCAGTTTGAGGCAAGTCGTGTCCTCCTACGCTGAGGAGTCAAGGTGACGACTTGGTCACATCCTGGAAATATGTTTGGGGTTTGTTTTGGGTTTTTACTTTTCTCTCTCTTCTTCTTCTTTTTTTTTTTTTTTTTTTTTAATGGCTGCATAAACAGTTCCAAATGGTCCCTGGAGTTTTTTAGCAGTTGTCGTGCTTCCTGTAGGAGTCATGGAAGAGTGACTCCTCACCTTGTTTCTCTCTCTCCTGAAGAGATGGTTAGTGTTGTGGGTGACCACAGACAAGAAAATCAGTGCAGAGGTGGCAGCATGTGGTGTGAGGGTATTTAAAAAAAAAAATCCCTCAAAAGGAATGTATTTGAGAAACTGCCTGCGAAGGTGAGTTACAACCAGGAGGAAGCAAGTAACAAGCGGAAAAGGTGCTGAAATAATTAGTCAGTAACCTCAGAGTTGCACTTTATCAGGTGGAAGGAAGGATGTGTGTGTTTGAGGGTGGTGAGAGAGAGGTTGAAGTCAAAAGCCAGGGCTGGGAAACCTCCTGGTGGCCCTGTTTTTACATACCAAAGAAGATAATGTGGGGAGGGAGAAGATGTCAGTAGTGTAAGGTGATACCCACGAGGCAGGACTCCAGAAGCTTTAGGGACAATTGCTGGGGAGATGTAAACAAAATTTGCATCCTTTAGGGTGTATGGGATCTCCACATGGGTGCTGCTTTCAGGACTGAGTCCTGTAGCTCTGAGGATTCCAATCAGAGCCATTAAAGAGCTCTTTTCTCTGCCCCCATCAATGGAAGCTGCTTTTCAGAGCCTGGCACAGAACCCGTGTGGGTGAGTGGAGTGGGCTCTGGGTGTGGAGTGCAGGGATCTGGGGCTTCCTTGGAGAAGGAACCTGGAGCCCTCCATCCTCTGTGGTGACTTGAACACAAAACATGAAATACAACTTCACAACCATTTCAGTGTCAGTATGGCCGAGAATGGGCGCATCAGCACAGCTGAGCGTGGAAGGGCATCCAAAATCCATGTCTGCAGGGAAAACCACACTGGTGCCATGCACAGGATTGTTTGGGAACAGCTTCCATAGGATGGCAAGCATCGTATCTGCAAGGGTGTTTGCTTTACCAAGCCTGCCAGAGCTCAAGGAGCCTTTGGACAAGGCTCTGGGGCACGTGGTGTGACTCTTGGGGATGGTCTTGTGCAGGGCTAAGAGTTGGACTCCATGATCCTTGTGGATCAGCATATCCTGATTCTGGGCTGGAGGAGGGTAGAGGACTTGGACCTGGTTCTTAACTGATTCGTGCCATATTGGTGCAAATTTCTCTAAGGGAGCCCGATTTCCATTGAGTGGGCAGCCCCTCCTTTCCCCACTAACGGGGCGCTTTTCCTGCCATCCCCATGAAATGCCTGGCATGGCCCAGCTCCTGTTGCCCCACCAGAGCCCCATTAACTCCCCGTGGTGCCCCTCTGGCTCGGTGTTGCCGTGGGCTCGGGGCTGAGCCTCTCCTGGCAGCCAAGCTCAGCAGACAGCTGGTCAAACAAATGTTCGCAGGGTCTGTGTGCTGGGGCTTCAAGCTGTGCTGGCTCGTGGGGTAGGATTTTCTGAAGTGTAGCATACTGCTAGAACTTTTTTTCCCTGGGAGGGTGGATTTTGCAAACATAAGTGAAATCTTGTTCTGGTCTCCAGGATTCTTTGGGGTTTCCAGCCGGAGCTGGCTGAGTGTGGTATTTGCTTGTGCAGACCTGTAGTGCCACTCCTCAAGCACCTGAGCTCAGCAAGAGAGGGTGGATCTGTACAAATACCACCCCAGGGCTCTGTGGCAGGAAGGGATGGTGTAATAGAGAGTCCATTGTCATGGTGATCTGGTGGAAAACATCTAATTGGTATTAGTTAGGTCACTGGGAGATCAGGAAAGGATTCTCATTCAGTCCAAGTGATGGAGGTTAAGGACTGTGCTGGGATTCATTTAGAGGTCACCACGCCAAAAACAGCCCTTCCTTTAGTGTGGGAATAGCACGGCCAAGATAAAAAAACCTGTATTTTGAGGTTTATATTCTTGAGGTTTATAGTGCTTTCAGGAAATTTGATTGACCATTCCCACATCTTGGCTCCAGGCCGGGGTAACACAGATTAGGAAGCCCAAGGAAAGTTGCATTTATTCACTTGTCTTCTTGTCTCAGCTCTGAAGCTCAGGGAGCTGACTTTCAAGGCTGACAAATTTTTTTTGTGTGCATCCGAATAAATTTGATTCAGAACTCTTTATTCTACAAAAAGCAGCAGACACAAAGCACATGTAAAAAATCCGATGCAAAAATGAAACTGCTGGGGATGTCAGCAGCACTGCCCGGTGTTCCTACATCAATGTGGATTAATTGAAATGCAGAAGTGTAAATTAACAGCCTGTAGTGTTTTGGGAGACCTTGTTACACGTGAAAGAAGCAGTGTTTCTTGAGAATATTTAAATTTTCAGCCTAAATTTACCTTGTTGTGGAATATCTGGACATTAAGCTACTACCTGCTATGGGGAAAAGCCACTTACACTGATAATTCATCTTCCTTAATGATCCTTCCCCCTTTCTTCCTGTCCTGCCACGGGAGATATGTCAGCATTAAATGACTTCTCATTGGGTTTGTTCTTGGTGAGACATCTGTGGGTTTGAAAGGGCAGCAGGAATCCTGCTGTAATTCCAAATACAATGCTGGAGTTCAGCAGCTGGGAAGAGGTAGATGAGCTCCTGCCTCTCTGCGCCGACCTGTCTTAGCTCTCTTTTGGGGTTTTTTGGGAAGCTGGGAGCAATTCCTGTAGTGCTTGGATGTACCTCACGTGTCACAACTTGCCTTGCAGCCTTCAAGCCCGATGGATCAGATGGGGAAGATGAGGCCACAGCCCTATGGAGGCAACAACCCCTACACACAACAACAGGGACCTCAGGCGGGGCCACAGCAAGGACACGGCTACCCAGGACAGCCCTATGGGCCACAGACTCCCCAGAGATACCCCATGGGAATGCAAAGCAGGACGCAAAGTACGATGGGCAGCATCTCATATGCACAACAGGTAGAGCACCTGGTCTTCTGTCAGTCTCTGTTACAGCAGGGAAAAGAACAACAAAATGCTGTGCCTCCTGAAAGGGATCACCTTCTGCCAGGTTGGAATCAGCTGTTTAGGTAAAATGGCATTTCTTTAGGCTGCATTTTGCACCATACCTGGATCCAGGTGTGATCAACACCCGAGGACCTGTGGAATCCTTGTCTCCAGGAGAAGCAGCAGCAGAGCAGTGAATCCAGCAAGGGAAAAATAAATAGCGAGGGGAGGGAGATCCTCTTTCCGCTGTGTTGTGTTAAAGACACAGCTGTTCTTTGCAGAAGAAATGACTTCGGGTCAGTTTTGGCTCATTACATGAGCTGAGTGGCGCCTGCTGGACTGTTTGCAGGATTCAAAAGGCAATTTATATATTTTTATTTTTTTTTTATTGGAGCAAGCAGTTTTTCCTTTCAATTCTGACGGATGGTCAGACGGAGATCCCTAAATACTTAGCTATTACAATTTTGTCACTGCCAAGGATAATGTCATACACAAGTGAGTTGTGCTGTTGTCTGGCTAGCATCTATTTTGTGGCACTTCCAGTACCTTCCCAGTTAAATACCCTGCACAGGTTTCTGAATGTTTACTTCTTGAGCATAATCTCTGTGTGTGTATGTTTTTATGTGTGTGTGAAATACCTTTATAACTGGTAATATATATAATATAACTCCATCCTCTCCCTCTGCAGATGCCTCCCTACGGGCAGCAGGGCCCCAGTGCGTATGGGCAGCAAAGCCAGACTCCGTACTACAACCAGCAAAGCCCTCACCCCCAGCAGCAGCAGCCTCCATACTCCCAGCAGCCTCCAGCCCAGACCCCTCACTCTCAGCCTTCTTATCAGCAGCAGCAACAGCCTCAATCCCAAGCTCCGCAGCTCCAGACCTCGCAGCCGGCCTATTCCCAGCAGCAATCCCAGCCTCCCCATCAGCAGTCCCCGACTCCATACCCTCAGCAGCAATCCACAGCCCCGCAGCACCCCCAGGGCCAGCCCCCCTACTCGCAGCAGCAGTCGCAGTCGCCCTACCAGCAGCAGCAGACGCAGCAAGCGGCCTCCTCAGCCCTGTCCCAGCAGTCCTCGTCGTACCCCCCGTCCCAGGCGCCGCAGCCGCAGTCTGCGTATTCCCAGCAGCGCTTCCCCCCTCCTCAGGTAGGTCACCTCCTGCTTTATTTCACCTCCTGTGCAAAGAAATGCTGGGCAAAGCCTTTGGTTGGTGTGTTAAAATGGGTCGAACGCGCCAACGAGTTGGGTGGGATGGGATGGTGGGAGCTGGGCTGGTTTGTCGTGTCTCAGGTGGGCTGGTAACAATGCTAGTGCTGCAGTTTGAAAGGCTGATGGTGAGGAAATGATGCTGATGGGCAGTTGGGGAAGAGTTTGTTCGTGGAAAAGGTTGCCAGGCATTGGAACTGCCCAAAAAGGTGATGGAGTCCCCATCCCTGGAGGTGTCCAAGGAACTCGGTGCTCTGGGCTGGGTGACAAGGGGGCATTGGCCAAATTGTCAATCTGTCACCTTGGAGGGCTTTCCCAACCTAAAGGATTCTGAATACCAGTGCAAAGGATTCCATAATGGAATGGTTTTCATGCTGTGGTCTGTGGAAGTGCTCCAGGTGGTCCCAGAGCTGCTTGGTTTAGCAGAGCACAGTTTGCAGAGCGACACGTGGGTGGTGATGGAAGAGTTTGCTCTTAAATGTAAAACTTGGCTTTGGGGAGGAGAAACAAAAGCTGGCTGGGGCCTTTCAGCAAACATCGCACACGTCCAAGGCAGCTGTTGAAAAGTGGAAGGTTTTAATTGACTTGCCTTGTTCGTGTAATGAGGTGCTTGGTGAGATGTTAGAAGGTGAGGAAGCAAAGTGGGCAGATCCCAGGACAGCCCCTGGTCTACAGGATCTCTAATAAAGGAAAGCTGGAGAAGGACTGTTCTGTCACATGTTAGACTTGTACTCCCAGCTCTGTAGTAGTTGGGCAGTGTTTGTGTGCAAATCTTGGTTGTTTTACCTCCTGTTTTGGGCCAATGTCACCAAGGGAAGACAAATCCTCCACAATGTGACACAATACCAGCGTGACTCCAAGAGGGGCTTTGCTGCATTCCCATTTGGGGGGTTTTTTGTGTTTCTTGGTGTTTCAGGAGTTATCTCAAGACTCGTTTGGGTCCCAGGCATCATCTGCTCCCTCAATGGCTTCCAGTAAAGGGCAAGAAGACATGAACTTGAATCTTCAGTCCAGACCTTCCAGCCTGCCGGTGAGTGGAGGGAGTGGGGTGAGGGCAATCAGAGGCACAGCAGGATGAATTAGCACTGGTAGTATTCCACATGGAAATGGGAATGATGGAGGCTGCCTGTGCTTTTTACTAAGTCATTAGCTCCTGGCTTCCCACTGGAGATTGAATGTAATTTACAAAAGTAATGGATTTGAGAGGGAAGTTTAACCCTGAGTTCTCTGCTCTGCAGGTTCTACCTGAAACATTTCATCTTTTGAGCTCCCTGTTTGCAGTGTCTGAAGTACCTGACCCCTGTCAGAGGAGGCCCTGGCTTCCAGGGGAAATGGTCTCATTTCTGTTTTATTTTCCTGTTCCTTAGCCCACTGTGGCACTGGTGGTTGGCAGCCTGGAGCACCATTCCTTTTCTGTCTCGTTGGATCCTTATGCTGCTGATTTAAGCTTCTTTGGTCCAATCTGACTGAACAGTTGGTGAAAAAGACAAGTTTATTAGTACCTGGAGTGAGAAAGATCAGTCCCATGTAGCTGCTTCCTTGGCAGATGGAGAATTATATTTGCTTTTGCATCCTAAATCTGCTTGCTGGACGTGCAGTGACCAGTTGGAGGTGAGATTAGTGCTCAGTGTTCAGCAGTTTTTGGACCACAGTAGTTTAACTTTGGGTTAAAACAGCAAGAAAATGGAGAGGGGTTAAAAGTTTAGATTAGTTTGCAGGAGTTGGTCTGTGCCTCTGACTTGGAGGAAAAGTTTGGAGCTGCTGAGTTCTGATTTTACTGGTTGCATTAATTCTACCCAGTAGGAAGTGAGCGAGCTTTTATTTTTTGATTTAGCCACTGGCTAAGTCAGTGTTTGGAGCTGCAGTTGGATTGGCTAGAGGAGTGAGCTGTGTATATAACCAAGTTATTTTTGCTCCCAGCAATGAGAACAGCTTTGTTGTGAGCCCCTTGAAATAATTCCTTTGGATTGTGGGTACAAATTGTCACCCAAAATACAAAGTGTGATTCTAGTTCTGACCACCTAATGGGAGTAGTTGTGGGTTGTTGCCTCTTTCTTCCCTTTTTTTTTTTCCCTTTTGGACCCTGATTACAAAGATTTAATTTGTTCTGAGGCCTGGGGGAAAAAAAAATCTTTTTAAATAGCATGTTTCTTTCCACTCTGCCTCTCCACAAGTTCTTCCATGTGACCCATCTTCTGGCGAGGAACGTAGGAAAAGTGAAGCCACTGAAGTAATTGAAGAAATTGCTGTAGCTTGGAACGGTGGGAAGTCCTGTTCAGTGGCATTGTTGATGGAGCCTTCCTGAATCCTACTGATCCCTCTGCCTTGGATTATAGGAATTAGTAGCTCTGCCTCACAGAAGTGGCTCCTTCTCAGCACCGAGTGGGAGTTTGTTTTGTACCTTGTGGTTAAATATATTTGGCCCTTTTCAAGTTGTCCCTTCTCCCAAGCAGTCTAAGAAAAGAAACCCATCTCTGCTGCGTGAATGAAGGAACCTAGAAATGAGGGAATATGTGGTTTTCCTGCCTTTATCACCAGATCATTTGCATTTGAGAAATCAAAACTCTTTAGCTTAGTGGTGTATTTTTGGGCCTTCTCTTTCTTAGTAGGCAAAACTCAAAAAAAGGGAGACTCCCTGCAGAAAATCACCCTTATTCTACTTGTTCATGAGTCCTTGTTATCTTGTTGGCATCTGGCAGGACAAGAGCAGCACCAGTTGAGAAAGGCCTCAGACAGGGATGCTGAGGGGTGCTTTAAAGGCAGGACCTCTGGGATGCTGGAAGCCAATTTCTTGTTTTCAGTGATCAATCTCCTGCACAAAGTTTGGCCTGGGGATGCTCAGGAACACAAGAGCTCCATGGAAGTGCACCATCAATTTCTTTTTATCTCCCTGATATTGCTCAGTCTGTCTGGTTTAGAAGGTTTTATCCTGCTCAGGAGGATTCCTAGATCCCTGTTTTGCCATTATGGATGACTTACAGAAGCAGAGTTAGTTTGTGGGCTTTTAATTTTTATTTTTTTTTTCTCTTTTGAGTTCTGAGCCCTTTTCCAAGCCTGGGTGGGCACTGTGGAATTGCTCACTGGGTATCTTGGAATCAGGGCAAATCGTGCCACACATCATCTTTAATTAAACGTGGATCAGCCCCAGCAGGAAAAGGGAAGTTCCTGCTTTTTAGGTCCTTGTGAAGTGTTCAATTTATGCACCCAGTGGCTTTGGGAATCTCTGGCCTTTACACCTTGATGTTGTACATCAGTGTTCTTGTTGGAATTCTGAGCAATCAAGGGGGAATGTTCCTTTGGCTGATCCATCACCCTTTCAGGAGGTGGTGATCTCCTGGCAGGGACATTGTCAGGTGGTTCAGCTCCTGTGGCTTGGTTGGGAGGGGCCTGAGCAGTGCCAGGTCCATTGCTCTGGGTGGGGGCTGCAGGATAATGGTTTTTGTGTCACTAAACTTTCCCCTGAGCTCCCATGAGCTCATTGATGCCTTTTAAAGAGCAAATGCATCCCCGTGAGTGTCCTGGCTGCACTTCCTTCCTGTAGCAGGCAAGGTGAGGAATTTCTGTGTAAAACTCAGTGCTTCCCAAGGGAATCTCTGCCAGGATTGCAGCCAAACTAAACTTAGATTGCAATTGCACGGGAGAAGTGAAGTGCAGTCTTTTGTGTCTGGTGTAACAGAGGAATAGTAATCCTTAGGATAAAACCACTGCTCCCAGGAGATTCCCAAGGCTCTTCTCCTTAGCAAAAAATCCTTCCTGGCGAGTTGTATCCAGTATTTTTGGTGTCTTTACCTTTTGAGGTTTGGATTGTGATGCTGAAGGAGTCAAACATTTCCAGCTATGAACTCCCTTCAGCCATGGGAGGTGCTGGCAGCAAGTGTGGGGGAAGCAAACTGGGTGCTGGAATATCCATTTAGGGTTGGGATTGTGGATCTTTGGAGCTTTAGGTCGGTTGGGAGGGATTTTGGATCTCAGTATGGAACACAGAACAGATGTTTCCTTGCCCCAGTCTCTGTCTCATGGCTTTGAAGGAGCTGAAGGCAAGTTCCTGATGGTTTTGAGATGGATGAGGAGTGGAACATGGTTTTTATTCCCACAGGTTGGCCCCAAAAGCCCTTTATAATGCAAAACTGATTTGATACCAGTGTGCACTGGCTTATATTTGCTTTTCCCTGGACTTTCTGGGATTCCTTCATGGAGGTTTTCCTGCCTGTGGAACCCAAAACGTGTGTGAGAGGTGTGTTGTTACAGCATTTCACTAGGAAAGGTTCTGTGTGGGGTGGGACTTATGGCCAAACCAGGGGGACAGATATTGGCAGGGGTTTGGAGGCCCTGACACAGCAAGGTTATGTTTGAATTTCTGTGGCAGCAAACTGGGATAAAACTTTCAGAATTCCCACCCCAGAATGTCCTTAGTTTGGTCAGTGTGCTGGTTATCCTGAGAGAGAAACCCCATCCCTGTTCTGGGCAGTTCGTTTCCATCTTCTTGTAGTGTGGGAATACTTTAAACCTCCCTATTTTTCTCTTTTGCACTATTGCAAAACTGTTTTGTTTATTCACTTTAGTCACTTTTCATGTGTGATTTTAAATCTGGAAAGTGTCTTGTCAATGGCAGAAAGGATTATACCCAGCTGAAAACATTCCTGATCCACCTTTAACTCCCAAACGTGCATTTTGGCCTTGGGTCTTTGCAGGGTGCATTTAACAAAATGAGGATTTGTGGGGAGGGGACAGGAATGAGGCAGCAGAATTCTGTGAATATCCCCAGCACTTGTGGGGTGGTTTTGGTTTGATTATCTCTTCCTTTCTAAGTCAAGTAGTTACTGAATTTGGACCCTGGAGGTTGTCACGGAAGCACAATTTGAATTTTCCATTCTTACCAACTGGTCATTTCAGCCTGTGCCCTGGGAGTGCTTGAAGTGGAATAAAGTTGAGCTCTGTCAGCTGCGTCCCCTGACCTGGAAATAATCAATGCAACAGGCTGAAATGCAGCAAAAAACTGTCTCAGGGCTGAAGTGGAGGGAGGGAGGAGCAGTCTGTTTCCTTAAAAATTCTTTGAGCTTAAAATGCATAATTCTGACCATTTTTCAGGGGGATGGGGAGAGAACCTTTTATAGTTGAATCTGCTGGTCACTTCAAGCCCCCTTTTTCTTCCCCCCCTTTTTTTTTCTCTTTCCATATGGGACTTCCTGCTTCTGTTTGGTTTGTATTTGGCCTTTTGAGCTTGTCTTATTGCTTGCCTTAGGAGAGGGATTAGCGGTGTGTGCATTTCAAAGCAGGGCAGTGCTGTGGGGCCTGGGCAGCACAGTGGATATGCAGATAAACCCACCAGCACCCTGAGGCTTCCCCCAGGAGCACCAGACCTGAAACACTGGCAGTAGAAATCCTCACAGCCCAGATGATGCTGATCTGAAGGTTTTTATCCTAAGTTATGGTGATATGGGGGAGTTAAAAATGTAGTTTTCCCTGACCGGTGCTCCTCTGCCCGAGATATTTTTGGGGTGTGACTGTGGCCACCACTGTGTGGTTTCTTGAGAAAACTGTGCCTTTTTCCCCCTAATTCCTGATATTTTCCTAGCAGTGGAGGGCATGGAGTGCTGCTGCAGAGCCACCCTGACCTTCCAGCTGCTCCACTGATGCATTTCACACCCATGACCCTCTCTGGGGGCTGCTTTGCTCTGTGTCCCTGTGACAATTCCCTCCCTCCCACCCCTTCCTTTGGCTCTGAACGCCATCCAGGGTGGGAAACTCAGGCAGAAACCCCAGTTGCAGTGCCTGGAGCCTGTCCCCTTCTCCAGCAGTGAGCATCCCCTCGGAGCTGCTGCTGCAGGAGCTGTGCTATGCTCGATGCCGGGCTCGTTTCCTGTTTCTATTCTGGTCGTGAGCAGCTCAGCTCTGCTTCCTGCCTGCCCGCCTTGCACAGATTCCCCGAGCCCCCAGCCCGCCCTTGCCTTCCCAAGGATTCCAACCCCGCTGGAAGCAGAGCTGGAGGTGCCCAGAGCGGTTCCCTGGGCCCAGAACAGGCTCTTCTTTCAGCCTTGCTCTTCCAGCCCCAGTGATGAGGCAGGTCGGTGCCGGAGCAGGAAATTGCTGTAGGATGAGCAGTTCTGCTCTTGGATGCCGAACAATGGTCCGTGCTCCGTCACACGCCTCGTCCAGGGCTGCTCACAACTCCCAGGGTGACCCTCTGCTGTTGGAGCAGCTCCTTCTGGGGCTGGGAAATCACTTCTTTCACTTCCTTCTCGCTGCTGACTCGGTGTCATCGGAGACCCTTTCAAAGGTGCGGAAGCCTCTTTTTGGTCTGAGGTTGGACGTGCCATCCTCGTCCTCTTCCCTTTCCGTCAAAACTTGACCCTGCCAGAGGTCTCAGACCGTGCTGGGGAGGAGAGTCTGGGCTGGTGTGACCTTCTCCTGCTGCATGCAGCAGTTGCAAGGGTAAATAAAGGTGCTCAGCAGTGACAGCAAGTGCTTTAAGCACTGCCACACCTGAGCTTTCGCTCTGCAGGAGTCATTTCCTTCTTAATATCCTCCTGGCATGCTGGATTGACTTGTCTTGGAGATGACAAGATCATAAATGCCATGGAGAAAACTCTTCCCATGTGGTGCCCAAATGGGGGCAGGGGCACAAGGCTGGGGCTGCCCCGTGCCCTTCCCACAGCCAGGATGGGCTTGGGTGGGGCATGCCAGGATTCCAAACTAGTCCTGGTAATTGGAGGAGGAATTCTCTGTTTGGGTTTTATTACAATTTTGAACCAGGTCTTACACAGGAAAATAGAAACCTTTATTTAAGGGAAGGGAAAAAAAAGGTTTAATTTCCTGAAATGACAAGAAGTGACATCTCTAGGAATTGACTGTTCTGGCCCCCTGACCCCGAGGGGAGCGCTGGGCAGACGTCAGTGCTTGGCCTGGGCCAGGTTTCCATGGATATGTTACCTCTTCCCTCGCTGCTCTGAGCCAGGGAGAGAGGAGAATGTCCTTGATTCTTTCCAAACCTGTCTCCAGTCTCTCCATCCCACCTGGCTCAGTGGTGCCCACCTGGGCACGGGGATGGTGTTGTAGAATTGTTCTCAAGGGAAAATGGTTTCTTTGGCAATGCCCCAGTGCCAGGGGCTCAGCTGTGTTGCTCCATCACTGCCTTCCCCCAGGAACTTTGGGAAGGAGCTACCAGCTTCCAGCTGTGTCTTAGAATGGCTTGGGTTGGAAGGGACCTTAAAGCTCATCTTGTTCCAGCCATGGGCAGAGACACCTTCCAGTGAAGGAACCACCAGCATTCATTCACCAGGTTTGCAGATTCCTGAGACCGTAGAAATCTTGTTCTCTCCTAAAATCTTCATTCCTTCTGCTTTTTTGAAATTAGTTGTGTTGCTGTTAATTGTCTTAGAGGTTGATGAGAATGCTAAAAGCTGATTGATCTTAAAATCCAAAGTATTGGAGTACAGGGGCCTTTTTAATTCTGTAATAATTTCAGCCTCCTGCCTTTGCTTGCACCTCTTTGCCCACCCTGACTCGGGTGGTTGGCATTGGTGGCACAATCACATGCTGGGATGACTAAATGCTTTGGAGTCCAAATGTGTGGAGCCTGGAAGGAGCCTTGCAGGGAAGCACTGCTGGGGAATGGGAATATCCTCATGGCTGACAGGGAGGGGGTGGCTTCCTGCCTCTTCCGTGATTCCCTGTTTTATGTGATCTGGGGTTTGTCTTCAGACTGAAGGAGGAGACTTCAAAACCTCTGGGAGGAAAACAAAAGCTCTCTGAATAAATGGGTTGTGGTTTGTCAGCTGAGGCCTGTACCAGTTTCCCTCCTGCACTTGCCTTCCCAAGGCCAACCTTTCCCATGGATGGGATCCGCTCACAAGTCCCTTAATCCCCACACCCTCCAGAAAACCAGTGGTGCTGCTGCCTTGGGTCTGCTGGGCGTGCCTGGGATCTCCTGCTTCTTTTCTGCAGCTCATTTGGGGATCAGTGTTGCTGTAGGACCTGGAGGCTTTATCCTCTTGGATGGATGGGACAACTTCTGGCATAGCTGAAGGGACGCTGCTCTGCCAAGCAAAACTCTTTACCTTTACCTGCTGCCTTGGATATTTGATGTTGGATCAACATTTAGCTAAAGCTGGGAGCACTTTTTTAGCAGCTGGGCAGCCCCCAAAGGGTTAAATGGAAACTCTTCTGTCCATTTGTGCTGTTGCATCTCCTGGGGTCCTGAGGAAGAGCCCAGCACCCAGCGCTCTCCTGCTGGGAATGCTGCCCTTCCACATGGCGGGTTTTTCCCTTCAGCGACATCTTGTTCTGGGGATGAATCATGTTCCTCCTTCTCTACTTTGTGCTGCAACTACAGCTCTGAATCCCTGCTCTCCGAAGAGCGAGAAGATGAGATTTGTTAGTCTGCTCAGCACTCGGAGGGGGAGGAAAACCCTCTTGCCCTCCCTTTTTTTTTTTTTTTAAAATATATTTTATTTTATTTGGAGGGGGAAGAGGAGGAGGGGTGGCACAGGGTAGGAGCAGGAGATGTGATTAAAGCTCCTGCCGAGTGGATCTGTGGGAGTGGAGTATCGACCTCTGAAAAATCAATGGCTGCTGCGGTAGCAGCGCCGGCTGTTCCGCAAGGCTCCCGTTGCAGGAATGTAGTAAAGCCAGCAGCACTTCCCTCTGTCCTCCTCCCTGCTTTATTTTGGACCTGCTCTCTGCCAGCAGCCCAGGCTCACCTACATTTACTGAGCTGGATTAGAACAGCAGCTTATTTTTGCAATCAGAGTAAAATTCCTCGTGTGCCACCGAGCCCCTCCTCCTGCCAGCCTCCTCTCCGAATGCTCCTTTCCCTGCAGTGCAGCTCGAGCCAGCAGCTTCTCCCAGTTTGTCGAAAGCCAGCCTCGAAGAATGAGCTTTGCAGCTTCCTTTTTTGAGCAGGGAAACTGCACAAATCTCTCCAGCATGTTCTAGTCCCCATCTTAGGTTTGTAATTGTCAGCGCTGATGCCTGAGAGGAGCTCAAAGCCCTTGGAAGGGAAGGGAAAATATGGACTCTGCAGCACAGGCTGAAGCCTTGCTGGTGTTGCCTCCCTCATATTTGCTTTAGTGGGCAGGTGTTTTCCCCTTGAAGTTGTAAAGTCTAGCACTTATTTCCTTTTCCCAAGGACTGTGTGGACAAGTAAGTGGCACAAAAGACTCAGAGGTCCTCATGGCACCCTTGGTTTTGTACCAGGATCTTGATTTTCTTTTTTTGCCTCTTGCAGAACCTGAGAACTCTCTGGTCTCTTGTTGGCTCACACGTCATCCTTGCTCAGATCAGAGGTTGAGCTTCCAGGGACATATCCAAGGGGCCAAACCCAGTGATTTCATTGCATAAATAAATCCCTTTGTTCCTTCTGATTGTTGATCTTGTCCAGTTTTGAAGGAGAATGTAAGAGAAGAGGCAAGGCTGTGAATTTACAGTTTCATAAGATATGGAAGTGTAGTGGGCAGCATGTGCTGGTGTGGCAGTGGTGTGGCCTTCTGGGCATTCCCTGTTTTTTATGCCAGGAGAAAGTCATCCTTCCCTGTTAAATTAAAGCCAAGCTTTTCAGCTCCTTGGTGAGTGAGCAGTGAGAGCCATGTGGCAGTGGGGGAAGCTGTGCATGGTCAGGGGTCACCAGCTCATGTTGTTGGCTTTGGTTAGATTTGATTAGTCTGTAGTCATCTTGGGCAGCTTGGGAATGTGGATGGGCATGTTTCCCACACATATATGAGCACAAAATCAATTACAGGTAGACTGGCAGTTTAAAACTATGTATTTTGGGGTTCTACCCCACTTTTCCCAAAGTGTGGCAGGGGACAGAGCACAGAAAGGTTCTAGATGTGGTGAGAGGTTTTGTGCAAAGACATCCTGCACACATCCTTCCTCCTCCTCCCCTTCTGCCTCTTGTCCAGCTGGTACCCAGACCAAGAATCATCTAAAAGGTGCTTTTGGTGCTGTAAGGATGGACTTGTTTTCTTCTCCACAATAACTGATGGTAGAAGAGCAGCATGAGGGGAATGATGGTCATCCCTGGCACAACCTGCATATTTTTTGGGGTGGGACAGGACTTGGAAATCCGCTTTGTCTTTGGAATAATTCACTTCTCATGGTAATGGTGGATGTTTACATTCCCACCCAGAGTGTTCAGAGAGCTGCAGCTGCCAACCAAATCTGAGAGCCAGTCTGGGGGTTTCATGATGGTGGTACCTGCTGGTGGGTTCTGTCAGAATTCTAAAGCACAGCAGTGTAAATTGAGCTGGTGCTGGTGCAGGGCTTGCCCCTCCCAGGGTGTCTCTGTAAGCTGGACCAGTTTGGAAACAGAAAAACTCCATTCTGACTGATTTGCCAGCAAGAAAGACCTTTAGAGACACTGGATTATAAATCTCTCTGGATGAAAAGTATCCACTGGGTTTCTTTTGGAGTTTAATGTGTGTTCCCCAGCTCCAGCCTCTGGTTTCTGCTGGGGGGGGGAACCTGGAAGAGGCACAGCAGGAAGGTGGGTGGGGGGCTGTGGCCTCTCCAGACCTTCTGTCACATATATGGAACCCTCAGGGTGGCTTTGCCACGTGTCCTGTTGGATGTGGTGTGAATGGAGCATGGGGAGGTGTCCAGGCTGCTCTGTGTTAGGAGACAGTGCTTTGTGGAGCATGAGATGCAGGATTCAGTTGTCTGTGCTGCTGAGGAGAAATGAGTTTATCCATGTCCCTGAAATAGCAGGGAGATCCTGCCAGTCAGCTGTGTAATTGTGATAGGGAGAATTGAGGTATTTTGGGTGTGGAAATAAAGCGGGAAGGAAAGGACAAGCTTGTGATTTTTAAGTGTTGGTGGCTCTTCAGTCAGTGGAAAAGCAACTGCAGGGAGAAAGAACTTGTAATAGAAAGTGGATATTTCAGTTAGAAGGAATAAAGAGGCTTTTTCCCTTTCAGAAAGAATTGGGGAATAAATTTAGCCATTGTTCTCTGGTCTTGCTTGTGAGCATCTTTATGGAAACAACTGGCCTTCCAGAGTTTCTCAGCTGCACCACATGCTCGTCTCCAGACCATAATTTCCTTGAGTGCTGTCTGGTGATCTGACAGTGCTGGATCATTCCACTCTGCCCCAGCTCCTTCCCTCTTCCCCCACACTTCCCACATGCACTGAGGCTGGGGATGGGCGGGGGGAGGCCATTCCATTTGCTTTCTGGTCAGTCTTCCTGCTCTTCCAGACCAGTGGGATGGGCTGGAGCGGAGCCTTGGATTTCTCTTCTCCTCTGGGATTTTATTACCTTGATCTTAAGTATTTCTCGTCGTTTCATCTTTGTTTGTTTAACAAATGAGCTCGTATCAGATAGTGGGATGGTGGTTCCTCTTGTCAGATAAAAGAATCCCGGCTGTTTCCGGCACAAACCAAGCAGCTCCCTCGCGTCGGTCGTGCCAGGACTTGCAACCCTTTCCCTGGGATAGATGAACTCCCCTGCCCCCTCCTCCTCTGGGTACCAGATTGTGTGATTTCAGGCACGGGTTTGTTGTGGTGTGAAAAGGAGGTGTTGCTGCTGAGCCCTTGTTTGTCAGCAGCACTGACAGACCCGTGCTGGCACCGGCCAGGCTTGGGCATCCAATCGCAGCTGGAACAGTTATCGTTCCAGGGTCCCCGTGGGCTTCCGCTATCAGGTCACATCCCAAAATAACACTGGGCAGTATTTCAAGCGAAGAAACTCAGGCTTTTGGGGCTGCAGCCAGCCTGGAGTGTGAGATTCTGTGTGAAATAGTTGGAATCCCTCCAGCGTTTCTGATCTGCGTGGCAGATGAGCAATAAAATGCATAAAAAACACATTGGAAACACGTGAGGAAATTCTCCAGACCCTGACGTTTCCTCCGAGTTGGCAGAGTTGCTGCTGCCGAGCCTCACCTCCTGTCTCAGCTCTCTTGGCTCTGCTGGGGGAGGAGGGAAGGGGAGAGCCCTTCTCCTCCTGCTGCTGTGTCTTTCCAGGTCTCTTCCTGATGCTCCGTGGGAGGCAAATAAAACCTCCCAGGCCCTCTCCTCTTGGGCTGCATCCAGAACCCACTGACAGCAGCAGGTCTCCATTATTTCCATGAGGTTTGGGTTTTTTTAAAGACTTCTTTGCCTTTAAAAGAGGCTGCAGAGATGTTGTTTTCCTCTGGTTTGGGGATATCAGAGCTGGAGGGTGTCCTCTAGGGTTAGTTAAAACCTTGATGCTTGGTATCCTGAGATAACTTGATAAGAGGAAACCACCTCCTCACCCATGCTCTCAGACATTCCAGTCCCTGTTTGCTCCTTTGCCTTGCAGGAGTTTCCCTTCTGAGAACCTCAGTCCTGAATAACACACTCAGAAAATGCTGTTGTGCTGGCAGAGCCCTTCTTTGCTGGGAAATGACTTTATTGTTGGAATTCATATCAATACAGATCTTTAGTCGCTTTATGACTTACTTCATTTTTTATGGTCGTGTTTCAACTCCTGTACTAACCACCATGAAAAGGGGATGTGTAATTTGCTTTAAACTCATTTAAACTGATAATCTGAGAGTCTGATCCACAGCTACAGATCTGCTGTTCCACTGTGGGGTCCCTGATGGGGTGTCAGCAATGCAGAGGGGTCCCCACTCACACAAAACCCACCCAGTATTCACCTGCTTAATTAAAACTGGATGCTTTTACATGACTTAAGTACTCAAGCTTTGAGGCATGGGAAGGTCAGAGACATCAGCTTTAAAGATTATTGCCTAGTTACTTAGGAGTTGATTTTCATACAGTTCTTAACGTTGCTTTATGTCTTGCAGATACTTTCGTGTCTGGCATTGTCAAGTCTTGCCCTCTTAGACTGTCCAGTTTGTCTATGAATACTGCTCAGACCATGGAGCAAATGTGTGACCTCCACACATCCCGAGGTCCTTCCATCCAAAACCTCCTCTCTTGCCTCTTGGAGAAGCACTTACACTCCTGCTAAAGGAAGGAAACTCACATTTCACTTTGCACTCTTACTCTGTCTCTGTCTTTCCTTGCCAGTATTTGTCTCAGGTGTACATTTATGTGGGGTTTTTTTTTCCCCTTTGAGACTAAAAATCCCTCAGCTCCACAGCTCTGGGCTCTGCCCCTCTGCTCTCAGGGTTTAGCTGCTCTGAAATTCCACACCACATCAGCTCGTGGTGGTGTGGATTTTAAAGCTGCAAATGGGTTTGGCTTCCAACTTCATTTCAGTGATGAGGAAAACAGTGTCTGGATGCATTTGGTGATTCAGACTAATACCACCTTAATGTATTTAAGGCCCATACCAGGATTTTCACCCAGTTTTAGACTGGACTGATTTGTTTCTGGCCATCCTGATCCCTTCTTTGGCTCTGAGGGGAATCTCTTGGTGTGTCTTGTACTGGTGGCTGCAGTTGGATGCAGTGAGTCTCAGGGAGAGGAGTGTTTTGCTCTTGGTTGTTTGTGTTGGTTGATGCTTTTTAATGCAAAGTGTTGGAAATAATGTCTCTTTACTCCCACTTCAGATGCTTTCCACAGTAGGAATGTGGGATTTGTCAAAGTTGTCCAGGGAAAAACACCCAAATAGCTGCATGAAGGAGCAATGCTTTTGATGCTTCAATGGGAAAGTAGTGAAAATTGCAAGAGATCTCAGAGACTATTTTTAGGCTTTTTCTGCAGTTTTTTAGCTTTCATTGAGATAAAACAAAGTTTTTTTTTCCTCAGGAAGATTATACTTGAGCAGTAAGCAAATACCCCTCTGAGACTGTGGTGCAGGAAATGAGCTCTCCAACAGAAGCAGTGATGGAAGGGGAGGGAGGACACACATGAACCAAGTCATCCCACCGAGTGACTGGGCTTTGCAGCTCCAGTGTAGCATTTATTAGAAGCATTTTGATTAAATTCTACTAAAGTAGAGGGGATTTCCCCCCTGCAGCAGCTGAATGAGGTGCTGATGCCCCTCCCTTCTGCCCTGAGTGTCACTGTCTGTCCCTCAGGTGTGATGAGGTGCTTGGGTATCTCCTGGGTTGGTTTTTATTCTCCTGTAACTCCCCTGCACTCCCACTCTGTAACATCCCCTTCTGGGCTGTGGTGAAGTGCTGTTCTCCAGCTTCACATGATGGGGACGTGCTGTCAGAGCCTTTCCACACATCACCTGGCAGGCAGGTGTGAGGAGTGATAGCTCTGCTTCCCAAGGCTGATAAGGTGCAGTATCTTGTGTCCCAGGTCCTCCTGCACTGCTGGAGTGGGAAAACCTCACCTGAACTGCTGCTGAACCAGGAACTGTCCAGTCAGTGTAAACGAGACCGGGGTGTCCGAGTGATTTATCAGTTGGCTCAGCCTTTCTGCGTGAGGTTTTAAATGACTTGGGCTCTCTTGGTGCTGCTCAGCTGAATTCTCAGCAGGGGGAGATGATCTGTGATACCTTCAGGGCTCAGCCCAGAACCCCTCTGATCCAGGGCTGATTGCTCTGGCAGACTGATGGAGGATAGGTGAAGTCCTGGCTAAGCTTTGGTCTGCCACTTCTTCCCCTGCCACGATCCTTTGAACCTCTGGCAGAGATTTTATCTAATCACTGGAATAGTTACAACTTCCCAGCTTTCTGTTCAAATACACCACCACTTCCTCTGGCTTGGGCTGTTCCCAGCTCCTTCACTGCAGGCCAAGCCTGAACAGCTGATGCACCTTGTTATCAACCAGCCAGGACAACTGGGCATGTTGGATCTGCACATCATCTTCTTGGAATTATCCCCATTTTCACCCTTGCCAGCTGACTTCCGATGCCGTGGCAATTGGAGGTTTCAGCTCCCTCAGGCTTTTTGTGCTTTTCTTCTCCAAGGTGGATACATGCAGGAGGAAGGGTGTTTTCCAGCTTTTCCTTCAAGAAAAGCTGAACTTTACAGGTTGATGCAGTAACTGCTAATTTTTGCTGTCTTTGAAGAAAGGGAAGTGGGAACCCTGAAGAGTATTTTATGGTTTTCTTTTAAATCTCTGTTTAGTTTGTTTTTATCCATCTCAAGTGAGCAGTTTCCCAGCTCATAGGAGGTTTATGAATTAATTACGGTGAGGCAGGAGTTTTCTGTCTTTCAGAGGCTGAGCCACGTTTCTCTTCCAAGCCATGATCACATGGACTGTCTCCCGTGTTTGCAGTTTTACGTGTACTGTTGATGCATTCTTTAATGTCCCACCTCTAAACTGAATTTCAAAAAGCGAGCAGGAGAATTAGCCAATTGTTTGGACCATCAGCAAACCGACTCAGGAACTCCTGAGTTCAGACAGGCAGCAGGATAAGACACGTCTGGCAGTTCCCTCAGTCTGCAGCAGCTTTTGCTGCTGACAGTAACATGAACTGAGCTCATTGATTTCTGTTTGTAACATGCCTAAGGGGGAAACGCTCTTTCTTAGCGGGGTGTGAGAGAACAGTCCCTTGTCTTTGTATTTTCGCCTGATGTGTTTCTCTGTGCCCTGCAGGACCTGTCTGGCTCCATAGATGATCTGCCCATGGGTACCGAAGGAGCCCTGAGCCCTGGCGTAAGCACATCAGGGATTTCCAGCAGCCAAGGAGAGCAGAGTAACCCAGCTCAGTCTCCTTTCTCGCCACATACCTCTCCTCACCTGCCAGGCATCAGAGGACCCTCCCCATCCCCAGTTGGATCTCCAGCCAGCGTTGCCCAGTCCCGCTCTGGGCCGCTCTCACCTGCTGCAGTACCAGGTAACGCTGCCTGCCACCTCAATGACACTGCCCAGTGGGGAGGAGCTGCCCAGTGTAGTTATTGAGGCCCTCTGAGCTCACTGATTTGCTTTGAGATGTCTGTAACTCCTCCAGGATCCAGAGGGATGGGTGGGATGGCTGGTAAACCACCCGCGTCCTTTTGCTGGGTCACCGCGACCGATCCGGCTTTTGTTTCCCCTCGCTGTGGCCAACGCCCCCCTTCTCCTGGTGGTGTTTGGGGATTCTGGGATTTAGCTCTGGTGCCTGCTGGGTTTTGTGGTGTGCAGTTTGTGCTGAGCCCTCTCCTGTTTGTGGCACAGGCAATCAGATGCCGCCCCGACCGCCCAGCGGCCAGTCGGACACCATCCTGCATCCTTCCATGAACCAGTCCAGCATCGCGCAGGACCGAGGTGCGTGACACGACCTGGCAGAAGGGATTGTAAAGCCAGATGTGTAACTAAAAATGACCTGGCCTGGTGACAAAGATTCTGTGCTGAGAGAGCATTTCAGAGCTGCCCCAGGGTTATAACCTGTGGGTGTTGAGGCAACTTGCAGTAAATTCGGCTGTCGCTGGTTGTTTGGCCTCTAAATGTTCCATCCAAGCTGCTGTTTTGGCTTGTGAGATGTTTTCTCTGGCTTTTTGACACACTTTTCTGTGCATGTTCATGCCCAACATCCGTGGCTTTAAGTTTCAAAACAAGGGGTGCTCACAACAATATTGTGTGGCTTTTCCCTCTAAGGGAATAAGGTTTCTTGGGAGGGAAATGCCTGTAAAATTTCAACTTTCCTGGCTGAAGGTAGAGGCTTGTCACCCTGAGAAAACAAACAAGCAAACAAAAGCCACCAACAAGAAGCCCCCAGGATTTGCAGAGCCTCACTGGCTCCTGCTGTGACACTGGGGGTTATTTCTGGCTAAAACAGGAAATTGGATCTCTTACCTGCTCAGATAACACCGACTCCTTAATGCAACCACTAAAACCTGTCCAGGCTGTTGCTGGAAGGGTTTTGTCAGCCCTGGGAGGGGTTGCTGTTACCTAGAACACGTGTGTGCAGTGGCACCTCTGGATCCTTGGCACTAATAATTTGCTCTCTTCCCCCAGGTTACATGCAGAGGAACCCTCAGATGCCCCAGTACAGCTCCCCCCAGCCTGGCTCAGCCTTATCCCCCCGGCAGTCCTCCGGGGCCCAGATGCACGCCGGGATGGGGCCGTACCAGCAGAACTCCATGGGAAGCTACGGACCCCAGGGTGGGCAGTACGGACCTCAAGGTGGGAACTGAGCTCAGCAAAGGCCTCTCTCTCTTGTAACTTCTTGTCTTTGAAGTGCCAGGTTGCCCAAGTCTATCCCTGGAAGTGCTCAAGTCCAGGCTGGATGGAGCCCTGAGCAGCCTGGTCTAGTGGGAGGTGTCCCTGACCACAGCAGGGAGTTGGAATTAAATGACCTTTTAAGGTCCCTTCCAACCCAAACCATTCTGTGATAAATGTTTTTATTTGTCTCCATGTAATGTGTGGGGCATGGCAACGAGCACGCTCCTTGTGAGCTGGGAATTGTGCTTTGGTCCTGCTGAGGTTGATGGAATATGTTGCTTTTAGGGATAGTTTTACTTCTAAATGTGGGATCCTTTCTCCTTCTTTAGAAATATGCAAGTTGTGCATCCCGTGTAATAAAGACAAAGAGCCAGTTCTCTTTGGAGAGGAAGAAAATGGAGTGTTGCCTGTTCTGGAAAGGGTTAAATGAGGGTTTTTACATCCTGTCCTGAACCATTTAGCTCATTGTGCTGGGTTGAGGTTTGGGAGAGTTTCAAGCAGCTTTTGAATCGATGTTGTTGCTTGGCTGTGTCAAAACACATTTTATGTGGCTTATATCCAAGTACTTTGACTTTGTGTTGAGGTGTGAACACTCCCCCTCATCTCTGTTACTGATCTTTAAATATTTGCTGATAGAAGATTTTTATGGTGATTCATAAACTTAACCAAAGTTGAATGATGTTGCCTTCCCTTCTTTTTATTTTATCTCCTCAGGAGGTTATCCCAGGCAGCCAAACTACAACGCCATGTCCAATGCCAACTACCCCAGCCCGGGAATGGGAGGAAGCATGAACCCCATGGGAGCAGGGAGCCAGATGCACGGGCAGACTGGTGTGCCCGCCTACAGCGGGATCCCCCCGGGCAGGATGAGCCATGCAGCCATGGGGAACAGACCCTACGGGCCCAACATGGCAAACATGCCCCCCCAGGTGGGCACAGGGATGTGCCCCCCGCCCGCCGGCATGAACCGCAAAGCACAAGAGGCGGCTGCTGCTGCCATGCACGCTGCTGCCAACTCCATCCAGAACAGGTGAGCAGGAGGGCCAGCCCTGCCTAAAGCCTCTCCCCTCTGCCTCAAATCTCCTTTCCAAAGGTGTGCACGGCATAACCTGGATTTGGGATAGAGCTGAAATGGGAAAGGGAAGAGCACGAAGCTTGGACAAGGGCATTCCGTGATCCTGGGATTCTAAATCCTGTGTTCTCACTTAAATGCCCAGGGCTGCAGTGGCTGCAGGTTGAAGGCAATTTAGCAACTGAAATGAGGGTCACTTTGGGGATGTGGGAGAATAAGATTAAGGGTGAAAAGGCTCAGAACTCAAGTCCCACTTCCCAAATGGTTTGCACCCCTTTTTTTCCCGAGCTTGGGCTCTGGGTTCTGAGCTTTACAAGAGCACCCAATTTTTGGACTTTGGCTGAAAAATCATTTGGAGCAAGTCACTTCTCCATGTCCATTTAAAGTTTGTTTTAGCAAAGCTGCTTCTGTAGAAGACAAGATCTTAATGCTTAATATGTGAAGTAAGTTGTTTCTTCCTTGCCTTCTCCAGGCCTCCTGGTTATCCCAACATGAATCAAGGAGGAATGATGGGCACTGGACCTCCTTATGGACAGGGAATTAACAGTATGGCTGGCATGATAAACCCCCAGGGCCCACCTTATCCCATGGGTGGGAATATGGCCAACAACTCTGCAGGTAAGCCAGTGCTTTAGGATTTCATGGATTCCGTTGCACTGGATTGAAAATCAGTGTTAAAGTCTCCTTTTTACTCCCTAGGGATGGCAGCAAGCCCTGAAATGATGGGACTCGGGGACGTCAAATTAACACCCGCAACTAAAATGAACAACAAGGCAGATGGGACGCCAAAAGCAGAATCCAAGTCAAAGGTAAAATGTTTTGGGTTTTGTTTTGAATGACTCCCATCGTCTCCAGCATCCATGGAAATAAAACCACTGCATGTTCACTTGGATTGAGCAGTGCATCTATCTAGTAGTGAGTGTGAGAAATGAAGGGGAGTGTTTCCCAGTCCTTTGGGAGTCGTTGATTTCACTTGTAAAACAATTCAGTATTAGGAATTATCACCTGCCACAGTGAAACTGCCAAAAGCAGCATAAACACAAACCTGGTTTGTTGCTGGTGTGGGCTGGGAGCGACTCAGCTCTCACCTCTCAGCTGGGACGTGGTACACTAAAGTGTTAGAGTTGTTTCACAAACAAACCTCTCGCTAATCCCGGGTTAAAACCAGAAGAGGGAGGCAAACAAGTTCTTCAGGGAATGTTTTCTTTTGCATTGCTGCTACCAGTTTCAAAAGAACCACCAAAAAAAGCAGTTTCTGAGCCTCCTGAGTTTTCCTCCTTTGCTCCTTGAAGGAAAACAAATGCTCTGCAGGTTTGATCCCTGTGCCAGCAGCAGTCTGCAGGAAGATCCAGCAGATCTCTCACTTCTGCTCCTGTGTTCTGCAATCTGCCTTTATTTATGGCAAACAAGGACTTGAACGCTCTTGGGCTGGGAGATGCCAGAAGCCACAAATCAGGGCTGTTCTGTCCCAGTCTGTGCATATCCTGTGAATTCCCTGAGTAGCAGCTGGTTTTGTGATGCCTTTACTGGTCAGTCCTTGCCTGAGGTTGATGTGGAACAAGCCCAGGTCTAACATAAATCTGTTCCCAGCATCCCAGCAGCACTTCGAGCTCTTCCCTGACTGCTTTATGAAACCTTCTGGGATGTGAAGGAGCTGCTGTTCAGTCCTGATATCTCTTTCCTTCTCCTAGAAGTCCAGTTCCTCTACTACAACCAATGAGAAGATCACCAAACTCTACGAGCTGGGTGGGGAGCCCGAGAGGAAGCTGTGGGTGGATCGTTACCTGGCCTTCACCGAGGAGAAGGCCATGGGAATGACCAACCTTCCAGCAGTGGGCAGGAAACCCTTGGACCTTTACAGGCTCTACATCTCCGTGAAGGAGATTGGAGGATTGACTCAGGTGGGTGTCCACAGCCCCAGAGGGGTTGGCTGATGCTTGTGTTCAGAGCTGCCACCGTTCAGAGGCAGCTTGTAGCCAGGTGGAAGCCATGAATTCCCATTTAGCCACGTTTATTTCCTGAAATAAAACCCAGCATCCTCTAAGTGAGCCAGGTGTTTGCCCTCCCATTGTCTGGTTGAGAATAGCCTGTGGTGAGACTCAATTCCATCCCTCTTCCCCCTGCTTTGTCCAGTGCAAAGGTTGGTGTCACTGTCTTTGCATCTGGCTGTCTCTGCCCCTGTTTGAAAAGTTTTCTATAAGAGAGAAAAACTAGTTTTGGGGTTGCTTGGCCCTTACTGCATCCCTTGTTGTGAGCTGGGAAGTGTTCTCCCTAGAAAACTTCCTTGGAGGAGTTACAGCTGGGATTTTGAGTTTAGAGCCTCTTGTTTGGTCGTGCAGGTCAACAAGAACAAGAAATGGCGCGAGCTGGCCACGAATCTCAACGTGGGCACGTCCAGCAGTGCAGCCAGTTCCTTGAAGAAGCAGTACATCCAGTGTCTCTATGCCTTTGAGTGCAAGATTGAGAGAGGAGAAGACCCCCCTCCTGATATCTTTGCAGCTGCTGATTCAAAGAAGTCTCAGACTAAGATACAACCCCCGTCTCCAGGTGAGCTGGTTTAGGGTGTGTGGTGGGTGTGTGAACTGGAGGGTCTCTGGTACTGTGCACCTCACTCCATGTGCTCTATTCCTCACTCCAAACTTCCACAAAGCCCCCAGATGTTCTCTGGTTGTGCAGAAGAAATACTTAGGTGATGTGGGAGTGAATGAAATCAGGAAAAAGTTGAGCCTCTTGGGGTAGTTCAGGTTTTGTGTGTCCAACCTCTGTACTAAGTCTAAGAGAAAGGAAAACCTGAAAACATAAAGACACAACTCTCTATGTTCTGCTGCATCTCTGCCTGGTGAGAACCTGGTGGAGACAGAGATCTGGAGTTCTCCCTGCAAGGGGATCTCTGCATATTCCAAGAGCAGCCCTTGTGTGACTGCTCAGCTTTCTCACTGGAGAAGTTGTGCTGGTTTTGACTGTGCCAGTGGTACCTTCTGGGAGAAGAGGCTGGATGTGGGTGTGAACTCACCTTCCTCAGGAATTCCTTCCTTCAGCAGGAGCCAGGGAGGACCTTTTTTAGCCTTTGTGCACAGGGAGCACTGTAGGCCTACTACAAGTTGAATGCTTTAGAAATCAAGCCCTTGGAAATGAACAACTTCTGTTGTTTCAGATTTGATGGGCTGCTCCAGTTTGTGAATATTTAAGTGTAACGTTCAGTTCAGATTTGTTAAACAAAAAAAAAAAAAAGGAGAAGACATCCAGGCCAGCCTTGCATGTTGTACTCTTTGGTCTTTGGAAAGTCTCATCGTTTCTGTCTCGTTTGCATTGAGTTCATTGCTTGAATTGCTGCTGAACTTGCCAACCCTTCTTTAAGCTTGAGTTTTCCAGTTTGTCTTATAAGTAAAAACCTTCAGATGCTTTTTCTGGTCAGGAGCCTGCTCATGTAGGTGAAATAAAAACTTGGTCTGCTTTGAAGTTCCTATAATGTTTGCAAAAAAAATGCCTTTTTGGTTCTCAAACTTGGCATCATCTTTGTCTGGCTCCTGAGGAGGGGAATAATGAACCTGTTTGGATTGTGCTGCAGTTGTCCCACCCCTGCTAAACCCTTGGTTGGCTTGTCCCAATATTCTGTTGGCCACTTCATTTCTCTCTTCTCTCAGAATGGTGTTTTTTTAAAGGACTAAATCATGTCTTGTCACTGGTCAGGAAACCTGTCCCAGTGGAGCTTCAGCCTCGGTGTGTTCTGCAAGATAAAGCAACTTCTGTGCCTTTAGACTAAACTTGTGCCCTAAGTGGTGTCTGAGTTCTGCTTGAACTACAACACAAATCCATCCTTACTTTCTTTCCAAAACCTCTTTCTTATCCCCCTGAGGCAGCAGAACAAAGATGTTAAGAGCATTTGGAGTTTATTTGGAGAGAGCTGAGACTTTCAGGAAGCCACTTAAGACTTGTTGTAGCTCTAGGTGTGTGTCAGAGTGGATTAGGTGGTGCATCAGTTTTTATTTTGTTTCAGCTAATGTGGTGGTATGTGAAGGTCCTGGCTCTGCCTTCTGGGCTGAGCTCCTGCTTCAGCACTTCAGCAGCAGGAATTTGCAGGGCTGCTGTCCCAAACCCTGCACATTTGATTCCTGCCATGAGAGGACTCTCCTGCATTTCCCATTTAAACCATTCTCTCCCCTTGTCTTGCTCCAGACTCCTGCCACTGGGAATGTGCAGAGGCAGCACTAAAGCTTGGCTGGTCACTCTGATCCTTTGAGCTGAATCACCCAGTGTGTCCATGCTCCTCTTTCACTTTCCCTTTTTTCCTCTCTCCTGCTCCCCTGGGTCAGCAGGAACTGGGAGTGTAGGGCACCACACAAATTGCTCTCTCAACCCAAGTTCCAGCATGAAGAGCCTTTAGAGGAGTGTTGAGTCCCAGTGGACACTGCTTTTCCAGAGCCCAGTGTCCTCCAGACTCACTCACAGAGTCCTGTCTCCAAGGGATCACCTGGATGGAGAATAACTTCCCTGTCTGGAAACAGAGTGGACAACAGTGGGACATTTTGAAGCCCCACTCTTTGGCTGAAGGGCTCTGTTGTCCCACACAGACGTGGTTTCCTCTCCTTGCAGACTTTACAACCTGTTGGCATTGGCTTCCTCTTCACTTCAGCCTTTCCTGCCAAATTAACTCCTGCAGAACTTTGGGAATGAGTTCTCCAATAACCACTTTCTGAGGCTGTCAGAGGTGCTGGAGCTCTTTCCAGGCAGTGTCCCTCCTACTCGTCAAAGCCCAGGAGTGTTCCCAGAGATAGTGGCTGGGAGGGATCGGGAATGACCTCCTGGGCACTCGGGTTTCCTGAAAACCTCCCAGGGTTCCTTCTCACAGACACGGCGTGTCCCTGGAGGGGGAGGCACCACCAGTCCGCGCTGGGTTTGAATTCCCAGAGCGTGGAACTGGCCCCGCTCCAAGTGTGTGTAAACTCGTGAGTGGGAGGGACGGCGGGAGGTGGGGACAAACACCAAATGGCAGCGACGCAGGGAATGTCTCGGGGGCCTCTTCCTGCCCGTGCCAGCAGCACGAACGGAGCCCGGGAGTGAATTCCTGGGGGAAGAGAGTGGAGCTGAGCAGGGCCCATGAATGAAATCCCCCACGGAGCTCCCGCTGCCCTTCCCTCTCCCGAGAGCTCCCCGTGCTGCGAGGGAGTCGCAGGGTTGAGGACAGGGTGCCAGGAAGGTGGGGTGTAAACAAACATGCCCTGGACGTGACCTCGGAGGATTTTAATGAATAGCTGAAATGACTCATCAACCAGCAGGGCTGGAGCTGAGGGATATCGGGTGCTGGGGACGGTAACTAATGGAAACATTAATTAAGAGTTCAGCTCCTGCCAGCTGCGAGGAGTGGCTGAACCTGAGCTGACACTGTCACAGCGATCCAGGGGCCGCGGGAGCTCCTGGGCACAGCTGGATTACACGGGGCCTGGGATGGTTGATGAAGGATCACTGGAGCAGAAAGCAGCCAGGCAGGGACCTTGCAGGGAACCTGCTGGACGGGTTTTGTCATTCAGGGAGAGATCCGGCATCTCCGGCATTCCCTGTTCCAGGAATCCTTGGGAGTGGTGCATGAATTAACCCCTCTGGAAGGGCAGAGCACACAGAGGAGCCTTGTTCAGAGTTACCTGATGCCTTCAGCTCATGTCCTGGGGTTTTCACCTCTAGGAAGATCCTGAGGCTTCCAGGAGAGGGGCTCCTGGGTGGAAAGGCTGTGAAACTGATGTGTCAGTGGTTCCTTGGCAGGAAGCACCATGTTCTGCCACGTGGTGCAGCCCAGAGCATCAGCCTTTGCTGGGATAGCTTGGGAAGCAGCACACAGTGCCACGGTGGTGGCACCACGTGTAAAAGGGAGTGTGGTTCAGGATGAGGCCCAGGGCAGTGGTCACAGCACCAGGCTTGCCAGAGTGGAAGAAGCATTTGGATGTTACTCTCAGGCACATGGTGTGACTCTTGGGGGTGTGCTGTGCAGGGCTAAGGGTTGGACTCGCTGATCCTTGTGGGTCCCTTCCAACTCTGCGTATTCTGTGATTCTGTGAGAAGGAACATGTTCTCTCAGCATTATGTTACTGCACATAGTTCTTCTGGGAAGCCTGTCTCAGCCTGTCCCTGAAACGTTGAGCTCCTTGTACGTTTTTTTGGCCATATTTTACCTGTCTCTTCCTTGAAGGACTCTCTGTTCTTGGGGCTGACGTTCTGGGAGGTTCTGAGTTGCATCCTTGGGTTACAAAGCTGCTCACACCACATTCCTCCTCTTGCAGCGGGTTCAGGCTCCATGCAGGGTCCTCAGACACCACAGTCCACCAGCAGCTCCATGGCAGAAGGAGGAGACTTGAAGCCACCAACTCCAGCATCAACGCCACACAGTCAGATGCCCCCTTTGCCAGGCATCAGGTATGGAATCATCCCCCCCTCTTCCAGTGCTGGGTGGGAGCTGGGAATGTGGGGTCACCTCTGGGTCGTCACTGCAGGTGGATGGGGACTTGAGTTCCTGTGTTGGTGGGACTCCACTGCTCTCATGGCTCACAGCAACACTATGTGTGAATATTCATTAATTTGGGGATAGGGTCTGAGGATGGTGTTGGAGAAGGGCAGTTCATGACTCTGGAGGAGCAGGACTGTGGTCCTTCTAGGGAATACCAAAACTGAGAGGCAACATGTGAGGGAAAGTATCATGAGGAGCAGCATGGACCTCTGTAAGTGGTGTTTGTGGGGTTTTTCTTCAATCAGGAGTAACTCCGTGGGCCTTCAGGATGCCTTTGCAGACGGCAGTGATCCTACGTTCCAGAAACGGAACTCCATGACTCCAAATCCAGGGTACCAGCCCAGCATGAATACCTCTGACATGATGGGTCGCATGTCTTACGAGCCAAATAAAGATCCTTACAGCGGGATGAGGAAAGGTGAGGAAGTCCTTGTGTTTCCTCCCTTTTCTCCTGGAGTACCAATCCCTGTATCTTGGTGCACTCTGGAATGTGCTGGAGGAAAACCTTCTGCTTGCTCTTCTCTCCCGGAAAACGGGATGTCATTTTCTAAGGCAGGAGTGGGACGCATTAATTGGTTTTTCCTCTCCATATTGCAGCTCCAGGAAGCGATCCCTTCATGTCCTCAGGGCAGGGCCCCAACAGTGGTATGGGTGACCCTTACAACCGTGCTGCAGGCCCAGGGATGGGTAACATGGCCATGGGACAGCGGCAGCACTACTCCTACGGAGGTCCTTACGACAGAGTGAGGTGGGTGCTGCAGCCTGGGCACACCCTGGCGTTGCTCTTCACTGCTGTGACTTTGGTGATCATCACAGGAACCAGAGGGGAACCTAAGTGGATGTGTGGGGGTTTTTTCTCTCTGTTCCCATGTAGGACGGAGCCCGGCATGGGACCTGAGGGCAACTTAGGGACAGGAACTCCACAGCCAAACATCATGCCTTCCACCCCAGAGTCAGGGATGTACTCTCCCAGCCGCTACCCACAGCAGCAGCAGCAACAGCAAAGGTCTGTGGGGGGTGTTGCCCTTCCCAGTCAGGGAATTTTGGGGCACTGACAGTGGCAAATAATGCATCTGTTTCTTCTCCAGACATGATTCCTATGGCAATCAATTCTCCACTCAAGGCACATCCTCGGGCAGCCCCTTCCCAAGCCAGCAAACCACCATGTATCAGCAGCAGCAGCAGGTAAGGTACCCCAAAGCTCCTGATTTGTTCAGCTGAGAGACATAGGAGTTGTATCTGTGAACTTTGTGAAGAAGGAAGGGGAAAACTCTCTGGGCTGTGTGGTTGCTTTATGAATGTGGAGGATTAAAAACCTGATGGAATCACACAATGGTTTGGGTTGGAAGGGACCTTAAAACCCATCTCAATCCATGGACAGGGACACCTTCTACTAGCCCAGGTTGCTCCAAGCCCCATCCAGCCTGGTCTTAAACAGGAGGCTTTTTTCCCCTGTTTGCAAACAATTTAAAGAAGTTTTAATTAGTGTCCCTAGTGTTGTGTTAGCAAAACAGTGTTTGAGAATGAAGGTTGTTTGCACACTCTGGTCAGGCAGCAGGAGGTCAGGCAGCTTTATTGGGCTCCTCTGCCCCTCTGGAACTTTGTGAATCCAGTGCTGTTTCCATAACACTTTTGGTCCAAGTGATGAGTTTCTTTGGAGTAACTCCTGGATCGTTCTGGGGAGCTGCTTCAGGTGGATTACTCTGCACAACCCAGAAGATATTTTTTCTTTTACTATCCCTTTCTGAGCCTGCAGCCAGAGGCTTCAGACTCCGTTGCGCAGCTGTTCCCAAAACCATCAGGTTTGTTTCAGGACAGTTTGAATGAACATATATCCCTTTCCATAATCCTTACATATGACTTGCTCTTTGTATCCGTGCCAGGACCCATAATGTTTTCCTGATAATTTTAAGTCCTCTGGTTTAGGAGAGTATAGAGAGGGCACTCAGTGAGCTGTGCTAAGAATAATTCCAACTGCTCTGCAGTTTGGCTCTGCAACCAGAGCCACGGGGCTCGGAGCCAAGAGTTCGAGTTACTCTGGAACTTGTCATCTTTGAAGCCCTAGAGCTCCATCTGAAGCCAGTCATGACGGTGGAGTGTCTGAAAAGCCTCTACAGTAGCTCCAGCACAGACCTTGGAGGCAAGAGAGACCCTGGATTTTAATTTCATCTCCACAATTGACTGTTTTCTCCATTTGCACTTAAAAGAATGAGGGGGGAGAATCCTTCTTGCTCCTTTCAGCAACGTGTTTTGGAATCCACAGGAAAGGAAGAAGTAGGACAGTGTTTAATACATTTTGTTTGATGCTTCAGCAGAAACCTGGGAAATACAAAAGAATTAGGGTTTGATAAAATTCCTGGATGTGCAAAGAAGCAAGTACCGGTGCCTGGTTTGGTTTGTGGTGAATTCATAGAAGAGCTGAGTCTTTCCTGCGGGAAAGTCCTTTCTGTGGGCAGACTCCTGCCCCCAGGGTATCCCTTGTAGAATCCACAAGGAAACTACCCAGTCAGCCACAAGGAATTGGCCTTGGCTTGTGAAAGGGGATGACTGATCCAGCTTCACATTGGGTATGGCCAACAATGAGACAAAGCCTCTCCCAGGCCACGCCACAGGCCAGATCCTCTGGCTCTGAGGACTCTTCCCTGCTGAGATTTGGGCTGTTTGTTTCACAGAATACCCAATAAATTCATGAAGTTTGGAAAAGACCTTTAAGATCATCGAGTCAAACCTATGCCCAATCCCCACCTTGTCACCTATCCCAGAGCACTGAGTGTTGTTCCTTGGACACCTCCAGGGATGGGGACTCCGTCACCTCCCTGGGCAGCCTCTGAGAACCCTTTCAGTGCAACAATCCTCCCTGAATTCCCAATCTCACGTTGCCAATGCCTTTGTCTCCCCTGCAGAACTACAAGCGGCCGATGGACGGGAGCTACGGCCTCCCCGCCAAGCGCCACGAAGGGGAGATGTACAACGTCCCCTACAGCGCCGGGCAGGGCCAGACCCAGCAGCAGCTGCCTCCAGCACAGCCCCAGCAGCCCAGCCAGCAGCCTCCTGCACAGCCATCACCCCAGCAGGACCTGTATAACCAGTATGGGAGCACCTACCCCGCTGCCGACCGCCGAGCCGCCGGAGGGCCGCAGAACCAGTTCCCCTTCCAATTCGGCAGAGACAGGGTCTCTGCTCCGCCGGGCTCCAATGCTCAGCAGAACATGCCTCCTCAGATGATGGGGGGTCCCATCCAGTCCGCCCCGGAGGGTCCCCAGCAAGGGGCCATGTGGCAGGGGCGCAATGAGATGGGGTACAGCTTCCCCAACCGGCCGAGCACGGGCTCCGCGCCCCAGGGCCCCGCCTATCACGGAGTGACTCGAACAGATGAAATTCTGCATTCAGACCAGAGGGTCAACCACGAGGGACCATGGCCTTCCCACGGGAACAGGCAACCTCCCTATGGTCCCTCTGCCCCCGTGCCCCCAATGACCAGGCCCCCCCAGTCTAACTACCAGACCCCCCCCAGCATGCAGAATCACATTCCTCAGGTATCCAGCCCAGCACCTCTGCCCAGACCTCTGGAGAATCGCACTTCTCCGAGTAAATCTCCATTCCTGCACTCGGGGATGAAGATGCAGAAGGCAGGCCCGCCTGTTCCTGCCTCTCACATAACACCAGCAGCTGTCCAGCCTCCCATGATCCGACGAGACATCACCTTCCCCCCGGGATCAGTAGAAGCCACGCAACCTGTGTTGAAGCAGAGGAGGCGGCTAACAGCGAAAGATATTGGTGAGGAAACCCCTGCTTCCCTGCCTTGGCCCTTTGGTGCAGCCCTGCCAAGCAGAAGGCTCTGCTGGCTTTGGAAAAGTTGTGGTTTTGCACGTTAATGGTGTTTTCAGCCCTCGTTTTGGCATTGCCTGCGGGCAGATCGCTGGTACACGCAGTCTGTGCATCATCTTAAACCAGGCTCTGCTCTTCACGGGTCCAAAAAAGCAGTATCAAGTATCTCCTTTTTGTTTTGAAACTCCAGGAGCTGGAAGTATCATGTGTTTATGTTACAGGAACTCCTGAAGCCTGGAGAGTGATGATGTCTCTGAAGTCCGGGCTGCTGGCTGAAAGTACGTGGGCCTTAGATACCATAAACATCCTGCTCTATGATGACAACAGCATAATGACCTTCAACCTCAGCCAGGTGGGTGCAGATGCTCTCTGGGGCAGGTCTTTGAAGTGCTAATTCTGGAGGGGTTTCTGACAGAGAGATGGCAACAAGCAGCTTGTGCAGACTCCCAGGCGTCCCTGAACCTGTGGAGCATTCCAGGTGGGCTCTGAGCTGGCCACTCACTGGCCTGTGCAATATATGTGTGTGTTGGTGTGCAGGCTGTGAAATGTCCTCAGCAGTGCTGGAAAAACCCTCCCTGTGAGTTAACCAGGAGGGAGACACAACCAAGAGCACGTGGGTGTGTGCAGGGGGGCAGCTTGGATACTCACAGCCAGTCTCTGCTTTTGTCCCTTTTCTCAGAGGACAAAAAAACTGTTTTGCACCGTTTATTGCCAGCATGAAACGAACCATTTATTAACAGTGCTGCTTAAGCTCTCAGC